>CM067352.1:32866947-32906947 GCA_034190875.2 Urechis unicinctus | reverse complement strand
CCTGCTAGAGGTCGTAATAGAACTCTTACATAGAACACTCCATGCGAGGCGCTGATGCAATTAGTGCAGCATAAATATATTTTGGAGACTTTGTTAGTTTCAGGTCGCATAACCAATTGTATTTCATCCAGAAAGAATCACATAGGCTGAGGTTACATTATGATATAAGCGTATGGACAGGCATTTGGATAATTGAACGGAAGGAACATCGAAGTTGACGGGCACGCACGCGACAGCATGAGGATATAAATCACCTCATTCGTCGCCTAACAGGCATAAGACGCAAAGAAACTTATCATTCTATAGCTTCCTCGAGTAACTTTCAATATTACGAAGTTTATGCGCAATAAATGCATAAATATATTCTTAAACAAGATATGCAGAATAGATCATTCCAATTATCATTTTGACGAATTTAGCGCTGATAAAACAATTAGTATAGCATTTACATAGCCATGATTATGTGGGTAATGATGTCGATGGCGTCGACAGTCACAAATTATTTTCCGAGGCAGTTATAAAACACCAATCCTGGTTGCTGGTGCTGAAATAAATGGCCCAATATGTGAAGCCACCTAGCAAGATTTATAAACATACTGCGTAGCATGCGGTATGTTCCGTTATAATTAAACATCTTTGTCGAAATTGACATAGTTATAGCTTATAAGCATGCACTCCTGAATAAAATATACCTGTTCCTTACAGCTAAAACACCGCTAATATAAGCAAGCGTCCTTATTGGGGAAGTGTGTGGTGCACCGAACGGAAATTGCCATTGGCATATGATGTCATTGCTAACGTTAACTATGCGTTAAACTGGTTCGTTCAGTTTAAAATCATTACATCCTAATTGTAACAATGAAGTAAATGATTCCAATGCAATCCACCATGTCAGGCATGTTGGCTAATTGGTTAGTACATCACTGTATACAGGATGAATATAAACAGTTAGGAGTACCATATTGCGAAATATGAACGATTGCGTGTCAGCTAATATAGGATACTAGGCACAACTATCAATCCTTACCGCCAGAAAGCAACAAAAAACGACCACCATGACAATTAACTTGACGATGCTTGGGGGATGATTGACCTGCTCGCAACTAAACATGAGGCCCAATCACACTCGCACTAACGGCAAAGTGTCAAACACTAACATTATCCTCCCTAAATAAGGATTTCGTCAAAGCCGTACTTGTTGTTGCAATTGTGGCATGAAATGGCACTTGGTACAATTTATCAGCAGCTTTAAACAGGTGTTGCTCGCATTATTTGCGCAAATAGGCAGTAGAGCAAGATGATTGGACTTGGTGATTATCTGCATAATGTTAACGGTTTGCTGTCACTGAGTAACAGTATCTGTGTGGTGTGATACTGTACCCATGGTAATGAGGTGATGTTGCTGACGGTGTCGATAGTAATATATGTAACGGGCTAGTGTGATGCTAATGTCATCAAGGTATCACAATAAAGCCACCGAGCTACTGGCGGCGATTATGATAGGGGACATAATTATTGTCAGGAAACAGTTTGCCGGGATCGACCATTCCTTATTATCGCTAAATGTCATTCATTCGTTAAAGCAGATTACAAACGGCAATTGATTATTCATGTTACATATTATCTATGTTATGTTTGCCTATGATCAGTTATCACCGGTATTTACGTTTCACCCTGTGGCACCCTTTCTTTCCAAATTTCACACACTTGCGCTGGTTTTTTGCGCCAACTTTAACGTCATCATTCTAAATTTTATTTTGCCATATGATTTGGCCGAATACTCAGTATTGAGATTAGGGTTTAGATTGCGATGTTCCGCAAAATAGGTTCATATGTGAATCAAGCATCATCCCATCCCAACACACACTGTAACGCGTTAGAAACATCAACAGCGATGAACAGCAGTTTACTATCATGCACAAATTAAGACATCGTAGAAGGAGCGAAGGAATGGTTATCTGGGGTCAGAGTAACTAATAATTTCACATGACAAGCGTTTTCTTGAGGGTCCTTATTAATAAAGATTGTCTGACTGGTACGTTACCACTATGAATAATATCCCTTATTGTTACGATCCACCCATTTGCATAATATGTATCATCCTTTCATCGGATGTAACTAGTTTTTGGTGAACCGTTTTAGCTACAGCTATCGTACAATTACGACATGCTCCTGGTACTTTTGTATAAACAAATATTGGATGCAGTAATTGACTGACATGAAGAATTTATTAATATTACAATGACAATATGTATCAGGGCTCATTAAGAACACAGCATATCAACTTGGAGAATATTATACTTATTTGACATGACTGCATGCAATATACATTCAGTAGGCGTGAGTAACTACATTTCAATGTAAGCACTTAGTTTAAGCACCTTCTCTGGTTGTTAAAGTGGAGTAACGACGCTAACTAATACGTTGACGAGACTGCTACTGTTAAATTGCACAATCAAGTGTGCCTGGCCAACAGGGTGCACGTTAAGTCTCACACAAGCTGTGAAGACATCTACATGTGTGAACAGTTGACTGTGACCGGCGCCTGCATTGCCATCAGCAGACGCGAACAGGCAACTCGGTTCGTCGCATGATAAATAGATGGTTTCGCATTATAAGTGTGAGTATTTAAATGAATTTATATTCAGGATCGTTGTGAATGTGCTGCGGAGTGAATCAATCACTTACTTGTTGTCGTTTTAAGGACGATTATATCAGGTTTGTAGCCCCTTGGTATCATGTAGATGGTATGTTCCATTGGTAAATTTATGATTGATAGTAATTATTAATATACTCAACGATGCACCGATAGGGCCCCACTCAGGTCTTGTTGTGATGCCAGAGATATCCTTAATATAAGAGATGCTCTACTCTACATAATCGCATATCCACTAATCATGCTACGAACGAGAGACGAACCGATCGATTTCAATAAGCAAACCTTTAAATTTCAAGCCGTCTATTGCCTATCACAAGCTAGAAATCATCGTCGACTCGTCGTGATAGTGAAAATTAGAAAACATTTAAAAAGAGAGGTTAACGCTTTCGAGATGTCGCAACTGGTGAGCTATGTAAAAATAAAATATTTATTGCACAATAGCGTCATGAGCAAAACTTGGTTCCCATAAGAACAACATTATACAGACAGGTTTATTCCTCGTATTGTTTGGCATATGCCACCAATCCATGGCGAAAAGGGAAAACATCGGTCTAAGAATCAACATCCGTTTAATGAGGCGTGAATAGTAAGCACATACGATGGCAGAAACCACCTGCAATTCGTTAAGCGATGCATACTGTTATTCATGCTTGACAATCTATTGATTACCATTCATTCTTGTTATCCAATTTATGGCGGCTCTGTGAACTAATGTGGTGACATATGTACATCCGCACTGGTAGCTTAATATCATATATATATATATATATATATATATATATATATCTATACGTATATATATATATATATATATATATATATATATATATATATATATATATATATGTACATATATATATATTTATATATACATATATATATATATATTTATATATATATATATATAATGTATATATATACATATATTTGCATATATATATTTATATATGCATATTTATGTATATATGTATATATATATAGAGAGAGAGAGCAAGAGAGAGATGTATATACAATTATATATATACATATGTATATATATGTATATATATAAATAAATATATATATATATATATCTATATATCTATAAATATGTATATATATATATATATATATATATATATATATATATATATATATATATATATATATATATAAATATATATATATATATATTTATGTATATATATTCGCCTTGCGCGACGTTACCAGAAAGTAAGGTTAACGGCCATTGATCATTGATAAAGCAACTCGAGAGTTTTTTAATACCGCGTTCGCGGAAAATGTGTGCCAAAAGGTGCACACTATTTGGTGTGTCTGACAGTCAACTGTTATTACCAGACATCATAACCATGGAACGATAACCCTTGATCGAATGAGCACTCCTTCAAGACTCGAGAAAGAGGTACTTAACCAATGGCATATAAAGATGAAAGACTTACCGCTTTTTATACACTGCAATGCACACTAGCGTCTATCAACATATACGGTGATCGTCAAGTAGGAGACTTCGTACTCTAACTATGATATTTGCTATAAACTGGATTATAGACGGTAGATATCATTTCATAATCTTGTTAGAATGCAAAATAATGTAATCCTTGAGTAGAGTAGTGATTAATGTGTATATTCTAAGCTCGAGAATTCGAAGATAATGCCAACACCTGAATCATGCAATATCCTTTGACAATCCAACCGTAGTAAATTGATTTCAGCGCTTAAAATCAAATGGCCTTACCCTCCAAACTAACTGATATGCAAGCTTATTAACACCCCCCCCCCAAATAAAACCAAACACGCAGTCAGTGGAAATCGTTTGTCACGATGATGGCCTTCGCTCTATCTATTTTTAATATGTTAATTACTCCAGCTGATAATCATTCAAAAGTTAATGGCTGACAATGATGCTGCCAGAAGGACTGCCCGTTGAGGCTTCTATATTGGACAATGTTACGAAGCCCAAACCAACTGCATTCGAGTGTCATACCTCAGCTGACAATAAATTGGCGATCTTAACAACGTTCACCTTATTAAGACTGACCATCAGCGAACACACAGCAATAGCTATCGCTCGAATGAGGTACAACTGCGATTACAGTTTGTTTCTTGCTGTGAGGGAAATTGTTTGTGGCTATGTGTTCATTGAACTGGACATTGGTATGAAAGCGACAATCAACCTTATTTAGACGGGAGGGTTTTAGAAAGCTGTGAAGTTTACGACGTTACGTAAAGTAGTCTTTCGCCATTATTACGTGCCCTAATGCAAATGATTAGCCCCCGGGCGTGAGTTTTGTTTAAACGTATTCCATAGAACTAAGTTATCGCTTTTCATGAACAGCAACTATGCGAACGACGAACCATTGACACTTTTAGAGAAGTTAACACCTAAATAGTGGGTTACGTTGTCAAACGTAGTCTTATGCGCACCAAAAACACGCATGAGAGATGATTAAATTCACTCCGTTTGATTTCATACAGAATTATGCTGTTCTATGTACTCATTTTAAGGCATCGAATAGAAAGTTGATCTCTTTGAAAATATCCTTGTCGTTTTGCTGACAGCGAAGGCGCACAATATTATTACTTTGGCTGTGCTAACGTTTAGCAATGGAACGTTGTTATCAACAGACAATATAACTAAATATAAAGTGGATATGATGATATAGACCATATGCCAGTGTAGCGTGAGAATTGTAATGTATAAATCTCATAAGCCTAGCGAATAAGCAAGACTATACATAGAATAGGCATTGTCGATTCGTTGCAATAAACATGGGTCTTGGTATATAGCAGACAATACAGCTGATGCTTCTGTGTTTAATATTTTCTAAATCCAGGTTGTGATTGCTGATTAAAGTTAGTCCTTCATGGGCTGGCAGAATCATTATTTGTATGATATTAAATGCCGATATGCAGTGGTGTGCAAAGAGTGTATGAATCATTAGAACAATCCATTGTCTTACGAGTTCGCCGATATGCAAATATATCAGCGCTACGGTTTCTCAATCGCGTTGTACTAATTCAGCGATAAGGTAGAGTGTCCAACTTATTTTTAATATCACTCTAAGTAAGGTATATATGCATAAAAACCGCCATCCCATAACATATTGCATATCGTATTCATCGACGAATATATTGCACATAAAAAACCTGCATCTCAAATACAATGATTGCCATAATTCCGTTATTAATTTTTATATTATTCTGTATAAATAAATTCATGGCCAATAAATAACCAATGAATACTGACAGAGTGGCATCTTTAGTAGAAAGATTCGGTTTATTTCTAATTATCATCTGTATTTTCCTGCATTTCATTATGAAGTCCACAACACAAAATCGACACCACCAGGCATTGCAATTCAAATGCTATTGAGTTGAAGTAATACATTGGAAACGCCAAAATATTGTGTGTTGATTGAGCTCCCGCAAATGAATATAAACTGCTGTCAATGAATACATGGTGATTGTGCATGCTCGATGCTTTTCATCCAGTATTCACTGTGATAAAGCTGTTCTGTACAAGAGATTACTAAGCTTATAAGCATATCGTACCATACATGCCCAATAATGGCTTGGGGCTGATATCGATATTCATGATTCTATGAACACCGGAACTAATTTGACAAGACGTGTGAAACTACTACGTATTGCTGTCCAATACATTAACGTACAAACAGTCGCCGGAAGTAAAACACAGATGCAATAAATCTAGCGAGCTTTCACTGTGTTTCCGGCCGTGTTCTATCACTAACAGAGAAATAAATTTGAAGAACAACCCCTCACTCCCATTATATACGAGCTAATAGTCGCCGCGAACGGGCATATATAGAAGGTGCGTCAAAGGCTATCCATGTGCTGCTACCGGACCGTTTTGTCCATTAATACATATATGGTTGAATATGAGGCCTTCCGAAATAAATAGTTTTCGATCTCAAAGTAGAGATATGTGCAGAGTGACAGACATACATACATAAATATATATGTATTTGGTTCACCTGTTGGGCAGATCAATATTTATAACAATATATGAGAAATGTATAATATCATCTAGAATCACTTGAAACAACTTTGACAAATTTGAAGGTAACAGGCAATATAGTCTGCCATAATAAAGGTTCATTTTCTTTTGTCAATGGCATTAAGTTTTAATGTTATTAATCTGCTGATGCGCAATCTTACCTGTAAGTAAAATTTTCTACTTTTACGTGGGCTTAGGTTCTTCAGCACATGTCCAAGCAGCATCTGATTATAAATTGGGTGACATTATTCAAATGTGGTTTCTATAGACAGATTTCCATGAACTACAGAAGCACCCACTCTCTTTTCAGCACCATTAGTGACCATATGTCAGCCAACAAAACAGGTATTCAACCTGTTTTTGACAAATCCCTCATTTATAAGCAAAGCATGAAAATGAAATATGGCTTTCAACGTCGATGGATCCAGTAAATAAATCGTAGTGAAAGAGGTTTGCTCCGTCCATCGCTGAGATGCAACATGAGAATATGTCGTCAGTATTCAACTTGTTTGAAATCTATCGCTCCTTTATAAGCAAAGCAGAAAACTAAAATGACATATACATATAGATGGGTCCAGTCGGTAACTCGTATTTCGGGAGCGTGATTTATTCGTCGTTACGATGCAATGCCGGCCATTGTGTAATAATTACGAGTTCAGCCCAACGAGAAGTTAGATAATGAGGATATGTTATCTGTATATAGGCATAACATCTCATGGATACATTGACGTCAGAGATAATTACTCATGTGCACACCCTCATACGGGTTAAGGTAATGCTTCGACTTTTACAACGACTCTCATGCATTTTACATCCGTCAATTACATAAGCGTCTCGTGTCATCTGATGTGATGCCCAACAACAGGTGCTTTGCCGGTATCTCCAACTATGTTTACAATATTCGCACTACTCATTTAAGGTGGATATCACTTTAATTTCACAGTCATACCAATATTAATTATAGTAAACGCTGATGAAGAACGGGAGCGAAGTGGCCTAACCGCGTTTCTTAGTAAAATAGGAATTCAATTTGTATCAGGCGCACAACAAAACTCCAAATCGTAATACAATATTTAGTGGTCACATATCTAACCGAAGTCCATGCCGGATGGCCATCAGATTGCTTTGCAACTGATGCGGTGGTTATTTGTCAGAGCTGTTTGCTCGCCATTCAAATCAAACGTCGCATATCACATTTTGCTAGCTTTAACAATGAGAATGCTTTGTGGGCCAGTGTGATATCTACCTTATATTAAGTTAGAATGCGCGGAAAATTTCATTTAATTCAATCAATTGACATCAGTTATGTTTTTGAGCTGCGGTTTTTACGTTTGTATGTTCAGAGCCTGACACACTATGAATATGTTTCCACTTTAAACTTAAACATGAAAAAATTTAATTTCATTTTCACTTCTCAAAGTACCCTCATATCCATATTTAGCGAAACAACACAAAACATTACTTGCTATTCATCTTGGTTATACTACCTGTACAATACTGCTACAAATAGCGATCACATTGAAACTTACCTTAAATAGAATATCAAGGTCTGTCAGTGATTATTTAGACCGCGATTAAGGTTGCAGAAGGCCATTGATCATCATCATGAATGATTAAAATGGTTTAATCCCACATAATCTCAGCATTTTGACTAAATAATCATCATTGAGACCTTCACGAAGGACAAACAAGGAACCAACAAACAAAGTACATAAGCAATTCTTCATTTATCATCAAAAATATCGTGTCACGATTATGCCATGAATATCAAATCGATCTTAATTGCCAAACATAGGTCAATTAAATAAAAAAAAGCTTGACGGATATATTTATGTGTATACAGTGATAATTGCACGAACACCGGTTCAAAATACCGAATGCAACAATAAGCCAGACAAACATTTAACTACCTCGATATCTGTGAATGGGCTATTTTAAACACGCAGCTGATTTTTAATCCACCAAAAATAACTATAAACATGTATGAAAATAATTCATCTTATTTAGAGGCCTTCCCATGTAAGCCTAGTGACGTGTTGTCCTTAATCTAAGTAAATAACAAGCCTCAAGCTCATGTCAGATAGGAGAGGCTGGTGATTATTACGAGCTTTCGATTAAGAATGATGGTTGTTTTATTCTATATTGGGGATCACATTCAAGGCAACAGAAAATGTTGTGTATGACTTTGGAAGCAGTCAGTACTCATGGAGATCAATATTTCGTACCAAAGTTTGCATTGGCCAACGCAATTGCCCATTTTAGCATAAAATGCTCTGACTGCATTGTTGGATATTTTGGCGTTCATTAGCATATATGTATTAGTCAAAGACATAGGGCTGGGGAGATTCAAGTCATCGCGCATTGTAATGAATAGCATTACGTTAACTATGCTTTAAACATGCTCGTCCAGTTGAAAATCGAAGATAACGATGGTAAAGAACAATATTTTAGCATTTCGCTTTGAATAAAGCTACGCCGTTATATCCAATAGATAGCAAGCCCAATTCGATGGGCTGGCGGCTTGTGGTGTCTGCGCTGTCGTGTGGGGATCAAAAGGGCCACACACCTGAGAACAATAAGCACTTGATCGGATGTTCACGAAAATATTCAATGTATATGGACCGAGTAAGCCTCAGCAGTAAGGAGGCATCGAGTAAAAAATCGTAAAGTTTGCTGTAACACCTTATACATCACGTGAGGCGGTCAGGCTCTCCCTAACACATATCCTTTATATATATTAGCGCTGTTATCGAGATGTAATGTGCGTTGTCAGAGCCAATAATTGAGTGGAGTAGATTAAACATTTGAATTTCGATGACAAACATGTACTATGTCATCTGTGTGCTGAAGAGTAAGACGCGCGAAAAACATATCCAATTTACAGAATTCTTTGTTTAAGATACCGCACATTACCAGATCTTAAGAATCAAAATATACGATCGCTCATTTATCTATCTCTCTTGGTAAGGTAGTCCTCGATTGGCCACCAATTCATTTAAATGCAGTGACTTAGCAGCTTATGCCTATCACGTACGTGATAGAAGCATGTATCATTTGATGCAATATTGAGGCTACCTATCTTTGGCTGTCGACGATTGCACCCAATGAGGTTGAGTTCAACGCAGTGAATGGACCATCTGTACCACCCACATGTTAATTACGTGTTAATGGTACATTTCGTCAAATAATTAGGTTAGATTGGCAGAGCTAGTGCACGTTCTTGTCACATTTCAATAAACACCTTCCCACTTCCTCTATCAGTTAATCTGGGGTATTTTATCGTCAAAAACAAGACTATCAACAAACGTCGCACTAAGCAAAACGGTGCAACTAGTGAAGTGGTTTTATCAATAATATGGTTATTTGCGGTAAAGCAAGCTCATTTGACAGGCAGACATGCGATAATCATCAGGCAGGTGTTCGCTTCAAAGGCTACTCTCTGGTTAAGGAAATCAAATCATCATTATACCAAGCTGATGTCTAGCATATATTTTGCTGCCACATTTGTTAATGAATTACGAGCTAGACGCGATTGATTTTAACGACGTTTAATTTTGAGCGGCCTGCAATTCTGGTTGTTGCCCCTAGCATATCCCCTGACGACTGCTCGACTGTTTAAGCGAGAGAGCTATTGCATTGCGCCAACGCGACAGCAATCACAGGAGCTGATAAAAACCCTAAACTAAGTTACACCCTGATCATTAGAAAGCATCCGGGGAACAAAACCGTATATACAATCTTAGTTAAAAGTAGTAAAGAGCTGCTGGCGCCAAACCAGACGAGTGCAATTGAATGATTACGTATACACAGTGTAAAGGCGTCATGGTATAATCTTTTTACGGCGTTGTCTGGTGCACTTATCCAGTAAATACCAGTAAATAAGGCAAATTGGTGGTAATGGAATATTAGACTCTGAAACGAGAAAATAATCTTTACCCATGGTTACTTTATTATAAAATCTCCACATATGTTATTTTAATATTTAAGCCGTTTAAAATCACTAGATATGCTTTTTGTGCCAAGAGGTTACGAACGAGTGGTCTAAAAACATCCATCGCAAGTGCAACTAGCGCAATAAGGCCGCAAATGCGTTGATCGATTGTGTATTGATGGGGTTAAACCAAAGATCTTGTTATAATAAGATACCCGACTCGGCAATTCGCCCGACAAATTCCGTGACACCGTGTAGGCAGCGCCCCCTACGTTTGTGGAAGCTACTCGACGCGCAGCAACCAACCAACTTGGTTATGACTTGCGAATATGTCTGACTGGCAGTCAAACACAAATGAGCACTTCTGTGCTGCAATTAACTGTTCAAATTGTAGAAAGAACCGAAGGGATATAAGCTTCTTTCGGTTCCCTAAAGATGAGGAAAGGTAAGTCTGAAAGTTGAAAACACTACATGATTTTCCAAGTAAAATTCTTGTGGGCGATAAAGAAAGCTGTTTTATTGGTAACTAGTGTAAACATAACAGATTAAGGGGGTTTAAGAAAGTCGGCGGTGGTAAGATAAACCCTGTACGATTAAATCGATGATCACGCAGTATTTGCCATATATTTAAGCAATTATTATCCGTTTATTATATAGCAATGAATACATGCCAAGATCTAGATGTGTTGTTTGAGCCAATGCAATACATACATAGGTAGAGACCCTATTGTGCTTTTTCTTTGTATTGACTATTGGTTATATCTCTTATCTACATAAAGAAGGGTTCACAGCCAGATTCTCATAATTAAGCCTAGCTGGAACGAATCCGCCTAGTGACCAATAGTTGAATTAATTCAACTTGACTAACGTTTATTTATTCATGATTATTATATATGTTCCAGGTTTATTTGCCTTGAGAGGCTTGACCCATATGTTTATCTATGTTGAGGTACTATTTGTCTAACATAAGGTTGTGTTTGGAATTAGGTATTCTAAAGGTGGATGGAAGCCAGTGTTAATGATAATCTTTGCCACCTATACTAGCAGTTGTATAGTCCCAACCCTAACCAATGTGGATTTTTTTCCATTCTATATAAATAATACTCTTACTATGCATTCCAGATGAGTGACACCCCAGCAACTTAAAGGATGGTGCCGTGCTGGTTCTTCTGGAGCCAGATCAACAATATATACCCAAATTTTTAAGCAATAAATCTTATTACACGATATAACATAATATGTATATATCCATTTTGAATGTGTAAATATAATCAAGTTATGTGTCAATGTAATGTCACGGAAGAATGTTTAGATTTCCGTAAAATCAAATATTCATGATTATTTATTTCCTTGAAAGCCCTCTATGATTCCATAGTATGTAGGACTACTTAAACTTAGATTGTGGTTGCATGGTACTCAAATCAGATGTGTGTGTTAGATGGGCCAGAACTATGTCTGACTGATTTGGTGTGCCTAATGGCATAAGACAGGGAGGCATATTGTCAACCTATGTGTTCAATGTTTGCATGGATAAATTGAGCTCTGATATAAATAATTGTAGTGTTGGCTGTAGTTTTAGTTAGCTTGTAGTTGATCTCCTATTGTATCCTGATGATCTCGTTTTATTTGTGGTTGGACTGTAGTTGATATATATACATATATATATATATATAGATATATATATATATATATATATATATATATATATATATATATATATATATATATATATATATATATATATATATATATATATATATATATATATATATATATCTATATATATATATATATATATATATATATATATTAATATGTATATATATACATATATATATAATTAATGATGATTAGACTCATGCTGCATCAATGTTTCAGTATGTGCTGTGTCCTGATATAATGCACTATATTGTATTATGAATAACCAAGAATATGTAAAACAGTAGTACATAATAATGTTTACATGGATAAATTGAGCTCTGATATAAATAATTGTAGTGTTGGCTGTATTTTTTTGTAGTTGATCTCCTAATGTATCCTATTTGTGGTTGGACTGTGGTTGATATATATATATACATATATAAATAATTAATGATGATTAGACTCCTGCTGCATCAATGTTTCAGTATGTTGCTATGTCCTGATATGATGCATTATATTGTTATTATGAATAACCAAGAATATGTACAACAGTAGTACATAATAAAATGATGTCCGCACAGGACAACCCATCACCTACAATGCAGCTTGTTGATTCGGTGTAGGTACGTCTGGGTGACCAATCAAATATCATTTAATCAGGAAAACAGCATGAAAGTATCAAAATATGAGCATATCCTTAAATCAACTTCTTATATTTCATTTCAAAGATGACCACTAATGACAAAAGCCATAGCATTCAGAATAATCTGTTAAAATTAATAAGGGGTAGACTAGACGTTCGAGCGGGGCTAAAATAGAGGTAGACCTACTGGACGTCTTGTCAATGTACAATTTACAATGGTACTAAATATTATATCAAATTCAATGATCGGCAGTCACGGGACGTGTATATATTTATAATACCGTCCGACCGGGGCTAGGGTAGACCTAGCCGCGCACGATGGTATTATAAATATATAAGACGTCGTGCAAGGCTTGGCCTAGGGTAGACCTACACCGAAATATGCGACTTCGTTCAAACGTTCATATAAAATATTGTATTGAATAAATCGCCACACAAATTGCTTAAAAGGTGTCAATAGTAATTGACTTTTCTTTTTTTGTATTGGTTCTATAAAAAAAATCTGTAAATTTAGAAATACAACGTTATTTTTGTGAACATACCATCGCCGATCGATCTTTTACCATTGAGCCACGCGCTTTTGTTTACATTTTAGCTTCCACGAAACCAGGTGGCGCGCTGGTCGCGAGCTTCACAACGGAAACGTCCGAGTCGGGTATCTTATTATAACAAGATCTTTGGTTAAACAACGGGCAAGCGCCTGTAATTGACATTCATATCACAGCCTTTACCACCAGAAAATATCACATAGAATTTGTCAGACTTTACTTCACATGCTCATTTGATAGTATAAGTAGCCTACGACACGCCATGAATTTACAATGTTTTCGTGTAAGTTCAGAATACCAATAAACACTGTGAATAATGCAGCCCTAAGGGAGTGAGAGAGGGATGTGACCCTAAGCGAGGGAGGGAAGAATAATGTGATCCTAAGGGAGGGAGATAGGGTAGGAGATTAACACATCAAAATCCAACCACACATATTAACGTATATTCTACTATGTAGTTTTTGGTCAAAACGCACACCAGCTATATTATCGTCAATAAATCGCTCATGGATTTGTAAACACGCTAGCTGCTAAATGCAGGCATTTGACAGGGGCCATTCATAAACAAAGCACTTCCGTCACATTTGTAAGTGGTTGTATTGTGTCCGTAGGTTATTTGCATGGGCGTGTGCTAGCTGACAACTATTTGATCGTGTAATTTCGTTATAACTACAAATGCTGCGATAAATGAATGTCTTACGGCGTTGATATTTTCCAATGCGGTAGAGGCATCCCTCTTCACTTTGCCTAACCACAGCAACCAGCCCCTGTCTTGCAAACTGCCGTCAATATCAAAGACTGGTTCAGTCAAATATTCGTGTAAACAATCACAAATCTATATGGTATCATACTCTTAAATGATGTTTTACTTTTGAAGAGCAATGAAGAAAGCATTATGATTAAACGCATCCGCTTGGCAGTTGCATTTGTTGTAGCTACCTGCTATGAGTGACGTTTGGTGTCCATGCGGATTCTCGGTTTTATGACTGTGAGGCGCCACGATGATTACCAGCGCCCGAGTAGGAACATACTATGATCATGATGATCTTAATCATACCTGGCCGATTGGATAGCAGTTGAATAACGCAACTGAGGTTTAGGTGTCACAGATTGCCAACGACGCTTCCGCTTATGATTTTGCATTCAATCGTTAAGAATGATCGGTTTGGCATGTAACAGGTCAGGCACAATAACACCGGGCGTTGTATATGATGTTTGTGGTAATGTTCGTTTATAGCCGTGGCGAAGTATTCCTCACATCAGACACAGGACAACCTAAACGTATATAGCGGCATACATTGAGATGCACAATATCTAACAAGTAATAGAAATTTGTTAGCAATAGACAGTATAATTATTAATAAACTCTGGTGGATATATATCATATAGACCATATGCCATTGTAGTGTGAGAACTCTAATATATATCACCTATCAGCCTAGTAAACAGGAAAGGCTATACGTAAGATAGAAATTGTAGATTATCGATTCATTGCAATAAACAGGGGTCTGCATATGTGGTTGCAATAACAGCTGATGCTTCTGCGGTTAATATTTTCTAAATCCAGGTTAACAAAATTCATCTCTTCATTGAATGTGGTTGCTGCATCAAACCGAGTAAGTCCTTCATGGATTGTTAGAGTTTTTATTTATATTCGATGGACCAACTTCGCACAAGTGAGCCGATATCCCATGGTGTGCTAACCGTATAATTATGAATCATTATCTTCAGAGTTCGCCGATATGCAAAAATATCAGCGCTACGGTTTCGTGATCCCGTTACAACAACTCAACGATAAGGTGAGAGCGTCTAAATGAGTGATTAGAAAGACATGCATCATAATAGCATAATGTCATTACTGGTTGGTCATTTGGTAATATCAAGGCGGTCTGAAACACAACATAAAATTTAATATCGCGTTAGTCAATGCTCCAAATCCATGACGCATCATAGCAATAAGTGTAAGGTTATAAAATTATACGCAAATATCTGATATCTTCTCTTAAGCGAAATATTTTCCCGATTGCCATATATAAATTACATCGATATATCTCATAGCACGACTGATGCAATCTGCCGACTCAGACGAGCAATGCTATCTGACCATAGATGCTTAATATCATATGGGTAGCATGCTGCCCTTGGTTGCCATAAAAAAAATCAGCTTTACCAAAGAGGAGCAATAGAGTTCAAATACAGCATATCGCATCCGTGTTTCAATAAGATGTTATGGCACTGTACCGTTCATTATTCCAGTGGTGAGGCATACGAGATACGTATTATTGACTGAAATCAAAGAACAGATGTCACATACTCCCTTTTAATTTCGCAATGATTTGGTGAAATATATTAACACAATCCAGAGAGAATTAGGAAAACGCCAATACATTGTGCGTTAAATGAGCTCCATTCTATGAATAGGAACCTTTGTCAATAAATACATTGTGTTTGCGCCCTCTCGATGTTATTTACCCCGTATTCATTGTTATATAGCTGTGGCGTGCAATATATCACTAAGGTAAGAAGTATTCAATCAATTTTACCATGCATTCCGAATAATGGCATGGGACTCCATTTTCATACTTCTCTGAAGACAGGAACATATTTGACAACATGAATGAAAATAGCGATGTAAGATTATAGCTTTGGCGTTATGAACATAACGGATAAAAAAAAATTGATTGGGTATTTAATTTGGTGTTAGACGATACGATCTTTGCTTAGGTATGGCTTAAGTATTTTTTAAAGATAGAAGCGCATGTATCACACCGCCGCATGTATCACACGCGATAGGAGACTTCTCCTTCATCATCATCATTTCCTGTTCGCCATGGCCATATGACTCAAACCAGTGTCTACCATCTATGTATAACAGCCACTTGACGCATCTCCGAGGCCAAAGGTAAATATCATCTTCACCCACGACGTCACATGATACAGCTCGATCACTACATTCGAAGCCCGATGCTCATATGCATTGTTTTCCAAATAATCCGATGCGAGGCAAGATATTTTTGGGAAGAATTTACAGACAATAGATATATTCAAGTGCTATCATTTCGAGAGATTTGTTAATCTGGCATTAATTAGCTTAACCTGTACCAATCAACTTGTAGCCGACGAGTGGAGTCATGTGAATGACTAACCGACTTCTGGGAGCAGCTCCATTTCCCACGATATAGATAAGGCGTGACAGCCATGCATTCCCTTGTTGTGTTAGACAGAGAGACATCACCCACAAACGGGAAATTATTGCCAGCTACCGAGTGGCTAAGCACGTCAAAGGAATAGTAGTTAATCACCGCAAGGCGTTACAACATCATCATCATTTCAACTTTAACGCTCGTTGCTTGGCACAATGTCACACTCCGGTCATGTCAGTCCTAGTTTGTCATGTACATAAATACTGAACGACATTCGTGTTCAACATGATGTGGTTTATCGATCAATGCCGCCAATGCAATTGACACCTTGATGATACTGTTATGTGTTCAAATTGCTCAATATTGACGCCATTTTGGCTTATTGGGGATACGGAGGAAAACCATTGATAAAAGAATTTATACTATTCCATTGAGTCCGACGAGCGAAGTCAATGCGTTAATTGCCCATGATATTTACAGTATTGTTAGTTATCATATGTAAGTCCCGCAATGCAGTACAGCATGAGCATTACAAGAAATTGGCAAAAGATGAATTTCAATATTCAGGTTATGAATAAATAAAAGCTGGTCTGTATTCGCTTACACTCCAGGTGAAAATAAATAGGCGACAATATATTATACCGTTGGTATCGTGCAATGTGCTTCGTCTCTGCTTATGAACCATGAATTGCATAATGGCGACCGGCTTGTTGGCTTGCTGCGTACTTTTGAGGTGCTTTCATTCCATCAATGCACGGTTGAATCCAGCACTCACTTACGAAATCCGGCTCTTAAAAAGTCGCATCAGTAATGAACCTGCACCTGAGACAATGGACACGGGAGCCTGTCAGATGCACGTCTGGTTTCACAATTGAATTCCAGCCCAGGTCTGAAGCTGCATTACACGATAGCGACATTTGCAGGTCTTCGTGTAAATTGAACAGAGGAGCATCTGCTTTGATTAAGGAACTCGTCACAAAATAGATAGTCACACAGGGATCGGTTTAAATGCTGAGTTGTCGCGCAATATTAAGCCATTGGGTAATGCTATGTACGCCACATCGGCAGATAATAGCTATTGAATATCAAGACATGTTTTGAGTTATGCTCCGTTAAACTGTACCGGTTGGTAAGACGTTATTTGGCCACAATTTTTCCAGATAAATGCACGAACATCGTTCCTAATGACAGAGGGCTGTTAGGTAACCACTCGTTGTCTCATTCACGATTCATGCTGCAGCTTTCGGGCCTCTGATGGATTATTTATAGGAATACCTTCTCATTGTCGGGTACATGCACTGCTTACATCAGCCATAGGCACAACAATAGCATTTATGATGAGGTATCATGTAATATTGAGTAATTTAGCTGGTGTTATTACCCAAAGCACCGAGGGCAGCGAAATGTTATGCAGTTGCGTTATATGGTAGCTACAAGACCAATTTCCGGACATCCCATAATCTCATCTCTGCTCCATTGATCAAAGCTGTCGTGTTCTGGAATTCATTGGTGCAAGGATTATAAAGCTGTTATTGAGATAAGGTATTGAATGTTGCACCTGCTCTTAAGTCACGCGCGTTTTCGAACATTTTCACATAAATAAATGGCTGTTAAGTTCATGGGGACGCAATGTTATAGCGCCACGCGCTTTATATATATACATATATGGTTATATACTATATATATATATATATATATATATATATATATAAATATATATTCATTTATATATTTATACATATATATTCAAATATATATATATATGTATATATACTTATATATATATATATATATATATATATAAATGTATATGTATATGTATATATATATGTGTATATATATATATAAAATATATATCTATATATATATATATATATATATATATATATATATACATATATATATTTTACATGAATATATATATTAATATATATATAGAGGTATATAAATAATATGTAGATGTCGTAACGTGATCTGTGGTGTAGAGATGCTCACGCTACGCACTTGTAGTAAGTAAAAGAATCGAACTCCAGATGTAGGGTTAATAACAACTTGAACTTTATTTAACTGTTTTCAACTTTCGAATTTCCGATGTTGCTTAGCCTAAACTTAAGAGAGAGAGAAGTGTTGAGCTCGGAGGCCAGGAGAGAACTGATTTTGAAATATAAGTTGCTTCCCCAAACGACTAATGCACGCCATCCCAATTCTCATGGGACATGCTGTAGCCAGGTCTGTGAGGGTTACGGCTATCGGGCGTTGCCTAGGCAGGGAAACTGGGGCGTATAATTAATATAAGCTGTTGGGGGTTACTCCATCAACTGATGACTTAGAGGGTACGTTATGACGAAGGGTAGGTTTGTTATGAATTTGGTACTCAACATAGATATATAAATTTATATATATATATATATTTTTATCTGTATATATAATAAGCATATACATATATATATATAGATATAAATGAGGCGAACAAGCCATTTTGTTTGTAGTTTTACGCATATTGTACAGAAATAACTCTTGAGAGAAGACATCAAATTTCAGCGCATTTCCCGGTAAGCAATTGTAGAAAGAGTGTTTCGAGATTTTTAGTCTCTGAACATTTAATCGTAAATTCCACTGCTAAAATATATTGCCTATGTAAGTTTTTTGATTAGGTCGACCAGCTAACGCATTAAAACTGAACTTTATGTAAGAATAACACAGGCATGCTGAAATACTTTACATGATTTGCTCGCAAAACGCGATGAGCAACAACAAAATTTATTGACAAGGGTGTGAGTCTTGCCAAATATCTATAGATGAAGTTTGCAAACAATTTGGAGAAACTATCAATCTCTCACAGAAGTGCTTTCAAATACATTGAGATGTGAGCTGAAAGTGTTGTGCATTAAGTGCTATGAGGGCTCGGCGCAAGCTACATTTCACATCAACTAGTTAATACGTGTAAGCAGGTATTCCTGCGATGGAGCTCGACTGCCAAAATGGAAGCATCTTGATCATATAACCTGCAACACCTGTTTCTGGTCGTTTATTTTACCTCATGCACAGCAATACACGCATCATATGCCTCCATTCACACTATGCACTATCTCTATGTGAACGGGGTATAACTATCTCCATAATGTAGTAAACGAACACCTAGAGGAGCCAGATCCTCATTCATTAAGTCTTATCTGTTACCATAGGTATTGTTATTACCTTTAAAGACGCACTTTATATAAGCATTTTGCGTTTGCAATCTCTGGAAATTAGCCACATTGATGCGGATTAAAACGGTTCATCTCACGAGAGACAACACAGGCTGCAGCAATATGTATCAACTTCATACATGAGAGCAACTTCGCCTTGATTCACATTTCGTATGCTTGAATTTAAAAGTGTTAACATTGCGAGTTGGCGTCCAAACATGTTAGACAAACTGATGCGCCCAAGAAAGGCCATGACAAGCAGTTAACCAGTTCTAGGCAGTTTGATAAAACTATCAATCAACACATTTTACCAACAAGAAAAACAAAATGTTCATTGTTGTAATAAAAGATTGTACCACCAAACATCATGCTGTAATATATATAGCACCATTATAGATTGGTATGCTAACAATCTTTGCAAACAACCGAATATGCATACAACCAATTTCGTGCCTTATAGTTTGAAGAGCAGTATCCATCTTTTTGGCGGTGTCAAACGAATCCTAACAGTAGAGATTGCCATTCCACGCGTGCTAGCCCTTGTAATGTATGGAATGAACATCAATCCCTACAGCAAATAATGCATACATGGCATTCTATTGCTGTAGCAAATTCAGTGGCTTATCTGATTGGCTTCGCAATACTAGAACGCAGTTTGCTTCAGACGAACCACAAATGATGAGGAATTTATTCCATAATACTGTCACTTGTTCATATAAAACATAACCTATGACATAAAATTCGACCACACTTACCCCTGTTGTAGAATAATTAACCACCACTGTGAACTACATAGTCAACAAATGATATAAAACAACGTAAAGTCAGACAACTTTCCGTACCAGGCGCCATAACAATGGACCGGTGATATATCCTTGCTCGAAGGGGCGCACCGTTAACATAACCCATAGACGTGACACTAACGCGATAGTAAAGTGTATATGATAGACGGAAGGATCTCCATTCACTGCAATAAACAATGCTATCCATCAATATATATGGTGACCTTCAAAGATGAGACTCCGCATTTTAAATATTTTAATTTGTTTCATTCATGTCGGTTATACGTCAAGGTTGATGACAATACACAATAAATGGTTCCGATCGAGACATCACTGCAGTAGTGGATCATGCCATAAATTCCAAAACGGCTGCATTAAAGTTGTCTGACGATAAATATTATTTTTTCATTCATTTCGCCCATCCTATATACGATCAACAGCTGATTGAGTGAAAATACTATATGGTTTTACATTTTCGACGATTCACGTTCTTGAGCCTCGTCACTTTCTTTGTTTAATTTTCGCAATTAACAAATGGTCAGCACAGCAGACAAACCAAACATACGGCATCTGATTGCATCAAAGCCGAAATGGCTTTTGAAGTCTATTGCAGTATTCAGGGGCCGTGGCAGCACAACGATTACATATCATCACCTAGTCACCTAAATTCTAACTCAATCGTTATTACACAAGTTGTGGTGTGGCACTCTAACGAAGCATAGAGCACGCTCCCTTCGCTGCGATTTACCGAATCGATCCATCAGCATAAATGCTGACATTGCAGCTCAGTGCGTTGCTTATAAAGCAGCAATTTGTTGAATGCAGGTCGAATGCTTACCTTGTTGACCGACTGTAAATCACGAATGGTGTCGATAAGAACATTAACGCCCAAAAGCTACTGGATATACACCACAGTTTAGCAAGTATGGCGGACTTATAGTCAGGTGATTTACAGATGTTGCTGTGGTATGTGCTTAAGTGATTATTGGTTATTAAAACATTTCGATTAAAGATTATGTTTTGCGATTCTGTGTTCAAATCATAGACAAATAATGCTCATTTGAAGAAATATTCCGTTTAGTTTTAGGCATTGTAGACGTTTGCGTCTATTAACTTTAGTTGTCTGCGTTTGGCATCCATTAGATACAATTTGTTTTGATGATCTACTTTCTTTAAGTCGTTTATTATAACGTTGAAAACCATACCACAATTGCATACCATCAACATAATTGACCGATTTACTGATGAGTATGAAAGGGCATGGTATATGAGCAGGACGACTATCCATTTTGATTGAACAAAACCCACAGAGTACAATAAGCATTACCGAATGTGGTTAAATGGAATTTAGAAACGTTGAAAACTGATTGAATGAACAAATGAATGCGCCCAATTGTTCATGCTCAAGCCTAGCACATCTCATCTATTCATTAAAACAAGCCATTGCATCGAACGGTCAAAGTGAACTACTTCATTCTACTATAAATTTGGAAGGGTAATTATGTTGTGTTTTTTTTTATTACAGCAGTAGTCGTTTTCACATTTAAAATAGATAAGCTATTTGAAATGGTTTCTGAATGATCATATAAAAGTGCTGTGCTTTCTATTACAGATCATTCTGAATAACCCATGAGGCCAAACATCATGCAAATTAAATGTCGCGATTCACGAAAAACACGGTTTATTTCACATGTTCTACAATTTATTCGTGGATTGTTCTTGAAATGCACCATGCTAGTATCCATTAAAAATCGATTATGACTGACACTGACAGATGTTAAATGACGCTTTGATACACACATTCGCATGAGAAAATTATAGGGATTCAGTTGAATCTGCTGAAATATCAACTGAACGTTATTAAATCAATTGCCTGCTGGCAGCATGTATAATCAACTATGACAACAAGCTGTTTAATTTCGGGTACAAGACCTATGTGAACGGTATAATGGCCAGCTTTCTCGCTCTAGACGGCTATTGACAATCTTATATCAAAATCTATAGCACGGACATGACAGATCGAGCATGGAAAACTGCACGGACGTTGTTAGAGGCCACTTTGGAAACGTGTATCACAGACAGAGCAATTTATCCAGTCGACATCCTTGCTCGTCAAGTGTGTGTCAACTCGTGAAATGATAAGATATGCTGCTAGTTTCTGATATCAAAATTAATTACCCCACCTACCATTTGTATTGGCATCCCTAGTGTCAGATAACCTTGCAGCTGTGTAGGCATTCGTGTTACAAGAACGGGTAAAGCATCGGCAATGATTGGCACGTTCGCGTGCAAACAAAATAATTGCGTTTTGGTAATGCTGATACACGAAACGGTTGTTTGCAGGAGAGATGTTTCCAATCGCTTGAATCATCATTATACTGTCGATGATTAACTTAATCAGTACGGCATTCATGCAGTCATGATGTATGTATGTATGTATGTATGTAGTATGTATGTATGTATGTATGTATGTATGTATGTATGTATGTATGTATGTATGTATGTATGTGTATGTATGTATGTATGTATGTATGTATGTATGTATGTATGTATGTATGTATGTATGTATGTCTGTATGTATGTATGTATGTATGTATGTATGTATGTATGTATGTATGTATGTCTGTATGTATGTATGTATGTATGTATGTATGTATGTATGTCTGTCTGTATGTCTGTATGTATGTCTGTATGTGTCTGTCTGTCTGTATGTATGTCTGTATGTATGTCTGTATGTATGTCTGTATGTATGTCTGTATGTATGTATGTATGTATGTCTGTCTGTATGTCTGTATGTATGTATGTCTGTATGTATGTATGTATGTCTGTATGTATGTCTGTATGTCTGTATGTATGTATGTCTGTATGTATGTATGTCTGTCTGTATGTCTGTCTGTATGTATGTCTGTAAGTATGTGTGTCTGTCTGTCTGTCTGTCTGTCTGTATGTCTGTCTGTCTGTCTGTCTGTCTGTCTGTCTGTCTGTCTGTCTGTCTGTATGTATGTCTGTGTATGTCTGTCTGTCTGTGTGTCTGTATGTTGTGTCTGTCTGTATGTCTGTCTGTATGTATGTCTGTCTGTCTGTATGTCTGTCTGTCTGTCTGTCTGTGTATGTCTTCTGTCTGTCTGTCCTGTGTCTGTCTGTCTGTCTGTATGTATGTCGTCTGTCTGTCTGTCTGTGTCTGTATGTCTGTATGTCTGTCTGTCTGTCTCTGTATGTCTGTCTGTCTGTCTGTATGTCTGTCTGTCTGTATGTATGTCTGTCTGTATGTCTGTATGTCTGTATGTCTGTATGTCTGTATGTCTGTATGTATGTCTGTCTGTATGTCTGTATGTCTGTATGTCTGTCTGTCTGTCTGTATGTATGTATGTATGTATGTATGTATGTATGTATGTCTATGTATGTCTGTATGTCTGTCTGTCTGTATGTGTATGTCTGTATGTATGTATGTATGTCTGTCTGTATGTCTGTATGTCTGTATGTATGTATGGGTGGATCGAATCCCTTTTCTTACTTATATTTTGACAGTCCAACAATGACGGGTCAAAAATTTGCATATTCTGATGCTGACGGTTTTATACGGGAATTGTTTTCGTGCCAGTGGAACACATCAAACTCTTACCTTTACCTCATATACATAAGGCCACCATTTCAAAATAACAATGGGGGAGAACCTACGCTGATAAATATGAGGGGAATCTGGTCATATAATGCTTTTGTGCTCGAACAAGTAACCCGGGAAACTAACCCACATCCGCCCTCTCCAAAGTAAAGTGGCGCCAAACAAACTCCTTTATCACGCCGCGCCAGTAATTAGTGGACGTACATTTGTGACTCTGAGTCGGCACAACATTATCACCTCAATACGCTTACTTCACGAAAGAACTGTTTCCATTTTGTTCCCACTTCGACGAAGAATTCTCACATTCGGCACTTCGTCATGCGGTCATGTGATGCTGATAATGACGAATTGTTTTGCAAAAGCTTTCACTGTTGCGCGCAGCGGACGAAAAACGTAGAGAATCTTGGTAGAACCAATGAATCACTGTGTGGCCCAGATAGCTTCAATCATCTTTGGCTGTTGTTTGCCATGTAATCTTTGGCAGTGCATCGTCCCTATACGGGCTAATGTGATGTGAAGCATTTGTATACATATATATATATATATAAATATATATATATTTATATGTATATATATATATAAATATATATATGTAAAATATATAAATAAAATATATATATATATATATATATATATATATTTATATATATATATATCTATATATCCTATATCTTTATATATATCTATTTATCTATATTTATATATATATGTATATCTATATATTATATATATGTAAATTTATATATATTTTTATATATAAACATGTACATATATACATATATATGAAAAAACTATCAGAGGCTAAGAAGTAATGTTTTTTGTAATTTTCTGCATATTGTTATTTTTGAGAGAACACTTTCAGATGATATCGCGATAAGCAATTGTGGAAACAATGTTTCGAAATTAATTTTGTCGACTAGCTAACGCATTTTAACCCAATATTATGTAACAATAACACAAATACGCTGAAATATTTTACTTGTTTAGCTCGCATAATGTGAAATGTAAAATTTGTTTTGATTGACAAGGATGTGAATATTGACAAATGGCCACAGCTTGAGTTTGCAACAAGTATCTATCAGCAAAAAAATCATACATTCAAGGTATAATAGTTCCCACAAGGAAAGCGACCAAAATCAATCTCTCACATAAGTATTTCAAATACATTTATATGTGAGCTGAACGTTTCTTATGCATTCAGCGCTATGAATGCTTGTCGCATGCTATGTTACACATGCAACTAGTTCGTACGTGTAAGAAGGTATCCCTGCGATGCTGCTCGACTATCAAACTGGAAGCAGCGTGATCATTAAATATACAGTATCTGTTTTCTGGTCGTTTATTATACCACGTGCACAACAATTCACGCATCATATGCCTTAGTTCATAAAATACATTATCTCTCTGTGGACGAGGTATAAATATCTCCATAATGTTGTAAAAGAACAGCTAGAGAATGCCAAATCCTCATATATATCGTCTTATCTGTTACTTTTGGTAAATTTATTACATTTACAGACGTAGTTTATATGAGCATTATACGTTTGCAATCTCTTAAAATTAGCCACATTGATGCGGAATAAACCGTTCCATCACAATCGAGACAACACATGCTGCAGCAATATGCATAAACTGCATGCATGGAAACAACTGCGCCTTGATCCACATTTCGCATGCTTGAAATCAAATGGTTAACATTGCGATTGGGCGTCCTAACAGCTTAGACAAACGAAATAATACAGGCCATAAACAGTCCTACTGGTGCCCCCGATATAGGCCTTGACAAGCATTAATCCAGGCAATTTTGTAGAACTATCAATCAGCACTTTTTCCCAGAAGTAAAACAAAATGTTCATTGCGGTAATAGTGTATCACCAAGCATCGTGCTGTTATATATAACACCATTCTAGATGGATATGCTCGCAATCTTTGCAAACAACCGAATATGCATACAACTAATTTCATACTGAATAGTTTGACGAGCAGTATCCATCATAATGGCAGCCTCAAATTAATCATAATCGTAGAGATTGCCCCCCCCCCCACGCGAACTAGCCCTTGTAATGTATGGAATTAACATCAATCCCTACAACAAATGGTGCTCAAATGGCATTCCATTACTGTAGCAAATTAAGTGTCTTATCCGATTGTTCTTGCAATACAATAATGCAGTTTGCATCAGAAAAACCACAAGTGATTTGGAATTGATTCGTTAATACTGTCACTTGCTCTTTACTTATCATATTGAACGTAACGTTGACATAAAATGCGACCCCTCTTACACCTCTTAAAATAATAAACTACCGCTGGAGAACTGCGTCGTCAGCGGAAATAAACGATATAAAACAGCGCCCACTATGGTGTTGAGTCAGACGCCATAGCAATCGACCGGGCAAATATCCTGGCTCGAACGAGCGGACCGTTAACAGAGCCCACAGACGTGGAACTAACGCGATCGTAAAGTTTATATGATTCTCTGCAATAAACAATGCTCTACATTGATACATATGGTGACCTTCAGGGATGAGGCTCCGCATTCTAAATATGTTAATTTGTTGTATTCGGGTCGGTTATACGTCAAGTTTGATGACAATACACAATAAATGGCTCAGAAGGAGACATAACTGCCGAAGTAGATCATGTCATCAATTCATGAACGGCTGCATTAAAGTAGTCTGACGGTAAGTATTATCTTTTAACACATATCGCTCTATCGTATATCCAATCATTACCATAATGGCAAACAGATTGATCTAAAATACTATATGGATTCACAATTTCGACGATTCACGTTTTTGAGCCTCCTCACTATATTTGTTTGGTTTATGCAATTAACAACTTGTCGGCGCTACAGACAACCCAAGCTTACGGCGAAACATCTGATGACATCGATTGCAATATTCAGGGGCCGTAGCAGCGCAACGATAACATATCATTACCTAGTCACCAACATTCTAACTTAATCGCTATTATTGCGATTTAACGACTCAATCCATCAACATACAAGCTGTCATTGCAGCTCAGTGCGTGGCTTATAAAGCAGCAATTTTTGAATGCAGGTTGAATGCTTGTCCTGTTGACCGACAGTAAATCACAGTCTGCAAACGTATGGTGGCAAGGTCGCAATAGTGTGTAGTCAGATAGGGTCGCTGAATAAGTTGGATATTGAAGGAGCTGCAGCAGGAACTCATTGACTCTTATCGCTGCGGTTAAAATTAGCCTTTACCATGTATAAATATCCCATGAATCAACACATATAGGTAATACTGTATTATTTTACATTATCCTGAGCGTTTGCGTTTGGTTATCGTTTATGAGCATGCACTCCCGAAAAAAATCTTCCTCTTCTTTAGAGCTGAAACACACCGCTACTATCAGCAAGCATTCTCGTTAGGGGTGTGTGTTATATCCAGAAGGGCAATTGCCAAATGATGTAAACATTAACTCTGAGTTAAAATGATAAATTCATATGGAATTCACCATATTCTATTTGCATCGCAATTCCGCAATGCAGACAAGGAATTAAATGATTCCAAGGCAATCCACCATGCCAGGCATGTCCAGTAATTATAAACAATCGTTTACGAGGAATCTACATGTTCGAATTTGTCTTATATAAAGGTTATATTACTATAGATTGCCGTCAAATAGGTAAGTACATCCCTGTATGCGGGATAAATATAAACAAAACACAGTTAAGAGTATCATTTTGCTAAATATGAACGACTGCGTGTCAGCTAATACACGATACTATCACTAGTCAACATATCATAAGCATGTTTGCCAAGTTTAATATATAAAGCAGGCAGCAAATTACGTTATCAGGATTGTTAGTGGCTGTAATGGGAGACAAAAAAGCGCCATGATTGTTTTGAAGTAGATTTGGGACATAGGATTCCTTGCAGACGTAATCACTTAGTTCTGTTCGTGATGCCATATATTGGTTGAATATATTGCCAAAGGTTTTTACAGATGTTTTATATTATTCCAAATAATTTCAACTTAGCATCCGGTTCGCATGCAGATATACAAAATAAGGCTAAAGATATTTTCAAAAATATATATGTAACTCTGATAGAATGATAGCGATATGGCAACCGCTTACGAACATGAGTTTTCATCAATGGATGCAAGACGCAACCAAGAGTTTTCAATATTCTAAGGGCAACATATATTCAATTTCATGGGCTGAATACAAATGTCAGCAGGACATATTTTGCGACGCATTTGCAGGAATAAGGACAAGTTGCAAATGCAAAACAGCAAGTCGTGCGTCTGGCTCCTAACAAAGTACACATTATTGGTCATTAATGAATGACTGTTAGATATATAACACACAGCATAGTAACATTGCTTCCGGGTTGTACATAATGTAGAAGACACAATGGCTGTCGAATGTAAGTCTGCAGGGAAGTGATAAACTCTATCGAATGCAATTACCGTTCTTGCTTAATTCAGTGCAGCACAGTGTTGACTCGCTGTCAAATTGGCGAACAAATAGCTGCAATTCCGACTGGCTGAATGAAGTATAACATATTGCAGGATATATATGCTTCATTGTTGAGATAATAACCTTCTAGGGATTTGCCATATGAGATATATCATACTAATCACCACCACCAGGGCCTGGAGTTCAAATTGTGATGTTGCTATTTTCGAGCGGAACACTCTCTCTGTATTAGTAAAAAAATGGGAATATAACCTATTTTCATCAAGGTGTGTTTCCCTGCGTGGCACAGTAGCGTGCATAATCTTTTATGTTTCAGATTACATTAATAAATCAATATGTTCGTGTTTCATTGTATTGTCTTGAGCTATATAGCGGTATTGCATCAGGAAGCACGTTTCCATTGACTCGATCGGAACATAACGGTAACTTCAACACCCTCTGCTAGTATCAATTGGTTTGAATGGCTAAGTTAGACTTTTCTGTGTGCATATGCTTGAAAAACAACTTTGTATGATGCTTGGTAGAGCGACGTTAGTCTCGCATTCCGGTGTCTGCTTGCCATATAAAATCTTGTCATATTACGCACCTACCACGGTAAGTTACTCATGTCACATAGGTCAGGTAATATTGTTAGAAAAGTATCCATGGAAAAGATATAATCTCATCTGCATTCCGCTGTGAATAATTATCATTAGCGTCCTAGTTGTACGGATAGTACAATTAGTTAATTAGTTGTCATTAAATCACAGTTGAATGAAAGTTGAGCCAATGCAAAGTTGAGTGAGATACATCGTTATATCAGACTCATGTTGTATCAAGTAATTACAAATAACGCATCATCTATGCCAGTTATCGATATGTTAAATCGTGTATTGCATGATGTGAAGCCTTGCCATACACATACTATGCGACTATCGATAAGAGCACCCTATCCTAGCAATAACTGTTTAAACATAACAAGTCATCGCCACGGCCCTAACAAGCAAACGTGTAGCAAATAACATATAGCTGCAATAATACTCGACCTTAATTTTCGACCACAATAGTCCATATTCATCTGACCTTAACAATCAAGCTAAGATTTGAGAAGACTGTTGGATTTCCACCAAACATCTGAGTACCTAATGTTTCTTTTCAACATCAATACAAGCATTGATGGAAGCGTCACCTAATACCTGGCACCTAATCATGTGTATTTCAAATAAACTCACCCGTTGTGTGTATCTTACCAGGTGTAACAACATTCAAAATGTTAGATTATGTGCTTGTTTTCGATTGCAAAATAATTATCTCAGTTGACAGTTGCATATCTCACCTGCCGCCAGAAAGCCACAAATAACGACCTTGGTGATAATGTCTACACGATGTATGAGGGATGAATAACCTGTTTGCAGCAAAACACGAGGCAAAATCACACCCGCACGAAAGGAAAACTGGAAACCCATCCATTATCCTCCCCAGTGCAGGGTTTCGTCAAAGCGCACCTGTTGTTGCCCTTTTGGTAAATTTCATGCCTCTTGATAACATTTGTCAGCCGGTGTGAACAGGTGATTCCCTCATGATGAGCGCAAATAAGCAGCAGAGGAAGATGATTGGCCTTGATGATCATCTACAAGATTGATCACAATTGGAATTGCGTAAGCCATACTGATAACGGTTTGCTGTCATTCAGTAACAGGAAACTTATCTGTGTAATACTGTAGCCTTGACAGTGAGATGATGATCCTGACGATGTAAATACTGATATATGCATCGGACTAGTACAATGCTAACGCCACCAAGGTATCACCATAAAGCCACCGAGACAGTGGCTGCGGTTATGATATTAGACATAATTATTGTAAGGAAATTGGATCGACCATTCCTAATTAACGCTTTATGTGTATTATTTCGTTAAAGCAGATTAAAAACGGCAATTGATGAGTCATGCTACGTATTATCTGCTAGTATTGAATAAGCTGTGAATCCGCCCTGTAACCAAATGTCATTATTCAATATGATTCGGCCGAATACTGACCTTTGAGTTTTGGGTTTTGGGTGAAATGTACTGCAGAAATAGGTTCATATGTGAATCAAACCTGCAGGACTTTTTACACTCCATCACATACTGCACCGCTTTATGAACGCCAACAGCGATGAACAGCAGCTCCGCTGTAGTCAGTGTTTTTCTTTCCTTGGCTACTACGTCACTCTGCTACTGATGTAGAGACACGTATGGGCGTGTAATGGTTGATGCTTGTGTCGACAGAGGTAAATGCATGGTTTAAGGCTTGCTCGTGGTCATAGCCTATACTCTCAGCTAATGCATATCTTTATTCAGAAACGCTGTTTGACGTTTTGGTTTCTATGTTGTGTCAGGAGTATATCGATCCGTTATTATGATAAAATAAGAGGTATGAATAATTTGCTCCAGACTACTCAGCTCAGAAAAACGCAATGACTTTAAAGAATTATTATAGACACAATATATCATCTAAACCGGATTGATTAGTCATAGCAACGCTCTGAAGCAACATCCCACGAGGCTGACGAATGGTGACAAAATAATTCAGCTTATGATGGATTAAACTGCAAATGACCTGTGTAGCAATCAATGGAAGTCGTATCCAATTTAAAAAAATGTATAATTGATATGATTGTTTAGGATGATTTGCATTCACCAGTAGTGAGATAATAAGGAGAGCTGGCGCATGCTACCCCCAACCCCTGATTAATGGGGTAACGTTAATGTAGAAATTAAAGCTATTTGAAACAATATTCTTCACACTTAAACCTTCTCTCGTTATATAGCAAACCGATTAGAACTTATTCCAATATTTGTGCGGCATTTAAAGTTTCTTAAGCTTTAGGGATCGCTCAAATCGCATGGAATTATAGGTATTGCATGTACTAATGGATTTACCTTCACAAATAGCTGTTATTGATTAATAATATGTACATTAACCAACAGCTAAATGAACGATTGTCAGTCACTAATGTGCAAAACGTAAGGTTGATATTGAATACTACTTCAGAACATCACGCTGTACTTAAGCTTATGTAAATAACGACGAAGAGTGGTGCAGATAAGCCATAGTGACGTTAACCGTATTTTATTTCGAATACATTTCGTTCTATTATAAATGCAAGCTTATTTAGGTTTTGGTAAGTTAATAAGCTATGTCTACGCCATAAGGGCCGTAATGGTAAAAGGCGCGATAGGGAGCGTGTGCAGTTCTTTTGCAGTGTTATTTTTAATTTATTAGCTCTAAATGGCTTAATTAAGGCTTGCGTGATAAGTAGTTGAATGATATCATTTGAATTCGAAGTTTACAAGCACGCATGCCCAAACATATTCGATTAAACTATATTCAATTATCTAACCAATAATGGGTTCAGTCAGTTGCACTTTCTGCTAGTCCTGTTTCATCAACAGCGGTCTATTTGCAAACATAAAAGTAAGATGCCAGTCACAAAAGGCCGATAAGAGGAATCAAGAATGGCACTGAGAGATGGGATGATTAATAGTCAGTCATAATGCGACAAAGCAGAAGGAAATGTTTGTCGTACGATATATCGCTTATTCTATGTGTTGGCTCTAGCAAATCAATTGTTGTGCGGTAGTGAGAGTCGCGCCCCATGTGCAACAAAGTTGACACCATGCAGGTGTCATATTTTTCCACATAGGAAGAAACGATATCGTATCTACAATATTATAACTTTACAATAGCTGCTTATCCCGAAACGGAAAATTTCTACCACTTCTATTGCACACTTTGACGCTACACGACCGGTGATAAATTCATTCTAAGTCGAGGCATTTAGCAATATAGCTCAAACCGACATGATCAAGTGCACTATGTCAAATGTGCGGTGACGACAAGTGCAACGTACTGGGGCCGACGCATTTGCTTCCGCCTCAGGATCAACGAACATAGCATTCGTGTTAAACAAAGTAGCTATGTTGCATCTCACAGAGTGGAAACATACTCTTCACTGTTTTTAATAAGTCGGTTGAGATATGTTGGATGTTCAACGCTTTTACTGTGTCATTAATATTTAAGCTTACAAAGCCCATATATGACGACATTACAATACATCCTGCATGGATGATTTCCAATCAGGTTCATAATTTACAGATTGATACGACGGAGCGTGCATGAAGGTGAGCTACTATATCAAATCCGGTAAATGTATGTGCTTCACAACACCATCTCTTATTCCGTTAATGTAGTGCCAACAATTCGTAGGACATATAACAGCGTCAGGGAAGATAAACCTCGGGCTGCTACGCGGAACAAGACTTATTGCACTAGCAATTTAAAATAAACAAAACGAGGATTCTCTCGGCACATAACCCTGAACAAAACATCGCACTTATAAATTAGTGCGAGGTGACACCTCAAAGAGACGATCATTAACAAAGCTGATTCGTAAAAGCATTGCTGTTCCTCTGATTCGCATAAAATATTCAACAAGAAGATGGATTCTATGATCGCTTGGCTCGAGTGCTAATCGGCAGATTTGATATTTGAGTATTACCGCATCATTGCCGCGTCATAAAGTATCATAACGCCTCATGCCGAACGTCCATCTTAGATTATTATCATTTTTAAAGTGACCAGTTCATTTTTGTATAATTAAGGTATATTAATACGATTCTTTGATTTTTATCCACAAACGTAATCATTGTATCCCCAGATTTATGGGCGGGGTAAGAGTTGTGTCGCAGCACCGGAAACGGGATCCAACCACGTTGCCTGAACAAAAAAGAACTTTAAGCTGTGCTAACAGGACTCGATCCCGATTAATTTTTGGGAACGCAATACCCGTGTGCAACAAGCTGCTTATTATAAAGACAACCGAAACCTCAAACAGCCAGAACCTGTCGCGCTCAGCCATGGCTATGCAAACATGGTTTTAATTTGCTTCTGGATGGAGGGTGAATGTTATAATTTGGGCTGTATATGTGCGTTTGATCGCAGCAGAAAGGGATACGATCACGATCAAGCCCAACATGCATGCAATCAGATAAATCGATCGCACTAAACATGAGAGACGCAGACGCTGTCAAAATGGGAACAGATAATATTAAAAGCGATTTCTTTACACAACATCTGAATAATCGCACGAGTAAATACATGTCAATTCAGTACAATTATATTTTTCGATCTCCATATTCAGCGGCGATGCCAAAGTCAAACTACTACTTTATTGCACTCTTTTGACAGTGGATGCGCCTACTTTATCCAGTGAAGTTATACTTTACAATATGGCCCATTGGAGTAAATCGTGTTTCATGTTCTCTTTAATATCTCTACCATTTAAGCGACTATGTAATATGTGCAATAAACACGTTTTCTTGGCAAGCGCAATATAAGTGACCATTTATGTACAAAGAATGTACTTAACCTGCAATGCTTGCTACATAACACGGCAATATTTGTACCGGGAGGCTACATAGGCAGCGTAATACCATTACACCTGTACCTTGTTTTTAATAAAATATGATACAAACTTATATGTTTTATAAAGTATGAGGATGGGCTGCGTATTTTGTGTGCGCTTATTGATAATATATTCACTGCCACGGATTTATCTGCACACCCAAAACACCCACAATACAAACACATGGCGGTCATTCCCCCTTAGGTACACAATGGTGCTCGGAACTGTTGATATAGACTCTGTGGTTTCTGCTGGTGGATATCAAATTTACGCCACTGCATCTTATTGGCCAGCATAATGGCATTGACAATGTCTGCATTAGATACATCTATAGAAGAGATAACAGTTAACAACCGAAATAATTGTAGAATGATGAGCCCCCAAATGTATGATCGAGGAGTGTGAAAGATGTCAATTGTACATGCGTGAGATTTTAGAACACTCTTACCGCAGGTTTCGAACCCTTAGCTTCTTCCAGGCAATCATAATGTTGCATTTACAATATAAAATGCCTAGCTTATATATATTTTCTTCAAAGGGCAAATAAGAGGCTTGATCGTATGGAACTGATCGAACCATAGTTTTCGATGGCTATAAGCACAGCATACGATAGGCTTGCCACGCACCATCCGGCACGCGCTGTTCTTGAAACAATACCACTCCTTTGATAGCAAAATGTATGATGCTCAACAGTCAACATTAACTAATTACGCAGCATTTCTACGAGCATATACGAAATATCAGAACCGACATGCACACATTTGACACTGGTAATCTAACTTAGGCTTCTCTACAATGAACCTCTATGGTGTCGCGTACTAGATAGCTGTGCATCTTTATATTTGAAAAAAATGGGATGTATGATAATTGATCAGACTCAATGTGACCTGAGTTGCACCCGCACACCTTCCCAGCTTCCATTTATACAAACCATTCTTAGCATCACTATCATTCTCAGCAATTTTAATATTTAAGGTGACTGCTGTAGAAAAGTTTGCCCAACAACTTTATGTCATCAGGTGGAATATTCCGCTATGGTTTTCTGGGTAAATAATAGTGCGCGTGTCACACAAAAAATAGCTGCTGCGCATTAGATACTCCATTTGTGGGCCCTGTCATTTCGAAAATAGATCCTTCTATTTTACATCTGCAAGCAGTCTGACTTACTTCGACGACCTATTGCTGCGCCAATTTCACGTGCATCATTGACAAAAACCCAAGATTCTTACAGCCTATATGAACAATGAATATATTGCATTTTGTATTGAATGTAATTGTTTTTATTATTCTAACTACTATCTAATGTTTATAACGATCTACCTAGGCTAGAAATTGGTAACTAATACCTTATGCTCAGAGCGCTTTTTGGCTAACACCTTTTAGCACGCACTGTGTAAAGCGTTGACGATGGTGAGCTCATGAAACTACTTCGGCAGTCATATATGTTCAATCAATATTCTTCAAAAGCTCTCATAGTTATCCATTATTTCCACGCTAATGGTATGCGCCATTTTGACTGGTGCAGCCGCTGCAAATATTCTTCTTTCAGCAAGCAGTCAGAAGAAGTGTACTCATAGCTATGGAGATATAGAATGAACCTCAAGTAGAACAAGTTCCCGAATATCTCATTATGATAAGATTAGAGAAATGCTTATACTGCTTCGTTTTCATGCTAAAAAACAATAACGAGAGCATGCTTGTCCTAAAATAGTAACATTACAGGCCAATTATCTAAAAAGTAGATTGAGCTGTCTTCCTTATTACACATTGCTCTACCCAGAAGCTCAAGCACTAGTTGACAAACATACATAGCTAAATTCACGAGCAAGATTTATCTCGTTGAGCGATTCATAGAATGTCACACAGTCGCTGATGTGCTTGTCTCCCATCGAAACTTTAGTACCACACTAAAGCCGGCGGGCTGTAATTGTGGTCATAACCTCATAGATTGACGGGAATATCTGCACCCTCATCACCTCCGCTTTAACCACCACGCAAAAACAACTGCAATACTAAAACAAAGGAACATAACCAGTAATATGTTGCCAATTTACAATACTAGTTGATACAAAATGGCTTACCAACTCCGCCTTAACCAACACGCACAAAATACGGAAATACTAAAACAAAGAATATATATATATATATATATATATATATATATATATATATATATATATATATATATATATATATATATATATATATATATATATATATATATATATATATATATATATATATATATATATATATATATATATATATATATATATATATATATATATATACTTCTCTCGTTTATATGCCTAAACATATACGGTGAACTGGTGCATCAATACGACCTGACATAGCTTACCAAGCTTTGTGCTGCAGCCGCACTATTTCCTAGGCAGGATGACAGCCTCTATATTCGCTTCATCAGACACCACTGAATTGCTCATTTCTGTTTCGAATCTATCAGACAAGATTTACCCTACAAAAGCCACGATGCCCTCCAAATGATCTGTGCTGTCTCATATCTCTTCGTCGCTCTCCAGAAGTGACTGAATAGCGAAACTACCAGCAGCTATTTTGCAAGAATCGTATCGCAGAATATGTACTGTAGGGTTATATTTCGTAATCTGTCGAAACAAATGACATGATTTTTCGTGCGATAGGCTCTTCAAGGCGGTCATTATGTTGCATTTATATAAAATGCTTAAACTTAGTGTTTTTAAGAGCATCATATATCATAATGAAGGAGCTTTGGTACCAAACCATTGTCGATTGAACCATCTATCAATTCAAATATTTTTGTGATTTAGAACGTCAATAACAACCTCTATGGCATTTATCTTTTCAGATTTAACGTTAAAAACATGACTTATGGCAAGAGTTGTATTTCACTGCCAACTGGGCTATAAATTATAGCAGTTAAGTGATTACAAAATCTAACAAATGGTCACATATTCAAGCAAACGATTTTCATAATCATGTAAGTGTTCGTAAATTAAGCAAAGCCACTATGTTACCTACTCAGGTTTTTATTTGGCCGCCAAGCGTTCAAAGAACAGCAAATATTGCTCATTGTTAGATATCAGCAACCCACTCAAGCAAATGGACATTCGAGTTAGCTCTAAATTTATTACTCATTGTTTCGTATCGTTGACGCTAACATGTTTAATCAAACAAATTAAGACGTGATTGATTCTGATGGTATAATGCGTTAATTGGCATCTTTTGAGTATTATTGCAATATCATTTGCAAATGAAGAGTTTGATACTTACCGCTCTTTAATGAAATTTGATGATCCAATAAAGGCTATTTCAACTAACGCAATCAGAATCATCTCGAAGAAAATATCGAACAAGATAAATACTATGCATGGGATTTACGGGCTGCGATTGTGAGTAAATATATTTGTACAACATTTTTTCCGAGGATATTGGACGTTGTCGCTGGAGAATGTACATGCTAATTCTTCAATTGTGGCGCAGTAATATCGTATGAGATGAGAGGCTTCTGCAATATTGCTGTCGACCTCCGTGTCCAAAAGTATTGTGCAAAGGTATCAAGCTATTGATCCACCGTCACTCATCACCAAATGTTATTGTAAATTTCATTAGCGCACTTTAGACGCTTTTATCTATTTGTGATACATTTGTTAATCAGCACTAATATTAAATGAAAATTTGAATAGTAAAGTCGCACCATATCCACGAATCGTTTTTCTTAAATTAGAGGGACGATAAAAGATTGCACCAGGAACCATTACGCCGTTGTGAAAGCCAACTTTAATAAAGGAAACTATGCCATGGAGTTTAATTTATTACTACCGTTCCGCACCTCATTGTTTGAACAATTCCCAATTTCAGTTTTTATCAAATGCATTACCGAAGTCGGCGTCAAACTGGTAACACAAGGCGTAATGTTGATCCACTTGCTGATGCTTCGAAGTACAGCGTTACGGCAGCACTACAAATTCGAGTAAGGTATATTTATAAAATAACTCTTATAGCCCACATAGTTGAGTGTGCCTTAATTGTGCTGATTGATTTGTACTCGAACGCTTGTCATATTCAGTCAGTATAAGATGACACCAAATCGGTTGATTGCAGCATAGTTCAAACCAGAAAATCTTTCTTTACTGCGTAAAACCGTGCCCTTTTGAATGCCTATGTATATGAATGTCGGTTAAACTTCCTCCATATATTCGTCGTGGCAAGCTCTTTAAATGAACACATTTAAGCATGATTTAAAAACGAATTTGAAATTCATTGAAATAATCGTGTAATATCTATAGGTTATGCCTGTTCGAGGAGAACTTACATGGTTAGTATGAGACTGGTAACATCGCATTGATAGACTAACCATGTTATCTTGCCTAAAATGCCTTGATACCTTTAGCGCGATACTAGCCCGTTACCTCTATCAGTATCGATGCCTTCATCATTATCATTCCTTTATCATTGTTGTGGTATTACGAAGATAATTACCTAAAAATTTTCATCATTATGGCTTAAGCAATTCCCATGATCGCGATCGTGGACAATATGAACAGTTATCATCACGTCCCATCATCTTGCCTATCTGCGCTCATTCGGAAACAACAATGAGAGGAACACCTGACAAATTGTACCACGACGGCAAAAACAAGAGCAGCATTGCCCAAACCCTGAGTTAGAGAGAATAATGCACTGGTTTGTCACGTTCCAATTAGTGCGAGTGGGATTTTTCCTCATGTTTTGCTGAGAAAATTTCAATCATCTCCCACGCGTTGCCTGGTCAGGTTTCACGGAGGTCTTTAATTCTTGCTTTCTGGTGGCAGGCGAGGATATGTCAAGAGGAGTAATTGTGGGAATGTAACGTATTCTTCACGAAGGATTCAAACATGCCTGATGTTACACACAAAATTAAAGCATAGCTTGCTTGTCTCGTGTATCGTAAATGATGAGAACGACATATTCCATGTGGGTGTCAAATACAGCACTCTCACATTTCGTGAAAATATAAGATATATTGTTAGATTTAACGACCCAACCTACCATTTGTAAGTCTTCCCTTGGCGTCAGGTAGCCTGGCAGTTGTGACAGGTTGTATTCGTGCCAATTGAAAGGGTGAAGCATTGGCCATAATTGACACGATCGCAAGACAACGAGAGGGAACAAAATAATTGCGTTTTGGTTACACCGATGCACGGAACGATGCAGAATAGATCATTCCAATAGTTTAAATCATTATTTTGACGATTGTACTGCTAATAATCAATACAATAAGTATGGCATTTATATAGCCATTATTATGTGAGTGATGATGTCAATGGCATCGGTAGTTAAAACTTATACGGCCTTATACATTTCGGAGGCAGTTGTAACAACCATTCCTATTGCATGCGGCGAAATAAACGACCCATATTTGAAGCCATGTTGCAAGATATATAAAACCGCGGTTACTGGTGACATTTCATACTGCGTAGCATGTGTTATGTCTCGTTATAATTAAAATCCTTTGAAAAAAATGTCCATAATTATATATATATGTATATATATATATATATATATCTATATATATATATATATATATGTATATATATATATATATATATTTACATATACATATATATATATTTATATATATATGTATATATATATGTATATATATATATATATATATATATATATATATATATATATATATATATATATATATATATATATATATATATATATATATATATATTAAATATAGGTGCCTGCGAATCGCTAATTTGATATTCACTATACCTGCGCTCGGACGCATGGCATCGGTCATTTAGAATATGTGGTCATTGGCAGGTTTGCTCCCACCTTAAAGAGTCCATTATACATGTATATATATATATATATATATATATATATATATATATATATATATATATATATATATATATATATATATATATATATATATATATATATATATATAT
>CM067352.1:32861960-32864347 GCA_034190875.2 Urechis unicinctus | reverse complement strand
TTATCGACCCCCGTAAAAATTTGACCGGTTCAAAAACAAAACAGGACAAAATCGCACTCGCACTAAACTAGAACGTGACAATAGATAATGGCGATCATATTATATTAGAATAACTATCGCAGTCGAAATGCAGGGGAATATGGCAAGCTTGATATTTTGCTTTGCGATAATTCTGATTGCGTTCGTTGATATTCTGCCTAATTTTAAATAGCATTCGTTAGAATAAACTCAAATTCATGAAAGAGTTTATGATATCGTACTCGTGCTAGAATATGTGCTATTTGTTGGATTTTGTATATGCTTAACTGCTGTAATTAATTGCCTAATCTGCATTGCAATACAAGTCTTGTTTTATCACATTTTTAACATTACACCTGCAAAGACTTACCGATAAATGCCAACGTTTGGAGATTGTTGTTGACGTTCTAAACCGACAAATATTGGTATTGACAATGTGATACATGGTTCAATCGACAATATTTGGCACAAAATTCCCTCATAATGATATAATATGCTCTTAAAACATTAAATCGTTCAGTCAAAATGATATTTGGTATAGATATAAATACATTACCGTTCATATAGGCTGTAACTGTCGTTCAATTTCGTCGACGCGTGGGTAACAATTATGAGCCTCAAAAACTTGACATTGGCATGAATTATGTATCCGATACATAAAGAGTTATTCGATTGATAGAACATTTGAAAATAGAATGATTTAAGTAAGCCTAATGTCATATATCTTGTCAGGATACTGTTTACCTAACAAACAACATCATTTGAAACATGGCCATCGCAAACTCAATGACAGCTATCATTTGAACGGATGTTTCAACGGGGTAACCGGGTACCCCAACCCATTAACATGCCGTTTATTAAGTCTCAGATGAAATCATTGGCTAAGTTTATAACCCCTTAAATCGATTTTGGGTACTGAAATAAATTATTGTTTTGTTTAACATGTTCATCTATAGACAATCGATATATGTTTACTGATCCCATCGTTATACACACCGTACGACAATGCCAATACAACCAGTGGAAACATTGTAACGTTCCTATTTCCTGTAACCGATTCCGATAATGAAACATAAATGTTGTACTATTTATAAAAACAATCTCTAAATGACAAACAGATATGAGAACTGGTTATATTCTGTTTGCGATACTCCGAGATGACCGGTTTAGGTGAAGAATATGGCCCATTAACTTTTTCAGCTAGCTTAAATTTTTACATTAACGTTGCCCCGCTAAGCACTCTCTCACATCACATATGCTGTTTTCCATCCATTAAAAAAAGCTGCAACTAGATCGATAGCACCAGATTTGAAGAAGGTAAGGGGAACGTAATTAATCAGTCCTGCAGCGTGAACAATTATGTCGTTCATACAGCTTCTTCTCCAGTGTTTTGCTGCAGATATTTAAGGGGAACTGAACTAAAAGCACATGAGTGGTAAATCAAACAATTATAAAATGTCATTTTACTTTTGAAACAAGCTTTATGTTTCATATATGTGCTGGATCTACCCGTTAACTGCCATGTTCGTTGAATGTTGCAATAAAAATCTGAATTGTCAAAAGCCTTTATACTAGAGATCATCAATATTCAAGAAGCACGATCAGTCTATTGAATATATGCTTAATTCATTCGTTATGTAGAATTATGTCAATGCATTTACTTTTGCCGACACAAGCTTCGGGCACAATAACGTCAGAACTTACGCGCCTAAGCTTGTCTAAACATCAGTAAAGGCGTAGTGGTCTATACACAGATAACGTACGCTACAGCTTCTGTGCCAAGCAATTAAACATAAATAAGCAGTCACCGTTTTCGATGATACGAATATTAAATAATGAAAGCCATTCATCACCAAACGACCCATTTAATAGGCCAAAAAAGGGATCTATTTTTAGCCACCAACTAGATTGATTTCTTTCGAAATGACCTGTCAGGTTACACCGGGGTGGAAATAATGTAATAATATACGGAAGATGGTTGATGGTATTGTGAAATCGACTTATGCCTAGAGCCACAAATGTACGGTCTATATCATGTGCAAAAATGTAGACTTTACTGTATGATTGCATCTTGTGTCAACGAGATTATGGCTACTAATGTATAGGAACAAGGAAATCGTATGCTCAATAAAATTGGATTTAAATTATTGCATTATCTTATATCGCCCATTCCTAGCATCACTATCATTCTCAGCGTTTTAAATATGTTCGCTGACTGACGCACAATCACTTGCCCAACAATTGTATATCATCATGTGGTATATTCTACATTTGAGTGTTTCCGCTGCCAAATATTTGCCGAATATCTATCTGGATTCGGACAAAAAGCGTTCCACATTATGAAAGCACTATTCTGCAACTGCGGAAAT
>CM067352.1:32844460-32859460 GCA_034190875.2 Urechis unicinctus | reverse complement strand
CCAGTATCCGAGTTATTTGAAAGATTCACTGTATATCTTTGGATAAGCGGTCACGCCTTGCTGTTGGATATCAGGGACCAACTGCATAGATCCCTCTTAATAGTCAACTCTATTGTGTTGTGATTATTCTTGAGGCGCAATCATACAGAAGATTTTCCATCCTTCTAAAAATTGGATGAATAGCGGACATAACCCTAGTTTCCACAAATTAGAAATATGTAGTATAAGGTCATTTGGATTCAAAGCCTAGGTCAGTTATGGTCAGTTGCATAAAGAGATATTAGAATATCTAACAATTCATGCGTTTGTCTATACGCTAAATCAGCAATAATATATCTGCAATAGCCGCTTCATATAATTTAATATTGTGAATTGGCATCATATTACTGATGATAAACGCGTATATATATACATATATATATATATATATATATATATATATATATATATATATATATATATATATATATATATATATATATATATATATATATATATATATATATATATATATATATATATATATATATATTTATATATATTATATATTTATATATATATATATATATATATATATATATATATATGAATATACATTTGTATTTAATGTTTGTTTGTTTTAGTATTGCCGAATTTTTTGCGTATTGCATGAAGTGGAAATGATGGTGGTAGAGGGATAATAGTGGCGGCGAACAATTATCATTTCTGCTCGTGCATGACCAGACACAGAAATCTTCCAGTTTATCAGCTGCGCAGGAAAACATTAAGTTTTACTATATATCTAGCATTTTGGAGCTCGAACGTTTGATTCCGCGTAAGTATTGCTTTTTTTAAATACATGGAGATTTATATTTGTAACAAACGACGTGGAATTTGTCCTTTGACTGCTCTAGCAATTACTCCGTCCATTCTATGAGGACATGACCTTACTTACAGCCCCGCCGGCTTTAGTGTGTTTCTAAAGTTCAAATGGGAAACAAGTAGCTCAGCGACTGTATGAAATTGGATGCAATGCCCAAGAGATAAATCTTGTTTATACTTATTTTAGTCAATGCGTGCTTTACCTTTTGTGGAGAGCTATGTGTAATAAAAACCTATGCAAGATAAATCAGCTTGCTGGATAACATTTATATTTGCTTTATAGATAATTTGCCTCCTGTGTCACCATTCCCGCGGCAAGCGGGCTCTACATTGGCGTTTCTTTTTTTTGCATGAAAACAAATCATAAGCATTTTTCCAATCTTCTCATAATGGGATATCCGGGAAATTGTTCTATCTGAGGTTCACATTATATCGTCATCGTTTTACTGGCTATCAGTACCATTTTTCTGAATTATTGCTGCAAGAAGAATATTGGCGGCATATACATCCATTAAAACGTATATTGGCGGAATATATATCACTACTGAAGGAGCTCAATATCGCCAACGCTATACACAGTGCATGCTAAAAAATGTTAGCCAACAGGCGTTCTAAGTATAAGGTATAAGGTAACAATTTCTAGCCTAGTCGGATCATTAACAACATTAAACAGCAGTTGAAATAATAAAAAAACAATTGCATATCATACAAAATGCAACATATTTGAGACATTGCAGAGATAGGCTCTAAGAAAATTGGGTCTTTACCAATGATTCAGCAATAGAACTTGGAAGAACGTCAGACTGCTAGCTCATGTTAAATGGACGAATATTTTTCTATCAAAGGAGTGGTATTGTTTCACAAACAGCGGGTGTAGGAAGGTACATTGCTAGCCTGTCGTATGATGTGTTTATAGCCAACGAGAAAGCATCGAAAACTATGGTTCATTATCAGATCAGTTCACTACGCTCAAGCTTCTAATTCGCCCTTTGAAGAACATATATACAGGTCAAACACTTAATATAGTAAATACGACATAATGATTGCCTGAAATAAGCTAGGGTTAGAAACCATTGCAGTGGGTAAGAGCTTGCACGCTTGTACGACCACTCACATTTTCCATCCTCTGCGAGCACAAATTCTACAAATATTTCGGTCGTAAATTGTTTTAAATTTTTATAGATTGTGAAGTATCAAATGCACACCTTGTCAATAATATGATGCTGGCCAATAAGTGACAGTGGTGTTAATCTGATATCCACCAATAGAAACCACAGAGTCCAAATCAACAGCTACGAACAAAGACTGCCCTGTATGCGTATTTTGGCTGTTTCGGGTGTGCATTAAAATCAACAGAAGCAAAAAAATTATCAATAAGCACCAACAAAATACGCAACCCATCCAAACACTTCATAAAACTAACAAGTGTGATTTATATTTTACTAGAACAAATGTACTTGTGAAAAGGTAATTTGTAAAAGCATGCATTGAAAAAACATGTTGCTTATTCAGCCTACCAGTACCCACATTGCCGTGTTTTGTCGCATGCATGGCCATTTTGGAAAGTATAACTTATTCTTCACTCGAAAAAATAAGCGCATCTACTGTCAATTCGTGCAATAAATCAGAAGCTTGACCTTGGCATTGCCGCTGAATATGGAAATTGTAAAATATAATTCTTCTGGATTGACATGCATTTACTCGCGCGATTATTCAGATGCTTGACCAGGAATTCACTATCAATATTATCTGTTCCCCTTTTAACCTGTTAACTGCTACCAGCTTAGTACATACAACGACAAGCGTGCCTCTGGGTTATAGGGTTTAGGTGGTTGGTATGGTAGTGAAGCAATGGAATCAGTCACACCTTACAGATCGGATATGGCGTCAACCGCACTTTGAAAGCCTCGGCAGAGAGATTTTGACAGCGTCCTCGTCTCTTATGTTCAGTGCAATCTTATAGCATACATGTTGGGCTTGATCGTGATCGCTTTCTCTTTTTTTTGCGATGAAACGCACATATACAGGCCATATTATAGCAGTCGCCCTCCAACCAGAAACCAACCAAAACCGTGTTTGCATAGCCATGACTGAGCATGACAGATTCTGGCAGTTTGAGGCATCGGTTTTCTTATGATAAGCAGCTTGCTCTAGTAGCTAGTTCCCATTTAGTATTGCCGAGATGTTAATTTCTTTTGCATGTGCTGAAATCTTGTGTCTATAAGAATATGTTAAGGCCACGTATTCTAAGGTCTACAAGAAAATCATTTAGTCGATACTATGTAACATTTGGGATAACAATCATTGAAAAGCATTTATATAATTTTTTACCGCTTGAACTGGTAAGAGTCTAGAGCCACCGCGGTCTAGCTCATAGTATTGCATAAATACCTTAAAATGATGTCTAGAGCCATTTCATTTTGCTTTCTGCTGGCAACTGTGTCATTTTGTCGGCGACTATCTTAGGTGACAAGGATTTCACGAGTCGAATATTTGGATAAACTTCATTGAAAAGCAAAGATGGCCGTAGCTAAGAACCCAATGATTGCAAAATTATGATACAAATGGGTCGTTTTGAATCATAGAACCTAATGGGATATATTCACGAGGACATAACCTAAAATTGCCGAAAGAGGCCGTAGAAAATTCAGTCCGTGGAAAACTTTGACCATACATCTTTAATAGTACTACCCAGGGCCATATTTGACGCTCATGAAAACAAATGATTCAATGCACAAATGATACCGTTCACCGATACCGTTCACCCAGCTTGGTGAGCAATGTGGATCGATTGTTGTTTACGATATGGATGGTTATTTACAATTTGTTACACTGATTTTAAGATTTAAAATCAATTAAAATCATCAATTCTTATTTCCACCAAACACAGCCAAAATGTTGCAAAAAGATTAGCATGAGATACGGACACGTAGTGTTCATTGTATCTATTAATAACACATTTCATTATTGTCACTAAGCTGTTTTCTTGTTATCATAAATGCTCGATTATAATCAATAGAATAGTGGAACTGCTACAAATGTTAAGCAAAATGTTAGCCATTTAAAATTTGATCATCAGCGCATGTAGAACATCGAACACCAACATAATGCATCAAAACGTTACAATGGCAGGAGAATAAGGGGAGAGATGCGCACCGACGTTGCCTCAGTGCAGAACTTTGACTTATATATTGATCTAACGACATGGTGAGGAACTCTGAGTGCCCAGGTGAGCAAAATACGTCTATGCGGTCATCGGAAAAGCATAATTTAAATTGAACGAAGGGTCTATGCTCATAACTGAAGGGCTTACTGCATGTAAAACAAGGTGGTTTGGTAATAACTGAATCGACAGATTAGAGTCTTTGATGCTGGCAATTAAAAGATATGATAGTTTTGAGAAGCTGAACACTCAAACACCCACCGCTCCCCTTACACCCCCTCGACATACTTCTCCAGAAACATTCCGCTTAATGTTGGTTCGCAAAGCTAAATTATTTCAATTAATATAGATATTATTGAATTGATGTCCCTGTCATTGATCCACAGAGCTTTTATAATTGACATATTCTGGCAGCAGTCGCTCATATAGCTCTTTGATGGATCATTATAAAAAATATGACAACTTTATTTGAAACTGATTGAGGATGACGATATACATTGCACGACCTTCCTCGTAACAAGCCGGTCAATATATATAAATCGCTGGCTTGGTAGAGAAGCGACAAGGATTGTCGCTGATTGCCATTTTTTTCCCATGCGTAATCTGTATCGGCTTTGTCTTAGTTGTTATATATTCCACGCTTGATTTGAAAACATCACCTTTCATTGATTCGGTATACTAGATATATTCTCTCATGCTCAATATCAGTTAATTGTGCTGCAAGAAATTTTAATCATATATGAGCCGAAATAGATTATGTGATATGACCCAATTCATGCAAAACAATATAATAACCGAATGGCGTGCAGTCGTTTACGCTATTCGACATCAAAATGGACACCCATCGCCCTCCTCTCTTACCACGCTGCTATTAGCTTACCTATATAGTGCAGCAACTTAAATTTACACAAACTGTGCTTCATGGGGTACACTGCATAATACATATTCCAGTGCTCTGATGCCTATCCCGTTTAATCAATGTTTTCCGATTATTTGCCCAGCAGCCAACAAGCCGATGATTTAGCCATTTACTCTGTATCGATCAAACATTAACAATTATTTTCTTTTCTAAGCCCTTTTCGATTGATACCTACTATTAGATTGTGGTTTTGCATCGGTGTTAAGAATATTTTTTCCTTTAATCATAACTCGTAGTAGCATTCATAATGTGCGGTTTATCGGCACGTGCACATCATGCGTTATTGTCACTGAGGGTAATGCTTTTACAGCGCGATCTACAGTTTTTGAACATTTTGTCAACAATTCCAGCACCATATATTACTCGGATGACGAGAAGATTGGGCTTCAGTAATGGGCTATCATGACTTTTATAATGACGTTTTTCAATCTTATTAGCTACACTGGCATGGCTTAAGAGGAACTTTCAGACGATATGTCTTGATGTAAAATATATATATATATATTTTTGTATGTATTTATATATTCATATTTATACAATTATATATATATATATATCTGTATATATGTAGATTGGTCAAAAAAAAATGTCAGGGCGTTTATATATATATAAACTGATATAGAAACTCTAAATGTATCATATACTAAATAAAAGTATATATAATATATATATATATATACATATAAATATATATATATATTTAAATATATATATGTATATATGTATATACATATATCTATATATATATCTATATATATATCTATATATATATATATATATATATATATATATATATATATATATATATATATATATATATGTATATAAATATATATATATATATATATATATATATATATATATGTAACAACGTTTCATTTCATGCAATGCGAGCCATTTATATTGTTAATAACAAGTGTTAGGACGAAATAACAACCGGATGCGGCTCGCCTAATACAAGGAAAAACAGGTAAGCCACCTCATTTCCGTACTTTAGCAACGTCAACTATAATCAATATTGATATGGCATATCGAATGAAAGGTTCGTAATATAGATAATTACCGTACATGAGTAGTGCCGATATTGTAAACATAGTTGGAAATACCAACATGGCATGTGTTAGACATAATATCGGATGACACGAGATCACCGCCGCCCGTGAAATTTCCGTATGTGTAATGCATGAGGACGTCGTTGTGAAAATAGAAGTCTAACTACAACCCGCAAAGTGTGTATTTAATTATGATATGTCCCCTCAAATCATAGCTTGATTGTTAAGGTCGGATGAATATGGATTATTGTGGTAGAAAATCGTGGTCGGGTATTAATGCAGTTATATGTTATTTGCTACACGTTTGCTTGAAAGGGCCGTTGCGATGATTAGTTTAAAACTGTAATTGGTAGGACATGGTGGTCTTATTGACAGTCGCATATTATGTGTATTGCAAGGCTTCACATCATGCAATACACGACTTAACATATCGCTAACTGTCATAGATGATGCCACTCAAACGGAATGGTGATTTGTAATAACGAGATGCAACATTGAAATAACGATGTATCTCACTCAACTTTGCATTGGCTTAACCGCTGGCACATGGTACATTTGCGCTGAGTGGCTTTATTGCATTCATGTTTTATTCAGGAGACGTGTATATGTTCATGTAGAAATCTCCGCCCTCTTCACCGTGAAGTTCATAACAGCAAACAAACATGTACATGCAATGGATATTACAAATACATTTTTATGACATGTATTGGCGCATTCACTCAACTTCGAGCAGGTATCTTTGGCGGTGTACATTTTGCAAGTGATGCAGCATGTTCAAATGGTTCCGTTAACTGTGATATAATGACAATTAATTAACTAAATGTACTCTCCGTACAACTAGAAAGCTAATGGTAATTATTCACAGTGCACTGCGAATGAGATTGGATTTTTTTTTCATTGATATTCTAAAAATTAACATACTAACAATATTACCTAACCTATGTGACATGAGCGACTTATCGTTGGGCGTGTGCAATATGGCATCAATAGATGAAAACTCATGGTCGTAGGCGGTAGCCATATCGCAATCATCCTTTTAGATTTACATATATATGTTAACTGATCTATTTAGGCTTTTTCTGTATGCTTGCATGCGAACCAGATACTGAGTTGAAAATTTATTTTGAATCATATAACAAATTCTTTAACAAACCGAATATAATTACTTGGCAATACGTTCAACCAATATATGGCATCATGAACAAAACTAAGTGAATCCTTCAGCAAGGTGTCCCAACTATGTCCCGTTCAATTCAAATATACTTGAAAACAATCATGGCTTTTTTTGTCTCCCATTACAGCAATTACAAATCCTGATCATGTAATTTGCTGCCTGCTTGATATAGCAAACATGTTTATGACATGTTGACTGGTGATAGTATCCTTTATTAGCTGACACGCAGTCAATCATATTAGGCAAAACGATACTCCTAACTGTGTTTTGTTTATATTTATCCCGCTCTCGGGGATGTACTAACATATTGCTCAGCAATCTATAGTAATATAACCCTTCAAATGGGAAGAATGTGATGAAAGAAGATTCCTCGTAAACGATTGTTTATAATTATTGGACATGCCTTACATGGTAGATAGCATTGGAATCATTTAATGTTTCGGCTGTATTGTGAAATTGCGTTGCAATTAGAATATGATGATTTAAGTGAACGTAAGCATTTACATCATTTGACAATTGGCCTTCTGGGTATAGCACACATCCCCAACGAGAATGCTTGCTTATAGTAGCGGTGTTATTAAGCTCTAAGGAAGTGGTAGATTTTTTTCGGGAGTGCGTGCTTAACTAGCTTTGGATTTACTACTAACCGTGTCTATTTTCAAATAATGCCTGTCCTTCCTGCTTTAAATATTGACACCAACCGTTCAGCTTTTACCTATTACTGCTACAAATCTAAGGGACTTAAAGTGGTACATAGATATCATTGTTTAACAGAAGATCTGATGTCTATCATCACAGAAACATATTACTCCAGCATGTCAGACCGACCAATATGTTGGAATTACAGTCGACAGCAATTCAATTAAGATAATGTCAAATCCAATAATACAACGGTTGTCAAGTACTGTTTTTCCCTACCAGAAGTCATGGGGCACGGTACTTTAGGTTCCACTCTCAAATGCTCTTCCGTTGGGAGGTTATCCCTATACGTAAAATTTCATCCATTTTACGCATTTGTCATAAGAATACTTCCGATAGAACAAATTTAATTAAGAAATGGTCATTCCTCAACTCAATCGTCTACAATTATGATGGGCATGGTAATAAGTTTGTCCTTTAAATTTCACTTTAATAAAATCCATTGGCTATCTGCCCTGATTAAGGAATATTGAACTGTTTAAGTTCAAATTAGGTGCCACCTTTACATTACTCTGAGGCGAATATCTATCAATATTCTGAATAATATGTTCCATATTAGAAATGCAACTCAATTAGCATGGTACGCATTGTGTTCTAATGAGTACTGACGTTATTTGAGTGACTTAATCAATGCAGATGCTCCTCTGTTCAATTTACACGAAGACCTGCAAATGTCGTTATCGTGTAATGCGGCTTCATACGAGGCCTATAATTACATTTAAAACTTTAAACAAGAAGTGCATCAGACAGGCCTGGCTCCCGTGTCCAATATCTAAGGTGCAGGTTCATTACTGATGCGCCATTTTAAGAGCCGGATATAAAAAGTGATTGCTGGTTTCTTCCGTGCATTGGTATTTCTCATTGATTTTTGAAAGCACCTCAAAATTACGCAAAAAGCCAATAAGCCGGTCGTCATTTTGAAACTCATGGTTCAAAAGCAGAGACAAAGCACATTGCACGATACCCACTGTATAATAAATTGTCGCCTATTTATTTCCCCCGGGAGTGTAAGCAAATACAGACCAGTTATTATTTATACATAACCTGATTATTGAAATTCATCTCTTAAGCATTTATTATAATGCTCATGCTGTACTGCATTGCGAAACTTACATATCATAACTAACAATACTGTAATTATCTTGGGCAGTTAACGCATTGATTTTGCCCTCGGGAATCAATAGGATAGTATATATACTATTTGCAAAAGTTATCCTCCGTATCCCCAATAAGCCAAAATTGTGTCAATATTGAGCATTTTGAATACATACCATTATCATCAAGGTGTCAATTGCAATTTTCGACATAGCTCGTTAAAACACATCATGTTGAACACGAATTTTGTTCATTATTCATGTACGTGACAAGCTAGGACTGACATGATCGGAGTGCGACATTGTGCCAAGCAACGAGCGATAAAGTTGAAATGATGATGTTGCTATAATGCATTGAGTAATTAACTACTATTATTTTGAAGAGCTCAGCCACTCGGTAGCTGGCAATAATTTCCCGTTTGTGGGTGATGTCTATCTGTCAAACACATCACGAAAATGCATCGCTATTACGCCTTATTTGCATGGTAGGAAATGGAGCTGTCCTGGGACTCGATTAGTTATTCACATATTGCAGCGTATCTGAGCATCGTGTTAAAAACCGTAGACGTTTCACCGATGAGACCAATGTAAAAACTATTGTGACTTTAATTGAGACAAATATCGATGATTTATTACACAGGAGCGCGAAGACCTGGCGTTGCCATGTGTTACGTACTATATTTCGTTTCGAACATAGGTGATGTACCATCAGCGATGACAAGGGCAACTTCTCACCGCCATATAAAATGCTGCAATTTGTCTTCAATGTGATTGATAGGTACAGGCTAAGCTAATTAATGCCAATGGTGGATCAATCCCTCCAAAGGATAGCGTTCGAATATCTCTATGGCCTCCAACGTTTTTTTGATTCGAGTATTTGATAAGAGTTTGTTGACTAAGATGCCGCTGATTCACATTTCCAAATGCTATTGTCTGTTAATCCTTCCTAAAAAATCCTATAACCTAGCGTAGTGATCGAGCTGTATCATGTAACATCGTGGGCGAAGATGAGATTGGAAATCCAATACTTACATGTAGCCCCAGAGATGCGCCATGTTGCTGTTATACATAGATGGTAGATACTGTTTGTGTCATATGGACATGGCGACCAGGAAATGATGATGATGAAGAAGAAGTCTCCCATCGCATGGTTCGTAAATGGAGATGTAAGATTCTAGCTTTTGCTTTATGAACATAACGAATAGAAAATGATTGGGTATTTAATAGGGTATTGCACGATCTTCGCTTAGGTATGGCTTAAGTATCCTGAGAGATTGAAGCGCATGGATCACACTGCCACCAAACGAATGACACACATCCCATTTTCGTTATACCCGGTTCCATCGATGAATTATGAAAGTGATCGAAAAAGTAATGCCATTGGCATTACGCCTAAATGTTTATATTCGACTGCGGATATTCTTGTGAGGTATGTTGACATGTGTTAGCGGAACATCTTTGCCCAAATCGTTGTCTATAATAGTACGCTCTTCACTCGTAATATCCGCCAAGTAAATAATTCACTAAGTTTAGAAAAGAGTAAGTTGTCCATACATGTGAACTTGTCTGAAGCTCTTCTGAGGCATTAATCATGGTTATAATGACAGGGGAGTGATTTATAACACCTGTACTTTATAGCTCACTTGAGAAAAATTCGCTTTATTGATATGCCAAGGAAAGGTATTCTTCAGAAAGAGGATTAATTTACCATGGAGAGATCACTCACACAAAGACACATTAAGCACACCATGTCTAGGCTGCAGACTTATATTTGATATGTGAGGGCAAAACAAGCTAGCTTATTGATGGCACGTCGAACGACACAAAAGATCCCAAACTCAGGACCATTCGATAAATAATTTCATTTGTCCGTTGTCGGTTAATGACATGAGATGCATGGCTAACAATAAATTTCTATGGATCGGCAAGCCTCTCTTTGCCAGACATGATGACTACCCTGTGAATGTCGCACGGCGTTTTTCACCGACTAAAGATATATATATATATATATATATATATATATATATATATATATATATATATATATATATATATATATATATATATATATATATATATATATATTATATATATATATATATATATATATATAGGTAAATATATATATATATATAGTATAGATCCGAATGACAGAAGTTGTAATGCGCCAACAAGCACAGTAATACAAATTGATAAGTCTATATACAATATATATATACATAAATATCATATATATATATTTATATGTATATAAACGATATATATAGTAGAGACATATATTATGCATAGAGCGTACGATCCTCATCTATATGAGACCATGGTGACTATGAATCATGATACCTGATTAGAATTCAGGGTTTTGTCAAAGCCGCACTTCTTGTTGCCTTTATGGTAAGCTATGACTTTTGGTAAAATCCGGTGCCGGTGTATGCAGATGTTTTCTTCATGAGGGGCGCAAATAGGTACCAGAGAAAGATGATTGGTCCTGACGATTATCAAGAAGATTGATCACAATTTGCATTGCCTAGCCAACACTGATAGTGGTTTGCTGTCATTGAGTAACAGAAAACGTATCTGTGTAATGCTGTAGCCTTGATAGTGATATGATGATGCTGACGATGTCGATAATGTAGATGCAACGGGCTATTACAGGATGGTCTAAATAATCAATATTAGGCGAGTCCCATACGATTATTATTCAGTCCAGCAAAATGATGCTTGTTATTTCCAATATAAATTGCACGCATTATGAAATGAAAAATGGCTACATCCTTACTCGAACGGCCTATATATATATATATATATATATATATATATATATATATATATATATATATATATATATATATATATATATATATATATATATATATATATATATATATATATATATATATATATATATATATATATATATATATATATCTATCTATATATATATATCTATATATATATATATATATATATATATATCCTACGATATATTGATACAGCAGAGGACTGAAATGTACAGGAAGCCATTAGTCGACAAAGGACTTCCCACATTAGTCATGGAACATGGCCGGAAATGGCAGCGAAAGCTGGCCTGGTTTATTGAAGATGGGTCCTACTTCCACCATTCTCATATTTCGATGTTGATTTAGTTGACAACAATGCGTTTTGGATTGGGTCCTAATGTCAAAATTGTTCTCGAATCAGATATTCATGAATATAGATATCTCTGAAATTGCCACAAATGGAGTGAATTGGTCTGGAGTTGATGGCCATGCTGCACAAGAAGGATAGATAACCATCAACACACGATGAATCACATGGGCATTCTTTATGCTGAGTTTAGCACTCGCAAAATATTTTGATATTTTCATGCAGGTTACTTAATTGTGTTAATAGATATCTTGACATAAATATGAAATTAACATACAATGTGTGTTTAGGACAGTTCGATCTTTCAACAGTATTGTAACATGATATGATAAGCGACACGAACACTGCCGGCCAAATAGTTTGAAACATAGCGGTGTAGTTTGTAATTTCATGACCATTGGGATAGCGACATGCATAACTTAGAAATGATGACGAATGGGTCACCAAACGGATTCTTATCATGTGCATCATTTACACACTCTGTAGGTAGACATTTCACAACAAATATATATTAGTCATGGCGACTTTACAAAATTACTTCATTTTTGGCTTGAAAGGCGCCCGTCAAAGGCCAAAGTGTGCTATTAGCATCAGGATGATGGAGGATGACACGGTCATTCGTTCTGATTCGCTTATATATATACCAGCGCATGGATCACTATGAATCCAAAACAATGGTACACCACCCTGTGTCTTCATAATTTAGTTTCGACCATGAAGAACAATTCACGTGAAGCAAAGTAATTTACATTGTATTCTTTCCAATGCCATACAGCGCACTTAAATAACGAGTCGCCGGCCCTGGTCAACTTTTTAGCTCACGCTCAATTATTAAATTTATACGCTACATCATTAAGGAAGTTAATGTTGTGTCTGATGTAAGTTACTTATACATCAAACAACCAGGAGGCAGTGTTGTAATTAATTAATCAGCAGCCCTTTATAAAGATCAAATATTTGCTTATATGTTGACAACTTAGTGGTCTCTGACACTATATAACCACCGATATCTGTGTCAAAGTGTGCCATTGTTCGCCCCACGTTTTACCGGAAGCGAACCATCTCGTGGATATTGCCGAATACCATATCTATAAATATAATATTCTGACGACAAGCCAGGAATTAATACCTTTACACAAAATAACAATACCTATCAGGCTAGTGTATTGCTACCTACGACACATACCTAAGATGTAATAAAGTGATTTTATCAACAGTGACATTACACATAATAAGTCAACTATCAAGTAGTAAACTCCTAACGGTCATTTGTTTGCCCGATAGCTGTCATAAGGTACCGGTTTGCTTGACACAAGATGTAAATAGCTCACTAGATTTGGAGGCTTTGCTGAGTTATCAGCCGATGCAAGTGGCATTTAACAGGAGATCCGTCGCAATTATAACGTAACAGCGCGAAACGCGTTTTGTATGAGAAAAGTTTCCTCATGAGGGGCGCAAATAGGTACCAGAGAAAGGTGATTGGTCTTGACGATTATCAAGAAGATTGATCACAATTTGCATTGCCTAGCCAACACTGATAGGGGTTTGCTGTCATTGAGTAACAGAAAACGTATCTGTGTAATGCTGTAGCCTGGATAGTGATATGATGATGCTGACGATGTCGATAATGTAGATGCAACGGGCTATTACAGGATGGGCTTAATAATCAATATTAGGCGAGTCCCATACGATTGTTATTCAGTCTAGCAAAATGATGCTTGTTATTTCCAATATAAATTGCACGCATTATAAAATGAAAAATGGCTACATCCTTACTCGAACGGGCTAGATATATATATATATATATATATATATATATATATATATATATATATATATATATATATATATATATATATATATATATATATATATATATATATATATATATATATATATATATATATATATATCCTACGATATATTGATTCAGCAGAGGACTGAAATGTACGGGAAGCCATTAGTCGACAAAGGACTTCCTACATTAGTCATGGAACATGGCCGGAAATGGCAGCGAAAGCTGGCCTGGTTTATTGAAGATGGGTCCTACTTCCACCATTCTCATATTTCGATGTTGATTTAGTTGACAACAATGCGTTTTGGATTGGGTCCTAATGTCAAAATTGTTCTCGAATCAGATATTCATGAATATAGATATCTCTGAAATTGCCACAAATGGAGTGAATTGGTCTGGGGTTGATGGCCATGCTGCACAAGAAGGATAGATAACCATCAACACACGATGAATCACATGGGCATTCATTATGCTGAGTTTAGCACTCGCAAAATATTTTGATATTTTCATGCAGGTTACTTAATTGTGTTAATAGATATCTTGACATAAATATGAAATTAACATACAATGTGTGTTTAGGACAGTTCGATCTTTCAACAGTATTGTAACATGATATGATAAGCGACACGAACACTGCCGGCCAAATAGTTTGAAACATAGCGGTGTAGTTTGTAATTTCATGACCATTGGGATAGCGACATGCATAACTTAGAAATGATGACGAATGGGTCACCAAACGGATTCTTATCATGTGCATCATTTACACACTCTGTAGGTAGACATTTCACAACAAATATGTATTAGTCATGGCGACTTTACACAATTACTTCATTTTTGGCTTGAAAGGCGCCCGTCAAAGGCCAAAGTGTTCTATTAGCATCAGGATGATGGAGGATGACACGGTCATTCGTTCTGATTGGCTTATATATATACCAGCGCATGGAACACTATGAATCCAAAACAATGGTACACCTCCCTGTGTCTTCATAATTTAGTTTCGACCATGAAGAACAATTCACGTGAAGCAAAGTAATTTACATTGTATTCTTTCCAATGCCATACAGCGCACTTAAATAACGAGTCGCCGGCCCTGGTCAAC
>CM067352.1:32772594-32836601 GCA_034190875.2 Urechis unicinctus | reverse complement strand
GCAACAAAAAAAGTGACCTCCCAAGCCATGCCTAACCAGGCAGTTTGTTACATCTTGGGAACTGCACTGTTCTAAAAAGGCCTCATGTGTGATTTGGGGCTTCAGATATGCTTAATAACACTTCAACACTAGACCAGATGCACAGTGCTCAAGACTAACTGACAGATGACCATGTCATTTATAGCTTATACATGATATATTCAAATGATGTGATTGTACTATTGAACAATTGTTTGGATTACACACATTGAACATTTGACAACAATTTTATTACCAATATTGATGTAGCAGATACCCAGACAAAAGAGGCTCTTGACTTCAATAACCTACTTAGGGTCTGATTATTTCCCTAGCCGCTAATGAAATTTGGCTGTAAACTCAAACCAGCACAGTTGTTTTGGATAGCTATTTCTGAGATCTAAAGGATCACTCTGCTGACTAATTGATAACAAAAGTGTGACTGAACTATCATATAACACATAATCAAACTTATAGGAATGTAATAAAGAACTCATGTTTTAGTGTATTACAATGATACATCATATTAACAGATCATTCTATTTCCATGTTAAGGGTAACATTACTGATGCAAGTAAATAATTCAAGGATGTGGAAAGCAAAATATCAATCTTCAACCTTTGAAAAATAAATCACATTTGAAAGAGTAACCCCACGATCAGGCGATGTTTACATCTGACAGATGGGGCAAAATCCGTTCGCTAAAATGGCCAATAGTCAATACGGTTAAATGAACGTTAGGAAATACATTTAAAAACAAAATCAATGGTAATCGGTAGATCTGTCCAACCAAGCTGCAGGCATCTAGTCCTATTAACGTGGTATCTGGGTATTATTTGCCGTTGGAAAAGTGTAAGTGATCGGTAAGAGTGAGTCTGAACGGTAGACCGTAGAGGCTAGAGCCCACGTGCGGAACAGCCCGGTGAAACTCGCTAACCACTGTAAACTACGGGTATTTCATAATTTGTCGTACATGAAATTTCTTTCCGCAGCAATAACGTTCATTGTCACATTAATGATATTCAATATTTAAACGTTGGAATCATACTGACCAGATTAGAATCAAATGTAAAGAGAGCGTGTAAAATGGTCATGGCTGACCTATAAACTTTGTTTATACTCGCTCCTGTACCGGAAATTCCATGCGGTATGGAAAGCTTGAATTGTTACAATCCCAAAATATACCTTCAGCTTGAGCCCGCGGATGCGTTCGTGGGGACAATTTGATTTTAAGACATGAGCAAACTGATAACATATAACGATCTGGCTAATCATTCCTTTGTTAAAAACAGTCCGTTGATACGATATTATTTCATTTATTACTTGAAACATTGCACATCATAGATCGAGAAAACCAGTGAGATTCAGCGAGATTCTCCAAACGTTTTGAATGCTGATCTGCGTCTCGAGTTCCAAGCTTAAGTGCTTCATTTGTTCTTATTTATCTAAATAAAACACTATCAAACTGCTATATATAGAGAACAAAACACCATAAATCAGTTGACAAAGACTTACAACCCCGGATTTCCCATTAAAATCGCCATTTTTTTTATATCCGCCTGTAAAGATATTTGAGCGTGGGCCGCCAGTTTTTCGTTAAACTGCTGATTTATATATTCATTCAAAATTTGTATGTTCTTCATTTCAAGCGATAATTTGAAACAAAGAATTGTTCATTGAAGTTAAAAGTCGCACAAATCATGAATCTAAGTTTGAAGCAAATATACATCGAACAAAGCCAAATAATGACCGATTATTCAACATGGCCAAAATGGTCGTTAAGGCCAAAATGTAAATTCAGGGAAAGACAGTTAAAGCCAAAAAAAGTGGATAGTTACACCGAATAATAAGTTTCCAACCTTAGGCGGAGTAGTAGCAAACAAAGTTACAATTTGGTGGGGAAGCGCAGTTGTGTAAGCCTATGAGATGACGCTGACTATTTTGGCCCCATGATCATCGTCCAAAATGTAAGTATGGGCCAAGATGGTTGGTGATTTGTACCAAAATGGTCGGACTTGTATAAATATATATATATATATATATATATATATATATATATATATATATATATATATATATATATATATATATATATATATATATATATATATATATATGATGTAACTAACCCCCATGATGTAACTGACCCATGAGACTCGAGTAAAAGCCTCTAAAAATGGTGTACTCTTTTATATATACATATATATATATATATATATATATATATATATATATATATATATATATATATGTATATATATATATATAAATATATATATATATATATATATATATAAACGAGTACACCAATTTTAGAGGCTTTTATATATATATATATATATATATATATATATATCTATATATATATATATATATATATATATATCTATATATATATATATATATATCTATATATATATAGAGATATCTCTATATCATATATATATATATATATATATATATATATATATATATAAACGAGTACACCATCTGTGAAACGCGGCACGTTTCACAACACATCAGTGATTATCCCGGAGGCGCAAACATACAGATGATTTGTTCACTGAAAGCTAATGGTCCATTCCATCCTTCTACCAATTGGATTGATAGCCAGTAGTAATAGGTTACACCTGTATTTCACACTTACGGATCGTTGTTGCAAATATTAATTTGAAACACGTGAGTCGCGTTCCTAAAGCTTGCTGGAAAACAGATAAATCTACTTTTAGATAAATGGCCTCTAATGTCACTATTCCAGGACAAGTGTGCTCTCCATTGGGCGTTTTTAAAGCATAAAAACAAAGCAGCATGAGCATTTTTTCTAATCTTATCATTATCGGATATCAGGGAGCTTGTTATACTTGAGGTTCATATTGTATCTTCATTGTTTCATCAGCTATCAGTACAATTTTTGAATGCCTGCTGAATGCAGAATATATGCGGCGGATACACCCACAAAATGACGCATTCGTGGAAAATACTGGATAAATATGAGAGCTTTTGAAGAATATTTGCGGAACATATATAACTGCCGAAGGAGTTTCATGAGCTCACCAGTACATGCTAAAAGGTATTGGCCAGCATGCGCTCTAAGTATAAGGTATTATATACCAATATCTAGCCTAGGCGGATCGTTACGAACATTAGATAGTAGTTACAATAATAAAAGCAATTACATTCAATACAAAATGCAATATATATAAGACATTGTTGATAATGAGGCACGAGAAATTGGCGCTGCAATAGGTCGTCGAAGTACGTCAGACTGCTTCGGATGTTGAATGGAAGAATAAATTTTCGAAATGACAGTGCCCGCAATTTGAGTAGCTATTTTTTATGTGAAGCACGCACGGTACTTTTACCCAGAAAACTATTGCGGAATATTCCACATGATGACATAATATTGTTGGCCAAATTATTGAGCAGCAGTCACCGTAAATATTAAAAACGCAGAGAACGATAGTGATGCTATGAATGGTTTGTATAAACAGAAGGTAGAGAGGTGTGCGGCTGCAGGTCAGATCACAATGAGTCCGACCAATTATCATACATCCGGTTTTTTTCAAATATAAAGATGCACAACTATCGGGTATACGATTGTATAGAGGATCAGGGTAGAGAAGCCTGAGTTAAATTATCAATGTCAAATGTTGTAAAAGCAAACGTTGAAAAAATATGATTTTTCGGCCTCCCAGTACAAATATTGCCGTGTTATGAAGCAAGCATGGTAGGTAAAGTATATTCTTTATACATAAAAGCTCATTTATCTTGCGCTTGCCGAGAACACGTGTTTATTGCGCATATCCCATAATCGCTTAAATGGTAGAGATTTTAAAGTGAATGTGGAACACGATTTACTCAATTTGGCCATATCCTAAAGAGTAACTTCACTGGATAGAATAGGCGCCTCCATTGTCAAAGGAGTGCAAAAAAGTAGGATTTCGACCCTGGCATTGGCGCTGAATATGGAGATTGACAAATATAATTCTGCTGAATTGACATGCATTACCTCGTGCAATTATGTAGATGCAGGGCAAAGAAATCGCAAATAAAACTATTTCTTCCCATTTTGACAGCTCGCATGAAGATGAGCTACTATATGGGATACGGTAAATGTATGTGCTTGGCAACACCAGCTATTATTCCGATTTTGTAGTGCCAACAATTCTTAAGACATGTTACAGCGACAATGAAAATGTACCTCGGGCTGCTACGCGGAACGAGACTTATTGCTCTAGCAATCTTAGATAAACTAGACAGGCACATTTGACATAGCGCAATTGATCATATCTTTAATGACTTTATTACCGGTCGTGTAGCGTTAAAGTATGGAACAGAACTCGTAGAACTAGTCCGTTTCGCGATGATATGAGCAGCTTTTGGAATGTGCCAATATTGTATATGTCGTTTCTACCTATGTGGAATAGTATAATAACTGCATAGTGTCAACTTCGCTGCTGGTGGGGCGTGACTCTCACTACCGCACAACAATTGATTTGATATAGCCAACACATAGAGTTAGCGATATAACGTACGACAAACATTAATCTCTGTTTTGTTGCATGATGACTGACTATTCATCATAAAATCTCTCAATACCTTTGTGGTCCTCTTATCAGTTTTTTGGGACCGGTATCCCACTTGGTACTTATACGTTTGTAAATAGACCGCTGTTAAAGAAACCGGACAGGCAGAAATTGCAATTGACTGACCACATTATTGTTGAGTAGAATTGAATCAAATATGGCTGGGCATGCGTGCTTGTAAACTTCGAAATGCAACTATTTGCACTCAACTACTCCCCACGCATGCCTTAATATAGCCAGTTAGACTCAGCAAATTGATTAGAAATAACAGCAAATTTTTGGTAGCACGTCATGTGGTCAAACTGTACAGAACTGCACACGAGCCCCACCGCGCCGTTCACCATTTGGGCCCTTATAGCATAATGATAGCTTATTGACTCGCCGAAACCTAATAAACCTAATGCATTAAATTTTTAATTGTACGAGATTTATTCCAAACAAATTACGGTTTTGTAATATGAACTGCTTCCAACACTGGAATAAAAAGATAAACCTCAAAGGATAGAGTGAAAGTACATTCAAATCTGACGTAGGCGTACTTAGGCCCTCAAACCTAGAATACCTGTTCAGATAGTAACTAGAGATGGCCACATTACTTAAAACGCCTAAACAATATTGTAAAGAATACCATAATGCTCTATACGAGTCGAACAATCAAATTATACACGCTTAACAAACTCTCAATGTCGCGGAAATATGGTAACTGGTTCTACTCTGTTTGGATGGAAGGTTTAAGTGTGATGAAAGTTGGCTATTTACCGTTTCAGTTTTGAATTTTAATTTCTACATTAACGTTATCCAATTGATCAGGGGAGGGGGTGTGGGGTAGCATAAGCCAGCTTATCTTACTACTGGTGAATGCAAATCACACTGAATAATCATATCAAAAATATATATCCTTGAATTGTATACGACTTCCATTAATGTCTACAAATGTCATTTGCAGTTTAATCGGCTATAAGTGGATTTATTTTATCACCATTCGTCAGCCGCGTGGCATGTTGTTTCCGAGTGTTGCTATGACTAATTGATCTGATTTAATGGATTTTTCTGGTGTAATGTGTGTTTTTGTAACGATGTCGAATAATCAGTAATAATGAATTAGTATCCTTGCGTGATATAATTGGTGTAATCATTACGCACATGCTAACAACTATGGGCATCGGTACATTTAGTTGCGTCCGTTGTATTACATTAGTCTTGATTAGCTAGTAGGTGAGCCGATATTTCTATTATAATATTGCAATATGTCGATTTGAGGCCAGTGTCGTGCGTTAACAAGATTCTGATCCTTTGTGTATAATTGTTTTTATTAAAGGTGGCATTACGTTCGAGAGTTGTTCATAGAGAAACCATGAACTCAGTAATGTAATTGATAAAGATAAAACCAGGACCCCTGGATGTTGGTATCAAGTGAAGTGTTATCGTGTTTGGCTTTTTATTACAGATATATTCCTTGAAGTTAAGGCGTTTGTCAGTACTTAGGAGCAAAATATTCATACTGTTTATTTTATCATTATTACAGATTAATATATGCTTTAGCCGAGAGCATAGACTCTGATAATGGACCAATTTTCTGACTATAATTGTCTTGTAGGACATCAACATCGGCACACATCCTCCCCCTCTCCCATCACGCTGCTATTCGAAAAACTACATTGTGCAGCATTTGGAATTTGCACACACTGTGTATCGTGAGTTACACCATAAAATTCATCTTCCAGTTTCCCGACGTCTGTCCCGTTTAATCAATGTTTTCTCTTGTCACATCAAGTTCAGCAGCGTGAAATTGAATAAGCCAAATGACTCAATTGATCATTGTGACATCCGAATGCACCACATTAACAATCCATGGTTATTGTTTAAAACATCAGACTTTTCCGTCGAGAAATCGTACGTATCTCATTACCACCAATGACGTTGCAGCGTATTGAGTATTAAAAATGTATTTGACACACATAGATTGCTTGCATTATCGTAGTATCATATATATTTATACATATATATATATATATTATATATCTGTATGTATGTATATATATATATATATATATATATATATATATATATATATATATATATATATATATATATATATATATATATATATATATATATATATATATATATATATATATATATATATATTATAGTATGGGCTAGTTGAGGCTGATATACCAATGACACAGTTAAAGCGGTGAGCAATCAACTGCTGACAACCGAAAAATAGGATAGTTTTGCAGACTAAATGAGAATGGTGAGGTGTAAGTACTCGCTTTGTGATATTCTACAAAGCTCCTTGTTTTCACAAATGCTTGTTGATCACGGAAACAAATGCATCGGCCGCAGTACGCTGTACTTCTATGTACAGCACTTACGGCATAATTCTATTATTCATGTCGGTCTTTGCAATGTTGCTGAGTGCCGTGACCTAAAATGACATTTGCACCTGTGCATGTGGCGTCTTAGTATGGAATAAAACTCGTAGAACTAGCCCATTTCGCGATGTGATCAGCAGCTATTGCTATATATTAACATTGCAGAAATGTGGTCGTTTCTTCCTGTGTGGAGTCCCTTGTGGTAGACAACAGGAAGCCTAACTGGTCATTGGAATAATGATATGCTATTCGTGAAGGTGAAGCCATTATTACATGAAATACCTTTTCCAGTCGACCTGCATTTGATGATTAGATATTTGCGCTGTTTTTGAAAAAATGACTATGTAAAATAAATTACTTCAACACTGGAATTAAGAACATAAAAGTTAGTTTGAAAACATAAATTACCCAGAAAACAAGAAAAAACAAAATCTGCATTTGTATCCGTGCACCCGCTTCTGTGATTTATGGTTTCTACAGTATTAATAACGCAAATACTAATAAATAATGGCATTGGTAGATTTAGCTGCGTCAGTTGTATTATATTAAACTTAATGGGCTATTAGGTGAGCCGTCATTTAAATAACAATAATGTACAAGTTTGATTTGAGACTAATGTCGTGCGTTAAGAAGATCCAGATCCTTTACGCATAATTGTCCTTGTCATAGGTGGCATTACTTTCGAAGGTTTTTTCATTTAGAAGCAATACACTTAGCAATGCAATGGACCAAAGATAATACCAGGAACCCATGCAGGTTGATATCAATGGAGGTATCGTCTTCTTTTTGATGAGTTATTCGGCCCTTTACTAAATATATTGTTTAAAGGCATAGCGTTTTTCTGTACTTGGGAGCTAGGAGTAAAGTATTCATGCCTTTTTATTTTATCATACTTACAGATTAATATACTCCTGATACAACACAGGACCAAAATGTCAAATGGCGTCTCTGATCAAGATATGCATCAGTTCGATGTCTAGGCTGTATCAGACGGATGATGGCGTCCATCTCGCGAACATATATATATATATATATAGACGGGTACAACATCTGTGAAACGCGGCACGTTTCAAAACACATCAGTGGCACGCGTTTAGATAAAATGCTGCATGAGGATAATGTAGATGTTCTCATACTTTTGATTGAATGAGGCAATTGCTGCAACTTATTTCTGCAAATACTGTACTTTACTTTATATCCGGAGTAATCCGAAAAATGATGCTTGCGTCCCAAATTTGAGCCTTCTGTTTGTTCAACGCAATCATAAAAACTTTTAGCATCATTGTTGGTTCAGCGTACATATTTGTCACAGTTCCCAACAATGCACTCTATTTGTGGTAGTGAAATTTGCATAAATCTCAATGTAGGCGAAATGCATCATGCCTAATGGAATGGTCAGCTGGCGTTGTGCATTCAAGTATCGAGCTTCAATGCCCCTTATCACGATATATATATATATTGCTAATATCAGACCCAAACTAATCATTACCGATAATTTGGGAAAGCCTGAGTAGGAACCGCACATACACAAATAGGCCATGTTGTGTCACAAGACGGACATTATGCAAAATCATTTCATTCAATCATCGGTTAATAAGCTTAATGCTTTGAGCGGACAGGATTCGTATACTTGTGAGGTTGCTTAGCATTAAGAATACTTTTTTCGTTGCCGATCATAACTTTTCATGGTGTTAAATGATGAACATCGTGCTGTCGAACTTGACTAGGTAGCAAATTGAATTGATTGGCTTTGGGCGAGGTCCCTGGTGTAGTTTTCTATTACTGATATTACAATGTATACATATGCCTCAATGATAAAAGTCGACCTTGCACGAGTGTGAAATGGATCGATAATTACTCGTATATATGAGTGTCGCTCACACACAAAGTGCACCGCTCGTCACGAAGCAGGTTCTTAGTCGACATGTCGAGCGATGCCTGAGCGATTTCATTGGCTATACGAAATAGTTTACTTGCGCAAATTACGACAATATAGGCAGGATATAACAGTGCTTTCATCAAAAATAGGGCATTGGAGAATGCAATTGCCATTTCTGGAAAGTTATAAAATTATTGCGTGGGACCAATTTTTGGATATTTCCTGGGCTTATGTAATGTTGTTGGTATGAAATAAGAACTCGTTTTGTTGGTTTACCGACAATTTTCAGGTTAGCTGCAGTTGGTGAACATCTCTCACAACAAACGATCTGCTAGAGCGAATTAGTCTGACTATTAATACATCACAATGATGTCTGCATTGCTGCATGATGGATGAAAAATCTTAGTACCTCCAATATGGTTCCTATTATTGAGCCTCTGTGACCGGGATTTCTATTGGTACGGTTACGTTTATCAACGAAATAAACCAGGGCTCTAAGACGCGCCGAAATTACCATTGACTTTAACCCACACTAATATTGTTTAGCGAGTGAATTTGGGCAGGGGTGCTCGTTTTCCGCATCGTTCTATGTCTATCTTCATGCAAGCATTTAACGGCCAGTGCAAAAGTGATTTGTTTATGGAAATTAGTTGCACCAGCTGCCAAACGGTCAAGGTCCAAGTACCAAATAAATCATATATGTGTGACACCCAATGATTACAGAATGGGCGTCTTAGTCAATAATTCCCGCTAAACGGTAGTCAGCAACACACGGAAGTATAGATGTAAGCTGAGCGTTTGATTAATCGCCGATGTATGTGGTTTTACTTACGCTGTAAACCAATCTTGTAAAATTGCCAAATAGTTGCAATACGCATCAATATAGTATACTTGATGGCATACGATTAATCCATAGCAACTATATTCTAGCTTGAAATGGAATGTCACCTTCTTTGTGTTACGTTTATTTGGCTATATAGGAAGGATACACTTAAAAGCCATGGCGTTTTGCTGTGTCGCAGAACACAGAGCACATTTTACCATTACAACACTTGACCAAAACGCCAATTAGCGTCTCTGAATTAGGATATGCATAAGTTGTAATATGCATGATACTGTAAATAATTGTTTTTAGTAACCAATAGACATATTGCAATCCATAATCCTGCCTGCATTGTGACAATCTTGGAAACAACAGATTTGTCGATTATTCTACCAAAATTACTTAATGAATTCAATTCAGCAGCCTGTAATCGATCAATGCCCCATACAATCACGATTGTTATGCCGGATAGCTATATCGGAGGTAATATCACTGATTAGAAGCGGCACCATCACGTGTCTCCCAAAGCCAATTACCGAATTGCCCTAGCGTGTTATTACTCCATAGAACCACACTAAAAAACTTTATTACCTGAAGTTGCACAGTCCATTATCTGAGTATGCCATATGGCAAGCAACTTCGTAATTTACCGACCACAATCGTTCACGATTTTTATATTTACAAAATTGAATCCTACCCGTATGAGTATGGCAAGACGAAATACCGATATAAAATCCGCCAAAAATGTTTACTTAGGCGATTGAGTGATGTGTGCTTTGTGAAGTCAAATATGGTTTGAAATTAGCCCATCTGTGCGTAATACGTTTTGCCTGGTGCCTCTTCATAGTAATGATAATCAACTGTAACGGTCGATCGTAAACGATATGCAGTGTCGCATTGGCTTTTTTCGATAAAAACTTTATCTAGTTGGCTATTTTGTCAAATTCGAATATTTGAAGAATTCAATCAAGGAAACGCACGGGGCTAGCATATTGAAGCTTACCGACCCTAGTAAATGTTCTGGGGACTCTTAATACTGCTAAATAGGTGGCATAATAGATGTGAACTGTTACAAATACACATTAAAATGTCGGTCTGATTGCGTGCGTTGAAATTCTAGTTGCAATAGCTTTACTTGGATCAACTTATTTCATTGAAGTTGTTTAATTATCGAACTCTTCATTGCGTATGATGTTGTTGTACTACTTTAAAGGTGCCTTTTAACGCAATATGTTATCAGCATTAATCATCTATCTCAATTTGTTTGAATATACGTGTTAGCATCAACGGTACGCAACGATAAGTAATAAATTCGGAACAATCGTGTGTCGTCTTGTTAGAGTGTGTTGCTGGTATCTAACAATGATAATTATTTGTTGCTCTGTGTTAGCTTGGCCGCACCATAAAACACTGAATTGTAACATAGTGGGTTTGTGAATGTACGCTTAATTTACGAAAGCGGATATGAATATGACCATTGTTTGCTTGCATATGTGACCATTTGTTAGATTTTGTAATTACTTAACTGCTATAATGTATGGCCCAGTTGGCTGTGCAATACAAGTCATAGTTTGAACGTTAAATCTGAAAAGATAAAATTTTGGAAATTATCATTGACGTTCTGAACCCAACAAAATTTAAATTGACTGATGTGATCAGTGTTTCAATCGACAATGATTTTGTACCACAGCTCCCTCATTATAATATATGATGCTCTAAGTTTAAGCATTTTATATAGTAAATACAACAGCATGCTTGCCTTAAAGTGTCTATTGCACGAACAATCATGTCATTTTTTTTCCACCAGATTACGGAAATAAAACCCTACAGTACCTATTCTGCGTTCCGATGCTCGCAAAATAGCTGCTGGTAGTTTCGCTATTTAAAACACTTCTGGAGAGCAACGAAGAGACCTGAGACAGCACAGATCGTTTCGACGCCATCGTTGTTTCTGCAGAGTAAATTTTGTCTGATAGATTCGAAACAGAAATTGGCGATTCTGGGGTCTCTGATGAAGCGAATTAAAACGCTGGCGATACTACGGCTGGGCCTGAGAGTCTTGCTGGCGCGGGTCATCCTGCCAAGGACATTGTGCGGCTGCAGAACAAAACTTGGTAAGCCATGTCAGGTCGTATTTATGCACCAGTTCACAGTATATGTGTTGGTATATAACGCGAGGAGTTAATCCATAAATTTTGCGAATTTTTCCTGAACATATTTTCCTGCACTTATTATATGTTTTGATGCAGCCAATCCAAAGCGGTTGTAAATCCATTGAAATGATAAGTTCAGACATTCACGTATATTGACCATTGACTTTGGTGGGAGCCTGGTGAACACCAAAGCAACAGAAGATGTATTATTGACCAAAGTTACATGAATGTTTGAACAAATATTAACTCATGTCGATGCACAAAAGAAATAGTATACAACAGAGCTTTTCAGCAGCAATGATATATCAACAAAAAAACCATTGACCGATCACGTGGCTGCAAAAGCTTTTTTGTTTACACAGTTGTACCATATTAGTGTAAAAAATCCTCGGCACGAATTGTAAACAAACTACAACTTATTTTTGATTAGCTGATGTCAATATATCGAGATGCACTTGAATATAAGTAAGCCTTATCAAAGGCTAATTATTAAATTGATTCTGAGCAAGAACATAGGAAAACGAGTACCGCAGCTTGTTTCTTGTAGAAATATCAGTTAGCCCATAAACGGCATAACTTGACCTGAAAATGAAGGTCATGGCATTATCACCATGGTCAGTGTTACAGAGTTTCAATGAATGTACACAGCTAAAACATGTTTGTCATACAATATGCCATCGCTAATGATATACATCAATATCGTCATCACTACATTATGTTACATGTGTTTATGTGGCTACCGTCAACCAATGGCGGAGGTGGAAGATTATGTATGCAGTGTGGAGATTTCTCGAGTCATTACCTCCTTAGCGAATAGTCCCATTCCAGTTGGTTGCATAACCTACCATTCTGGTTTCAGACCAGTATGTGTGAACACTAGGACTTTGCAAGCGGCATATTTCTCCTAATTACAACAACAAGGGCAAATGTCAGATCATGATACATTTTATTAACGCATACATCTGTACCAAGGATTACAGCCATTAATAACATTTTCATTATATTTATTAAAACCTGTGAAAAAGTCAAACCTGGTTCCAGCCATTTCTTCCTAGCATGTGCCTGCACTGGTGCTCCCAGGGTGAAATATTGGTAATGTGACGTATTGGCTTCCATCTATGGGTTGCAATCATTCATGGAGTCAGTATAGCATCGACACAGTACAATCCAATGTATTTTAGCAGGGTCGCCTATATGTTAACATCGCAATTTTTCCAGCCATAACCATTAACGCGACTGTTATTTAGTCTTGCATGTATGTTGCATTACAGATTTCTGGCGATGATGTATGGTTAATATATCGCACACAAGGGTCCAGCAATCACAAAACACTAGCTCGTACCTCAAATAAACGAAATAGACTTTGTCACGGATCTGTTGTAATGCGTTACTTCATTTCCAAAATGCTTGAGATATAATTGGCTGGCTCAACGTAACCTGAAAACAATATTTACAAGTAACACGCCAACGATCCAGCAAGTTATTTGACAGAGTCACTGTATATCTATGGATACTGGTCACGCCTTGCAGATAGATAGATCCCACTTTATAGTCCATCTTATTTTATTGTGATTATCCCCATGACGCAATCATACAAAGGATTTGTCAACTGACAGCTAATGTACCATTCCATCCTCATACCAATTGGACGATTAGCGAGTGATAAACGCATATGGTTATACCCGTACTTCACACTTACGGGTGGTTGTACGAAACATCAATTCATTAAAGATATATATATATATATATAGAGAGATATATATATTATAGAGATATATATATATATAGAGATATATAGATATATAGATATATATAGAGAGATATATATAGAGATATGAGAGAGTAGATATATAGATATATATATATATATATATATATATATATATATATATTTATATATATATATCTCTGTATATATATAGAAATCTCTATATATATCTATATATATCTATATATATATATATATATATATATATATATATATATATATATATATATATATATATATATATATATATATAGTGATGATTTCAACCATTCGTTGACTCCAACCATTCGTGGAGACATTTTTATAGTACATCTTTGCTATCATTAATTATCAATAATTTATTCGGCATATTTTAATTGATATAATGAAATAGTTTAATGCGAATAAAAATCTTTTTGTCACTTTTTATTCTTGGTATATACTTTTGGTCCTCGAAAGGTCGTCCACGAAAGCTCAAGACTAATTTATACGTATAAATCCAACCTTTCGTGCCCATATATATTTTCGAAAATTTGCGAAATCATTTTCAGTCATCATGGATTAGAAACATAACATTAGCTGTAGATGTGATAATTATGAACCATTGGTAGCATTTCGCGATCTAATTTAATGTTGTAGATTGATGAATAAGGAGAAAAATAGAGTTTTTCTGTAATGAAATTAAAAAATAAATCAAATATTTTAAATTTTTAAATAAACATATTCAACACACATAATTAAACATTATTTAACCAATTTGGATCGAAGTATATAGGGTTGTATGGAAGATATTGAGGTTTGCGTGTTATGTCAACGAATGGTTAGTTGTTAAAATCTAAATTCGCTATTATATTCAAAATCCAAAGAAATCACGCGGGAAAGATTATCTTAGTACGTTACTAAGATTAGACTATCTAATTCGAATAAAAATTATTCAATTATTTTGGACGAAAATTTGCGTTGACATTATGTGGACATACTGGTATATCCTTTCGTGGATCTATGTCTACGAAAGGTTGGTGGTTTGTCCACTTATGGTCGCGTTCGTGCAAATAAATAAATATATATATATATATAAAGAAAGATATAGATAGAGAGATATAGAGAGATAGAGAGATAGAGATAGAGAGAGAGAGATATCAGATATAGAGAGAGAGATATAGATATATATATAGAGATATAGATGAGCAGATATAGATAGAGAGATGATCTATATAGAGAGAGAGGAGACATAGGTATATAGAGACATAGGGAGAGGGTAGAGAAATATATAGAGAGAGATAGAATATATAGATATATAAAGATAGAGAGAGAGGGAGAGAGAGAAATAGGTTTCTATACAGAGAGAAAATAGGGTGAGAGAGAGAGAGAGAGAGATAGATAGAGAGAGAGAAGAGAGGGAGGGATAGATAGAGAGAGGATAGAGATATTTACAGATATATAGATAGAAATAGGATTATATATAGACATATCTATCTCTCTACATCTCTCTAAATATCTATTTAAATATTTAATTATAGGTATAAATATATATTTATATATATATATGCATATATATACATTTATATATATATATTTAAAAGTATATATATATATATATGTTTATATATATACATGTATACGAATGCAATCTTTTTGAGACCTTCGACCAACCTTTTTGGAACACAGTCACATCTTGACACACGACGTGAGTTGTAAAAAGTCAAGACAGATTTGAATGCTTTATTGTACAATTTTTTTATTGAAAGGTGATGTTATAATGTACATAATCTCCATTTACTTTTATCCATTGGAAGGTTTCGGCTCGTACATCGCTCAGGAACTAGTTAGGGCCGCTTGACAAATTATGTATATTGGACTGGGGACCTTTTTGGTAATCTGCCTTTGACACCATGTTTCTGGTTAATATCCGATATATCATTATCCCAACTTCTAGTATTTGGTTTAGAATTACCTCCTTTACAAATATATCCTAACCACGCGACATTCGATGGAGGAAATAAAAACATATATAATTAGTTTCGACGATTTCCAATGAGCTGGAGACAGATATGTATTTAACTGGACAATCTGAAATGCTTAGACAGGTCGGATAATTCGTAAAGCTGTTCGTGTTATTTCAGACGAAGTTGCGTTGCTGGTCGAGAATATCTTTTTATTTAATAAGAAAAATATATGTTTGTGTTGGTTATGTCCTAAAAGGGTTGGTTTGTACGTGTCCCTAGTACCCGAACTATTTTGGAACACCCTTTTTGGAGCACAAAATATATAAGTTCAATAAAACAATGAAAATAAAAAATAAGTTAACGAAACCGAAACATGTTGCTAACAGACAAACAGAAATCAAGGAATGATCATCATATATCACATGTTTTGTCGCCTTCAATGTCCCAAAATGGGTGTTTTTTTCCTACATGTCCAAAATAGTCGCATTCGTTAAATATATATATATATATATATATATATATATATATAGATATATATATCTATATAGATATATATATATATGTATTTATGAGGATGTATATATATCTATATATATAGAGATGTTAAGTATCAATATATATATATATATATATATATATAAATATATATATATATACATTCATATATATATATATTTATATATATATATGTATGTTTATATATGTATATATATATATATATATCTATATACATTTATATATATATATATATATATCTATATATATAAATATATATATATTGTGTTATATTTATACATATATATATATTTTTTCTTTGTTATAGTATTGCGTATTTTGTGCTTGGTGGTTAAGGCGGAGTTTGTAAGGGTGCTGGGATTCATGACAATCTATGAGGTCATGACCACAATTACCGCCCGCCGGCTTTAGTGTTGTACTAAAGTTTCGATGGGAGACAGGTTAATCAGCGACTGTGTCACATTCTATGCACCGCTCAACGAGAAAAATCTTCCTCGTGGATTTAGCTATTCATTTTTGTCAATGAGTGCTTGAGCTTCTGTGGAGAGCGATGGGTGATAAGGACCTATGCAAGATAAATCAGCTTGCTGGAAAACAGTTCAGTCTACTTTTTTAGATATTTGGCCTGTACAGTTACTATACCAGGACAAGCGTACTCTCCATAGGGTTTTTAAAAGCATGATAACAAAGCAGCATGAGTATTTTTTAAATCTTATCATAATGGGATATGCGGGAACTTGTTCGACTTGGGGTTCATTTTGTATCTTGATCGTTTCGCCGGCTAACAGTACGATTTTTCTGAACGCTTGAAGAATTAAGAATATTTGCGGCGGATACACCCATTAAAATGTCGCATACAATTAGACTGCGTGGAAATAATGGATACCCACGAGAGCTTTTGAAGAATATTGGCAGAACATATATAACTGCTGCAGGAGTTTCATCATCGTCAACGCTTTACATAGTGTATGCTAAAAGGTGTTAGCCAGCATGCGCTCTAAGTATAAGGTATTAGATACCAATTTCTAGTCTAGACGGATCGGTAAAAACATTAAATAGTAATTACAATATTAAAAACATTTACATTCAATAAAAAAAGGCAATATATTTAAGACGTTGTTGATATAGGCTGTAAGAAACATGGTTTCTTGTCAAAGAGTCACGTGAAATTGGCGAAGCAATAGGTCGTCGAAGTACGTCAGACTGCTTGCAGATGTAAAATAGAAGGATCATTTTTTCGAAATGACAGTGCCCACACATTGAGTATCTAATGTGCAGCAGCTATGTTTTAATGTGAAGCACGCACTATAATTTTACCCAGAAAACTACGGCGGAATATTCCACATGATGACATAAGATTGTTGGGCAAATTATTGGGCAGCAGGCTTGTAGTTGCATTCCGTATCCCTAACGGATGTTCGTACGATACTATCGCTGAGGTCAATTATCACTGTGTCCAACCGATATATCCGTTAAGCTATTTTTATTGAATTGACTAATGTTTGGCAAGATCGTGATACAATATCATCGCTGATAAATGAAGCATTTCGGATTTAATTATATAATATATATAGTTTTAATTCCAATGATCAGGGTGTAACTTAGTAAAGTTTTTTTTTCAACCCCTGTGATTGCTTCAATAACAATTGTGGCAGCGCAGTACATGCTGGTATCATGTTTATTTGTTTTCCGTAACCAGAGAGCAGCCTTTGCGTAAACATCTGCCCGATTATTATCATATGTCTGTCTGCCAGATAAGCTTGATTTACCGTAAATACTAATAACAATGATAACTAAATTTTACTGGTCGCATCGTTTCGCTTAGTGCGACGCTTGTTGATAGTCTTGTTGCTGAACCACTACAGAATATATAGAGGAAGTGGAAAGGTGTTTATGGTTTGGCAAGAACGTGCTTAAACGGAGGGAATAATGTGCGATAATGAAGGGATTTATTGATAGCTACAGTACACCTAAATGTAAGCAACGTGTTTACAAGGGATCATCTGTTGTGTAACTTACAAAAGTGCACATCTGAAGAAACGCAGCATGCTAATGCAACTTTTCAATCATTGATGCATGCACTGCGTGTGAGCTGTTAATGTTAACCATGTGTGTATTTGGTGCATGCAAGTCTACGTTTGACAACGTAACCCACTATCTAGGTGTTAACTTCTCTAAAAATGACGATAGTTCGTCGTTCGTTTGGAAAGCAATAACTTAGTTCTATGAAATACGCTTAAGCAAAACGCACCCCAAGGGATATTCATTTGCATAAGGGCACGTAATAATGGCGAAAGACGGCTATAAGTAACGTCTTGGACTGCATAGCTTTCTAAATCCTTCAGTCTAAATAAGGTTAATTTTCGCTTTTTTACCAATGTCCAGTTAAATGAACACTTACCTACAAACAGCCACAGCAAGAAACAATCTGTTATTGCCGTCGCACTTTATAGTAGCGATGGCTATTGCTCTGTGTTTGCTGATCGTCAGACTTAATGTGGTGAACGTTGTTAAGATCGCCATTTTTTTTCAGCTGAGATCTGACACTCAAATGCTTCTGGCGGGATCATTGTCAGCCATTAACGGTTGACTAATTATCAGCTCATAGGCTAGAATAATTTGGATATTAACAATAGATAGAGCGAAGGGGTAATCGTGACAAACGATTCCCCATGACTGCGGGGTTTTTATTAATTCAGGGAGGGTAATAATCTTGAATGTTAGTTAATTGGGAAGATAAGGCCATTTAATGGTAAACGCTGAAATCAATTTACTATGGTTGGATAGTCGGAGCATATTGCATGATTGAAGTGTTGGCATACTTTTCAGGTTCTCGAGCTCATAATATACACAATATACATTACTCTATTCAAGGACTTAGTTATGTTGCATTCTATCGACATGAAATGATATCTTTCGTTTGTAATCCAGTTCATAGCAAATATCGTAGTTAGAGTACAGAGTCTCATCCTTGACAATCATGTTGCACTCGTCATTATGACACAATGGCCGACGTTGCATCTGAACTTCGAATGTATCACGGACCCTTAATGCGAGTTACCGACTTGAACCATCACTATATAAATGTGTCATTTAGTCACAGTTACTCCTCTGCTTATAAAAGATTGTTTTAAAACGGATTGAATACTGATAACAAACTCTCATGCAGCCAATCCTCTCTAGACTGAACTCGTTGATACGACAGATGAGGCAAAGTTGCATTTCAAGGATAGATGCCGGAATCACCCTTCACTGTGATTTATCTACTGGATCAATCCACGTAGAATGCATTATTACAATGTCATGCTATTGTTATAAATGAATACTTTTCTCGTTGGCGAACATTTGGTCACTAACGGTGCTGATAGTTGGTGCACATGTAGTTAATGAAAAGCTGGTTACAGAAACCACATTTGAATAATATCGTAGTGCTAGTGATCAGATGCTACATTGGCATATGCAAGAGAAACCATGCTGAGTATAAATAAATACTTATTTAAGATAATCTTGCGCTTAAAAAGATTCATAACATCGAAACACAATGCCATTAAAAAGGAAACTCATCTTTGTTATTGTATACTAGCCTTAGATGTTCGAGTTTACAAAAGTTGTTTTGTTAAGTGATACATGATGATATTAAAATTATCATCTAGATTTTATACCATGTTTCATCAATATTGAGGGATTGATAGTAGTGTTTTATATATCCATGGAACTACGCAATAGCATAAATTCAGTGATCTGTACAAGCTCTTCTAAAAGTTTTGGAGCACCACTTATAAACCTGCTTATGTTATGAACCTATATAACTCTCATTATTGGATCACCACTAATTAACCTGCTTATGATATGAACCAATATATCTCCCATTACTGGAGCATCACTTATTAACCTGCTTAAGATATGAACCAATATAACAGCCTATGTCTCCCAGCCTCACCATGTCTCCCAGCCTCACCATGTCTCCCAGCCTCAATATGTCTCCCAGCCTCACCATGTCTCCTCACCATGTCTCCTAGCCTTGCCATGTCTCCTCACTATGACTCCCAGCCTCACTATGTCTCCGAGCCTCACTATGTCTCCTAACCATGTCTCCCAGACTCACTATATCTCCTCACTATATCTCACAGCCTCACTTTGTCTCCTCACCATGTCTCCCAGCCTCACTATGTCTCTTCACAATGTCTCCCAGCTTCACCATGTCTCCCAGACTCACTATGTCTCCTCACTATATCTCACAGCCTCACTTTGTCTCCTCACCATGTCTCCCAGCCTCACCATGTCTCCTCACCACGTCTCCTAGCCTTGTCATGTCTCCTCACCATGTCTCCCAGCCTCACCAAGTCTCCTCACTATGTCTCCGAGCCTCACTATGTCTCCTCACCATGTCTCCCAGACTCACTATGTCTCCTCACTATATCTCACAGCCTCACTTTGTCTCCTCACCATGTCTCCCAGCCTCACCATGTCTCCTCACCACGTCTCCTAGCCTTGTCATGTCTCCTCACCATGTCTCCCAGCCTCACCAAGTCTCCTCACTATGTCTCCCAGCCTCACTATGTCTCCTCACCATGTCACCCAGCCTCACTATGTCTCCTCACTATGTCTCCCAGCATCACCATGTCTCCTCAACATGTTTCCTCACCATGTATCCCAGGTTCACTAGGTATCCCAGTCCAACCATGTCTCCCGGCCTCACTTTGTCTCCTCACTGTCTCCCAGCCTCATTATGTCTCCTCACTATGTCTCCCAGCCTCACCATGACTGCAGCCTCCTTATGGTCCCGGCGGAACAGCAGCTCCCTCAGTTGTTCGATCTTCTGCTGCAGCTCATCAAACAACTCCTGCTCATTTTGGTTCATGGACTCATACAGTTCCTGCTTCATCACCGGCCGCTCTGCTGACGCAATCGTCGATGTGCTCTGGGTTGTTGGGGCAGTGATCTCCGTGGTTGCAGACTCAGTTTCTGAGGTGGTTGGTGTTGGTGAGCTGGAGGCAGCAGATCTAGTAGCACGCGGACTGGCTTCCAGAAGTCGGACAGGGACTACCTTTTCCAGCTCACGTTCTTTTTCTTTTGCTCGTAATCGCTCCTGATCCCGTTCCCGCATGGCTTGTCGGGCCGCGTCCTGAACAGTCACACAGATGAAGGGGATTGAATGGAGAAGAATGTTATGACCGTTCCTACCGGCAATCTGTAACACGCGGACAGCTCCCTTACCATCTTTGCCATATACTTTTGATGAATACACTTAGATGAATAATCCTTGTTCACTCTAACTCCTGACTTGATCCAGTACATTTCTCAGACGGTCAGCCTCTTTCTTTTCCTCAGTCACCTATGAAAAGAAAACCAAATTCATAAGGAACATGACAATAGATTGAGGACAAAAGCAGAAATTGAACCAGTGTCCAACCTATCAAACCTTAACATCACAAGTTGTGTTACCGACTTTGCAACTACGGTTTAACGAAATGTTTAAATCCAAGCACCATAAAAATCCCTTCACTTAAAATATAGGACATTTATAAGACGACCAACAACTCACAACTTATCTTTCGGTTGCAGTATCACTGATGAATTACCATCATCTGTATGGCTTAAGGTTACCTTATCAATTCTGGCGTACGATCAACTGAGGTAACACTTAACGTTGTATTATCAGTGTTGGCTTACCAATGACTGAACGACTCAAGTGTGCATTATCACAGTTGGCGTACCATTGACTGAGCGCCTTAAGAGTGTGTTATTACTGCTGGTTTATCATTGACTGAACGGATTAAGAGTGTAATATCACTGCTGGCCTACCAATGACTGAACGGTTTAAGAGTGTGTTATCACGCCTGGCTTACCATTGACTGAACGGTTTAAGAGTGTGTTATCAATTCTGGCTTACCATTGATTGAACGGCATTAAAAATACATTATCTCTGTTGGCTTACCATTGACTGTGTTGTCATTTCTGCCATCCCTCTCTCTTTTAGCTGCACCTGTACCACCTTTCAATGTCTTCACTTTCTCCTCTGTCTGTCACACACAACCACGCCCTCCTGAGACACAACCACACCCTCCCGAGACACAACCACACCCTCCTGAGACACAACCACGTCCTCCTCTGTCAACCATAGCCTCCTCAGCAACCAAACTCGTCCATTATTGGGATTGAGAACACCAGCTCATCCATTATTGGCAGTGAGAACACCAACTTATCCATTATTGGCATTGAGAACACCAACTTATCCGTAATTGGCACTGAAAACACCATCTCATCCATTAATGGCATTGAGAACACCAACTCATCCATTATTGGCATTGAGAACACTAACTCATCCATCCATTTATGGCATTGAGAACACCAACTCATCCATTATTGGCATTGAGCACACCAACTCATCCATTATTGATTGATATTTTGCAGTGAAAACGTAGTCCTGAAACTGAGTTTAAAAACACATTTAAATCATTTGAGCCTGACTCAAATAATTTTACATGCACAACTGTATAATTTTTTGGTATTATCACTCAAACCTGCCTGTTTTCAGCAATATATGTTTTATAGTATCATTGCTTGTCAAAATTAACACATCAGTTTTAACAAAGAACATTGTAATAACTGGGTCAACAACTGGAGTGTCAATGTGGATATTGATTCAAAAAGCAATAAGTCAGTCAGATAATTGATTTTTTTACTGCAACATTTCCATGATTTTCGATAAATGGATGTAATTGTTGATGATATTTCTCACACAAACATGCTCTGACATAGATATTGTCAGCCGTGGGAGATAAGCACATCTATCTTACCTACTCCATGGCACCTGCTGCTTGATCGGCATTACTAAGACTCTTATCCATTTCACGTTTGACACGGTCGTGGATATCACAAAGCGCTCTGCCCACACTCCCCTCACGTTCATCGCCCTCCAGAGGCTCCTGAGTTCAAATCCAGCCAAATGATCATCGATCATTACTCGCTGCCAATATAACATGATGATCTCGGTCCAAGGTCCAAGACAAGCTTAATTGAACAAACGGACAATTAGTAAGTTCTCCGATGAACAGGACCTAATAAAATTTTAATAAGAATTACTTGATTCCATGAAAATGAGACAAAGAAAAGAATCAAGAAGAATCTTCTTGATGTAGAAGTATTGTTATGCTGCAGTGTGTGAGGTCAATGAGATTAATGTAGGTCCTATCCCCATCTTGATGGCACGAGTGACTGCCTCTAGTCGTCGATGGAGGTCCTCTGGGTTGATGGATTTCTTTTTTTCCTCCAGGAGACGTTGGTTTATTCCAAACAGCTGGTCTTGTAAATAGACTTTAGAAGCCTATACAGCAAAAGTCACATCAAGGTCATTTCTCATTGAAAGTCATTCCCATCAGGGGAAAATTCACTGACAGTCATATAGCCTAATTAGTATAAGAACCTGAAGCTATGACCGTTCGCGATGTAGGTTACGGATCTCATCTTCCTTGGTGTCAGCATCACGAGCCTGGTCCTTGAGGTAGCGCAACTTTACGATTCTCAATGTCAAGCTTTTTATGGTAATCCTCAATCTATATCTGGTGATGTGGAAATAATAACAAATTGTTATATGAAGGGCATATAAATTACCCAGAAGTGTATCCTTGAGAACATCCAATTGGTACAGCTTGTGTAGACCATCATTAGCAACTTATTGTATCAGTCTTGGCTGCTGCTGGACCCACTAACACCTCTGCCCCTCCAGTACCACCTGTCACCAACATTCCCCCCTCCTGTACTACCTGTCACCTACCTTTGCCCTCTCCTGTACCACCTGTCACCTACCTTTGCTTGCTCATGTGCTTGAACCAGTTGTTCCTTCATCTTCGCAATCTCCTGCTGGGCCTCGTTCAAGCGGGAAGACAGATCGGCCTCGTTTGCTTCCTGTATGTGCGAGTCTCCCAACTGTTGAGTGAGGGACTCATTTCGTTCCTGGTTTTCCAGCAAAGATTCCTCCAGGTTAACCAGTTTCTGAAATACCATCCAAAGCAGAAAACCATACAGTCAGTCACTTGGATATCACCAGCCTCATGTGAGACAAGAAATTCAAATCTGAATCACCACTATTCATCAATGGTACAGTGCGAAAAGAAGAAATCACTACTTTCATATCGCTCATCACTACCATGATACCTTACCATTTCGTGATACCTCATCATTTCCATGACCTCATCCATCGCTACAACCACAACCTACCTCTCTCAGGCTGCTGATCTCCACGGCCTGTCCATCTATCACTCCATTCTCCTCCTCCATCTGTTGAAGTCGGTGCATGAGCTCGATCTTCTTACGATGTAACGCCTCACACTCAACGCGATGCTGATCTGCTGACGACCTCGCTTCACTCAGGTACGCCTGCAGTTCAATGGTTGAATATATGATGCGAATTAGAGAAGAACAGCAAGGCTTTGAGGAATCAGCTTTGTTAATGATCGTCTATAAAAACGGGATAATAGCTGGTGTTGTCAAGCACATGCATTTACCGGATTTGATATAATAGCTTACCTTCATGCACGCTCCGCCATATCAATCTGTGAATAATGATCCTAGAATCTGCTTGTAAATCATCCATGCAGAATGTATAATAATGTCGTCATATATGGGCTTTGTGAGGCTTCAATATCAATGACACAGTAAAAGCGTTGAACGTTCAACAAATGGCAACCGCAAATATCACGAACTCTCGTTGATTCTGATGCCGAAACAAATGCATTGGCCACAGAACGTTGCACTTCACTTCACCGCACATATGCCATAGTGCACTTGATCATGTCGTATTGTGCAATATTGCTAAATGCCTCAACCTTGGATGACTTTATCACCGGTCGTGTAGCGTCAAAGTATGGAACAGAACTCGTAGAACTAGTCCGTTTCGCGATGCAATGGCTGCTATTGGAGTGTATTAATATTGTAGATATGATGTCGTTTCTTCCTGGGTGGAATAATATGACAAATGCAAAGAATCGACTTAGCTGCACATGGTGCGCGAATCTTACCACTGCACAAAAATTGATCAGCTGGAGATAATACTTAGAATTAGCGATATATCGTGCGACAAACATATCTATCTGTTTTGTCGCATGATGACTGACTATTCATCATAACATCTCTCAGTACCTTTGTGATTCCTCTTATCAGGCTTTCGGGACTGGCATCCTGCTTGGTACTTATACGTTTGTAAACAGACCGCTGCCTAACTCATTATTTGTGAGATAAGTGAATATAATTGAATGAAATATGTCTTGGCATGCGTGCTTGTCAACTTCGAAATGCCAATAACTGCGCTCAACTTTTCACTTCCATGTTTGTTGTAGCAGGTTTACTTAAGCTCCAGTGATTTTCGAATTTTTACTTCTCTTGCTGCTTTATCTACCCATGATTTGCCAGGTTCGATGCATGTTGCAACAGCCATCTGAATTATCAAAAGACTTTTTACTAGGTATCATCAATATTGAACTATCACGATATCTATGCTTTTACTTCTTTGTTATGTAGAATTATGTATATGTCTCTGTACACTCGTTTGTACACTACCTGCTGAAAACGACTTATATACGCAAATGCACGCGTACCTTGTCACGTGCAAGCCTTAAACTATGCATTTGCCTCTGTCGACACAAGCATCCACCCTTACATGTTTATACGTGTCTCTACATCAGTAGCAGAGTGACGTAGTAGCCAAAGAAAGAAAAACACTGACTACAGCGGAGTCTATTGACTCTGTGAATATGTGTATGCATATAAAATATTGCGGCAATCCAACACCAAACGACGCATCCAATGGGTAGAAAAGGGAATTTTGTTGTGCTACCAACAAGATCGATTATACAGTTGTCGTCGGGGTGACAATAATATAATAATAAACACTAGATGATTGATGATAGAGTGAAATCGACCTTTGCCAAGAGCCACCACGGTCTGGTTCTTATTATTGCATAAATGTAACTGTTATTTTACTATGTGCTGGCATCTCGTGCCACGAAGAATATGCCAACAATTTTAAAGTGACAAGAAAATCATTTTGTCAAACATATTGGATAAAACTTAATGAAAGGCTGAATTTTTCCGCTGTCTTTTTAGCGACAATGTACGTATCACAAAGGTGACCTCGAGTTGCAAAACTGTTGAACAATTCAAGCGAATAAAATAAAACATTGCATGATACCTTCCACATGATGATTGCACTCTTCGGCAACTGTGCCATTTTGTCCGGTCCATGTGATATAGTAACGAGAAGAGAATAAAATATTGACGCAAAGATGGCCGTAGAAAACTAGCTGTGTGCAAAATTATGATGCAAATGGGTCGTTGAGAATCATAGTACTTTGTGCCGTATGAGAGAAACATTCGACTGTGGGCCTCAGATGACACATCTTTATAAGTACACCCCAGGGCCATATTTGACTCTCATGAAAACAAAGGATTCCAAGCACAAATGATACCGTTTGACCGATACCGTTCACCAAGTTTGGCGAGCAATGTGGATCGATTGTTCTTTACAATATGGATGGTTATTATACAATTTGTTACACAGCCTGGGAGAATAATACCAATTAAAATCATCAATTCATCTTTCCACCAAACACAGGCCAAAATGTGGCAAAAAGATTGGCATTAGATACGGACATGTAATGTTCATTGTATCAGTTATTCTATTAATTACACATGGCCTTATTGCCACTTAACTGTCGTTATCTTGTTATCAGAAATACCCGATTATAATCAATAGAATAATGGAAATGCTAAAAATGTTAGCCATTTCAAATTCGATCATCAGCGTCTGAATGCTTCATTAAAGTACATCAAACATTAAAACAATTCACCCCAACGTTACAATGGCAGAAGAATAAGGGGAGAGATGCTCACCGACGTTGCCTCTGTGCAGAACTTTTACTTATATATAGATCTAACGGCTAGGTGCTTAACTCTGAGTACCCATGTGAGCTGCCAAATACGCCCGTGCGATTATCAGAAAATCACAATTTAAATTTGATTGAAAGTCTATGCTGAGCTGCTTTAAGCGTAATTGATGCAGTCGAAAGAATCGGTCACATTCAAATTCGATTTTTTTTCTCATTCAATGTTAATGTACCTCAGATATTTACTTTGATATGATACATATATCTATAAGGTCATACATATTTATTGTTCTAATAACTGTTGCGTATAGTAGGAAATAGCCAGGACTTAGAACGCGTCAGCTCCTCTTTGCTCAATGTTTCTAAATTGTGCCCGTTAAAAATGGTTGCTTATACAATTATCGAGTTAACGTGTGCTTAGAATTATACAGGCCTACATAAGGTACGCAGTGTATCAGATGGCTAAATGTTGCGCTCGATATAGTGGTATATACAATTTAAATATGATTACTAATGCTCCGCTGAAGCTCTCCTTTTTTATGGCAGCTCAACCACAATGCAGCAATATTTGTTCAGCAATTATTGGATTGGTTTATGGGGTAAGTTGTCTTTGTTGTGTACTATGGCCTGTAATATAATGTCGTCGGGGTAGTTCACCGCATACAACATTTATGCATCGTTTGCTTATTCATTGATTGATATAGAATGGATCCGCTTTGCATACGTAACATAAAATAAGTGAGAGAGTGGGCGCGTTAATGATCTCTCATTGAGCATTCCTAAAGCTACGGCCCGCAATAAATTAATGGTGTTACTACATTGTGTCCGATGAATGCATTAGAAGTCTCCACTGTTTTATGCGCAACCAAATATAGTATGATTGCTCTCTATCATGCTTGTAGGAATGTTTCCATTTCATACATGCAGTACCTAATGTCTCCAGGATAGGAACGTGTATAAATGACGTCACTCATAAAATAATTCGCCTTTTTTTGAAGTCGCGATTATAGTTCAATGCCAAAATAATGATCACTTTTAGCGTAATCTTTTTGCCGACATGAATAAGCAGGCCTGTTCTTTACAGGTTCTAACTATTCAGTCTATATATTAGTGACAGCTTCTTGCAACTATGCACTCTATATGTGGTCTAAAAATTTGCATAAATCTCAGTGTGGGCGAAATGCATCCCAACATATCGGGATTGTTTAAACCGCATATGTCCGGTATCGAGCTTAAATACCCCTAATCGGCTGGTACATTAATGCAGGTTGACTCCAGAAATTATGTTCAACACCACTGTCACGCAATATAACCTGCACAAGAGTGAAAACAGAAACATAAATACGACATTGCGAGCAACATAACCTGCTGTTAGCATAGCGTTATGGCGAGTACCTTCACTGCCGACCATGGTATGTTTAAGTGCATAATTATCAATCAACCAGTACACACCACTTAAAGCTGAATATTGTATTAACTTATTTTGCCTTCGTAACTGAACATTATACTAAATGACTGGTTTAAAGGTATAACCTTAAAATTGCCACGACATCATCCCCTTAAATCAGCAATGGTCAAAATATGTCTGCAGAGGCGACGATGCAGTATTAAAAACCACCACTTAAAGTCTCTTAGTTTTAACATATGCCATGTCAACGCGCCTTAGTATTTTGCATATAAATCATTGCTAAAATATCCGTTGCTCACCATCTATCTGGGCAGTCTCTAGGACAGCATTGATTCATTCTATGTGCTGTTTCAACAGTAAAGTAAGGATGCGCAAGAATGTATAGGCGCAATCTGTCACGCGAATTTTAGCTCCAAAATTATGGTTTGACTAAGTCAGCTCATGCACCGAATAGGCGACTTGCTAGTAGCGGCTGTATCTCGTATGGGTACCTCGGAATTGGTCACCGAGCAACTGTGCGATACGTGTGCGCATGTTCGTGCACAGGTATTGATTATCGAATTATTGGAGACGACTTAAACACTGAATTCACTTATACTAATTCATCCACAAACTGCTGCCTTGACGAGTTTGTGTAAACAGCATTGTTTAATCCTGTGCGAGTTGTGGGATAATGGATCAGTTGCTCTTACCTATAAAAGTTCTATGTCGCACAGGAGATAAACATTACGTCAGTTTTTAACATCCGTGAGTCTGGTCGCGTCATTATTGTAATTTATCCGACCTTAGCCCTGTACTTGTATGGTTAGATTAGCATATCCCAATGGGTTGCAACGATATTGATCGTCCTGAGCATATAGTGAGAAAACTTGTTGGCGCAGAATTTCTCAAGGAAAGCATTTGCATGTACACACAGTTAATAAATTACCACAACGACGATATAAATCCTAACTATAATGAATTTGTGAATGTATGTATCACAGCTGCACCCCAGTGTATTCCTGTGAGTAAGAAACGATAGGAATTTTGTGGCTTAGGTCAATCCGCTGAAATAAGTATCGATATTTTGGTGCTCTGAGACCGGCATTTCTCTCGGCACAGTTACGTTTGTCAATGAATTAAACCACGGCTCTAAGACTACTATTGACTTAACCCATACTATTGTGATGAAAATTATACTTTGGCGGATGAGTTTGGGCAGGGGTGGTGGTAAGCGTCAATGTATTCAATGTTTGCACACTTTAATTTTATCAGTATGACCGATTAATATACTCCTTACACAACACAGGACCAAAAGCCAATTGGCGACTCTAAATCAGTTACCAAAGGTTCCTTCTGACGCCAAGGCACGCATTTATGAAATCATCAACCTCTCGCTATTCCTCTCTCCTCATCAGTCGTTTTTCAATAAAACTATCCCGCTGTGTGCATCGATCCAGTGGTCACCACACATAATTTTTAGATGGTCTGTTTGGTTCCGATTACGAAATCCATTACTCCTCGTGACAGTTGCATTTTCTCGCCTGCCACCAGAACGCAACAATTATCGACCTCCGTGAAAATTGACCGGTTCACAACAAAACATGGACAAAATCGCACTCGCGCTAACTAGAACGTGACAATATATAATGCGATCATATTATATAGAAGAGTATCGCAATCCGAAATGCAGGGAATATGGCAAGCTTGATATTTGCTTTGCGATAATTCTGATTGCGTTCGTTGATATTCTTTTAATTTAAATAGCATTCGTTAGATCACCAAATTTCATGAAAGAGGTTTATGTATCGTACTCGTCATTTCAAAATATGTTGTAATAATACTCAAAAGGTGCCAATTAATGCAATATGCCATCAGCATCAAACATACATCTCAATTTGTTTGAATAAATATGTTAGCGTCAACGCTACGCAGCAATAAATAATAAATTCGGAACAATCGTGTGTCGTTTTGTTACAGTGGGTTGCCGGTAACTTACAATATGAAATATTTGCCGCAAAATAAAAGCTGAGTTGGTAATATAGGGGGTTTGTGAATGTACGCTTGATTTTCCAAAGCTGACATGAATGATGATAATCGTTTGCTAGAATATGTGCTATTTGTTGGATTTTGTATATGCTTAACTGCTGTAATTAATTGCCTAATTTGCATTGCAATACAAGTCTTGTTTTATCACATTTTTAACATTACACCTGCAAAGACTTACCGATAAATGCCAACGTTTGGAGATTGTTGTTGACGTTCTAAACCGACAAATATTGGTATTGACAAATGTGATACATGGTTCAATCGACAATATTTGGCACAAAATTCCCTCATAATGATATAATATGCTCTTAAAACATTAAATGGTTCAGTCAAAATGATATTTGGTATAGATATAAATACATTTCCGTTCATATAGGCTGTAACTGTCGTTCAATTTCGTCGACGCGTGGGTAACAATTATGAGCCTCAAAAACTTGACATTGGCATGAATTATGTATCCGATACATAAAGAGTTATTCGATTGATAGAACATTTGAAAATAGAATGATTTAAGTAAGCCTAATGTCATATATCTTGTCAGGATACTGTTTACCTAACAAACAACATCATTTGAAACATGGCCATCGCAAACTCAATGACAGCTATCATTTGAACGGATGTTTCAACGGGGTAACCGGGTACCCCAACCCATTAACATGCCGTTTATTAAGTCTCAGATGAAATCATTGGCTAAGTTTATAACCCCTTAAATCGATTTTGGGTACTGAAATAAATTATTGTTTTGTTTTAACATGTTCATCTATAGACAATCGATATATGTTTACTGATCCCATCGTTATACACACCGTACGACAATGCCAATACAACCAGTGGAAACATTGTAACGTTCCTATTTCCTGTAACCGATTCCGATAATGAAACATAAATGTTGTACTATTTATAAAAACAATCTCTAAATGACACACAGATATGAGAACTGGTTATATTCTGTTTGCGATACTCCAAGATGACCGGTTTAGGTGAAGAATATGGCCCATTAACTTTTTCAGCTAGCTTAAATTTCTACATTAACGTTGCCCCGCTAAGCACTCTCTCACATCACATATGCTGTTTTCCATCCATTAAAAAAAAGCTGCAACTAGATCGATAGCACCAGATTTGAAGAAGGTAAGGGGAACGTAATTAATCAGTCCTGCAGCGTGAACAATTATGTCGTTCATACAGCTTCTTCGCCAGTGTTTTGCTGCAGATATTTAAGGGGAACTGAACTAAAAGCACATGAGTGGTAAATCAAACAATTATAAAATGTCATTTTACTTTTGAAACAAGCGTTATGTTTCATGTATGTGCTGGATCTACCCGTTAACTGCCATGTTCGTTGAATGTTGCAATAAAAATCTGAATTGTCAAAAGCCTTTATACTAGAGATCATCAATATTCAAGTAGCACGATCAGTCTATTGAATATATGCTTAATTCATTCGTTATGTAGAATTATGTCAATGCATTTACTTTTGCCGACACAAGCTTCGGGCACAATAACGTCAGAACTTACGCGCCTAAGCTTGCCTAAACATCAGTAAAGGCGTAGTGGTCTATACACAGATAACGTACGCTACAGCTTCTGTGCCAAGCAATTAAACATAAATTAGCAGTCACCGTTTTCGATGATACGAATATTAAATAATGCAAGCCATCCATCACCAAACGACCCATTTAATAGGCCAAAAAAGGGATCTATTTTTAGCCACCAACTAGATTGATTTCTTTCGAAATGACCTGTCAGGTTACACCGGGGTGGAAATAATGTAATAATATACGGCAGATGATTGATGGTATTGTGAAATCGACTTATGCCTAGAGCCACAAATGTCCGGTCTATATCATGTGCAAAAATGTAGACTTATTTTACTGTGTGATTGCATCTTGTGTCAACGAGATTATGGCTACTATTGTATAGGGACAAGGAAATCGTATGCTCAATGAAATTGGATTTACATTATTGCATTATCTTATATCGCCCATTCCTAGCATCACTATCATTCTCAGCTTTTTAAATATGTTCGCTGACTGACGCACAATCACTTGCCCAACAATTGTATATCATCATGTGGTATATTCTACATTTGAGTGTTTCCGCTGCCAAATATTTGCCGAATATCTATCTGGATTCGGACAAAAAGCGTTCCACATTATGAAAGCACTATTCTGCAACTGCGCAAATTAGTCCGGCCAATGTGATATATTTGCCAGAACAAAATAAAATGATGACCTAAAGATGAACGAGGAAAATAAGGTGATAGGAAAATTACGAGACAAATGTGTCTGAGAGAATCATAATCCCAAACAAGAAATTCATCACAAACTTGCCGTAAGACCTCGGTTCATATATCTTAATAAGTACACGTGAGGGCCCTGTTTGGTAACCATAAATCGTTCACAAAGTTTGGTTAGCAAAGTGGATCGATTATACTTTACAATATAGATGGTTATATATAATTTATTAACTAGATAAATATCAATTAAATTTATTAATTCATCTTTCTACCGAACACTGGCCAAGATGAGGTAATAAGATCTAACTAGCATTAGGTACGGACAAGTTATGGTAATTTAACCCGTTTTCTTCAAACTACAGATTGTATCAGTGTCATCAAGCTGTTATCCTGATATCAATAATGATCGATTATAATCAAAGGAATAGTGGATCTGCTAAAAATATAACGCGAAGTACTAGTTTGTTACATGACATAAATATCATCGCATTGATGCCCCCGTAATTGACTACCGGATAATTTGGCATCATCCGCTCATACAGCGCATATGTGAGCAGCCAAATGCGTCCGTGCGATCATCGATAAAGCCTAATTAAAGTTTGAATGATAGGACTAAGCTTCACGTGAATGGCTTGCTCCTCATATTGGCAGGCATTTATTATCGTTATAACCATAGGGTAAAATACAGAGTAGTGTATAACATAAACATAAGGCCATTCAGTACATTGCAATGCACGCAGTGAGTTTGGTAATCTTGCAGTTATCCACCTGTGGAGCGGTGCATGTTTAGACGCATGTTAAAGTGGCCTGCTTGATTACTACCACGAATACATAAGCGGTATATAAAAGAGGAATCACGATGTGTGTGAGTGTATTCTTTGCAGTTGATTGCCAACGGGAAGGAGATATAACCTATCATGTTAACGAGAAGAGCTTTAAATAGTTTTACCATCAAAGTTATATTCCAAAAAAGGCTATATAGTATCTTTGTTCGCCCTGTACACGATTTTACAAGTGCAGATATATATTCAGAGGGATTTACTGGCAACTTGACCCAGGAGCACATCGGTAACTTATGGCTAAATCAGTCCATTTTTTGTGGTTCAATAGATAACTGTAATATAATTGGCCCCGTCGAAATTGATACATAAATTTTCTGGGACTATAATTATTTATATATATATTAATATATATAATAGTGTTATGCGCAGGGACTTGTTGCTAACCATTGTTGACATACTCTTTCCCCTCCATCACTATCACACCATTCGTTACCAACTTTTCGATATTACGCACTGTAAACATGTTTAAGAAGATAGCCACTAAGTTTACAAGCGGGTTGATAATCCAACTTTAACATATCTAAAGCAGCTCAAATGGTGCTCATTCATTGAGATTTATGTCGAAGCACACAAAGGACTCGAAATTTTCTCCGCAAACATAGAGTCAACGGTGTAGGCTATATTAAACACATCTAAGACAAACACATGTACACAATAAGGAATGATATGCAAGGAGGTAAAACCATCAGGATACAAATTCGCATAAGTCAATGGACAAAACACACAAAAGCTAGATAGGGGTAATGTATGTCGTTTATAACAGTTATATGAATATTGTCATTGAATTGTATTAGATTAATCTAGAAAAACAAGAGCACAAAATTAAGAACCGTTAGAGCTGATCTAACATTATATTCTCTCGACTCGGGCACTCATAACAAATAAAACAACACTTTACTTCACTTCCAACAAATGCCATGACTCATGCTAAAACTAAATAAATAAATTGTTTGACTCAACCTGTCCATCTATAGACACTAGGTATATGTGTATATAATAAGCATATCAAGCTTCAATAGCTCAATGGCTTTGCTCTACATATAAATCGTCACGGATCGGTTGTAATGCGCAACTTTATTTCGACAATACGTGCGATATAATTGCTGACTCAACTTAAGCTGTATATAATAGTTATAAGTTACACGCCCAGTATCCGAGTTATTTGTAATGGTTCACTGTATATCTTTGGATGAGTGGTCACGCCTTGCTGTTGGATATCAGGGACCAACTGCATGGATCCCTCTTTATAGTCAACTCTATTTTGTTGTGATTATTCTTGAGGTGCAATCATACAGAAGATTTTCCATCCTTCTAACAATTGGATGAATGGCGGACATAACCCTAGTTTCCACAAATGATGAATATATAGTATAAGGTCATTTGGATTCAAAGCCTAGGCTAGTTATGGTCAGTTGCATAAAGAGATATTAGAATATCTAACAATTCATGCGTTTGTCTATACGCTATATCAGCAATAATATATTTGCAATAGCCGCTTTATATAATTTAATATTGTGAATTGGCATCATATTACTGATGAGAATCGCGTATATATATATATATATATATATATATATATATATATATATATATATATATATATATATATATATATATATATATATATATATATATATATATATATATATATATATATATATATATATATATATATATATATATATATATATATATTATATTTTATATATATATATATATATATATATATATATATGTATATATATTTATATATATATGTATATATATTTGTATTTAATGTTTGTTTGTTTTAGTATTGCGTATTTTTCGCGTGTTGCATGAAGTGGAAATGATGGTGGTAGAGTGATTATAGTGGCGGCGAACAATTATCATTTCTGCTCGTGCATGACCAGACACAGACATCTTCCAGTTTATCAGCTGCTCAGGAAAAGGTTATGTTTTACTATATATCTAGCATTTTGGAGCTCGAACGTTTGATTCCGCGTAAGTATTGCTTCCTTTAAATGCATGGAGATTTATATTTGTAACAAACGACGTGGAATTTGTCCTATGACGGCTCTAGCAATTATTCCGTCCAATCTATGAGGCATGATCACACTTACAGCCCCGCCGGCTTTAGTGTGTTACTAAAGTTCAAATGGGAAACAAGTACCTCAGCGACTGTATGAAATTGGATGCACTGCCAAACGAGATAAATCTTGCTTATACTTATTTTAGTCAATGCGTGCTTTAGCTTTTGTGGAGAGCTATGTATAATAAGGACCTATGCAAGATAAATCAGCTTGCTGGATAACATTTATATCTGCTTTATAGATAATTTGCCTGCTGTGTCACCATTCAAGCGGCAATCGGGCTCTACATTGGCGTTTCTTTTTTTTTTGCATGAAAACTAATCATAAGCATTTTTCCAATCTTCTCATAATGGGATATCCGGCAAATAGTTCTATCTGAGGTTCACATTATATCTTCATCGTTTTACTGGCTATCAGTACGATTTTTCTGAATAATTGCTGCAAGAAGAATATTGGCGGCATATACATCCATTAAAACGACGCGTACGATTAGACTGTGTGGAAAAAATGAATAACAATGAGAGCCTTTGAAGTATATTGGCGGAATATATATCACTACTGAAGGAGCTCAACATCGCCAACGCTATACAAAGTGCATGCTAAAAAAATGTTAGCCAACAGGCGTTCTAGGTATAAGGTATAAGATAACAATTTCAAGCCTAGTCGGATCATTAACAACATTAAACAGCAGTTGAAATAATAAAAAAACCATTGCATACCATACAAAATGCAATATATTTGAGACATTGCAGAGATAGGCTGTAAGAAAATCGGGTCTTTACCAATGATTCAGCAAAAGATCTTGGAAGAACGTCAGACTGCAAGCTCATGTTAAATGGACGAATATTTTGCCCTCAAAGGAGTGTATTGTTTCACAAACAGCGGGTGTAGGATGGTACATTGCTAGCCTGTCGTATGATGTGTTTATGGCCAACGAGAAAGCATCAAAAACTATGGTTCACTATCAGATCAGTTTACTACGATCAAGCTTCTAATTCGCCCTTTGAAGAGTATATATACAGGTCAAACACTTTATATAGTAAATGCAACATAATGATTGCCTGAAATAAGCTAGGGTTAGAAACCATTGCAGTGGGTAAGAGCTTGCACGCTTGTACGACCACTCACATTTTCCATCCTCTGCGAGCACAAATTCTACAAATATTTCTGTCGTAAATTGGTATAATTTTTTATAGATTGTGAAATATCAAATGCAGACCTTGTCAATAACATGATGCTGGCCAATAAGTGACAGTGGTGTAAATCTGATATCCACAGATAGAAACCACAGAGTCCAAATCAACAGCTACTAACAAAGACTGCCCTGTATGCGTATTTTGGCTGCTTTGGGTGTGCAGTAAAATCCACAGAAGCGAAAAAATTATTAATAAGCACCAACAAAATACGCAACCCATCCAAACACTTTATAAAACTACTAAGTTTGATTTATATTTTACTAGAACAAATGTACTTGTGTAAGGGTATTTTGCAAAAACATGCATTGAAAAATCATGTTGCTTATTCAGTCTCCCAGTACCCACATTGCCGTGTTTTGTCGCATGCATGGCCATTTTGGAAAGTATAACTTATTCTTCACTCGAAAAAATAAGCGCAACTACTGTCAATTCGTGCAATAAATCAGGAGCTTGACCTTGGCATTGCCGCTGAATGTGGAAATTGTAAAATATAATTCTGCTGGATTGACATGCATTTACTCGCGCGATTATTCAGATGCTTGGCCAGGAATTCACTATCAATATTATCTGTTCCCCTTTTAACCTGTTAACTGCTACCAGCTTAGTACATACAACGACAAGCGTGCCTCATGGTTATAGGGTTTAGGTGGTTATTATTTTTTTGCTGATAGATACTTGTTGCAAACTCAAGCTGTGGCCATTTGTCAATATTCACATCCGTGTCAATCAAAACAAATTTTACATTTCACATTATGCGAGCTAAACAAGTAAAATATTTCAGCGTACTTGTGTTATTGTTACATAATATTGGGTTTAAATGCGTTAGGTAGTCGAAAAAATCGAAAGACCTGCAAAAGCAATACATTTAAGCGGTGGTATGTACGATTAATTATTCAGAGGCTAATAATTTCGAAACATTGTTTCCACAATTGCTTATCGCGATATCATCTGAAAGTGTTCTCTCAAAAATTACAATATGCAGAAAATTACAAAAAAACATTACTTCTTACCCTCTGATAGTTTTTTCATATATATGTATATATGTACATGTTTATATATATATATTTATATATATATTTTACATATATATATTTATATATATATACATATATCTATATATATATATATATATATATATATATATATATATATATATATATATATATATATATATATATATATATATGTATACAAATGTTTCGCATCACATTAGCCCGTATAGGGACGATGTACTGCCAAAGATTACATGGCATACAACAGACAAAGATGATTTAAACTATCTGGGCCATACAGTGATTCGTTGGTTCCACCAAGATTCTCTACGTTTTTCGTCCGCTGCGCGCAACAGTGAAAGCTTTTGCAAAACAATTCGTCATTATCAGTATCACATTACCGCATGACGAAGTGCCGACTGTGAGAATTCTTCGTCGAAGTGGGAACAAAATGGAAACAGTTCTCTCGTGAAGTAAGCGTATTGAGGTGATAACTTCCGGTCGAGCTTGGTACCGCATTGATCTGTGCTGCCACCTATCTGGCTAGATGGCAAAGCGGTTTTTTATTAGAGTCTTACTGGAAATGTTGTGCCAACTCAGAGTCACCAATACACGTCCACTAATTACTGGCGCGGCGTGATAAAGGAGTTTGTTAGGCACACTTTACTTTCGAGAGGGCGGATGTGGGTTAGTTTTTCCGGGTTGCTTGTTAGCGCATAAAAGCATTATATGGCCAGATTCCCCTCATTTGTAACAGCGTAGGTTCTCCCCCAGATGAGGTAAAGGTAAGAGTTTGATGTGTTCCACAGGCACGAAAACAATTCCCGTATAAAACCGTCGGCTTTAGAATATGCAAATTTTTGACCCGTCATTGTTGGACTGTTAAAATATAAGTCAGAAAAAGGATTCGATCCATACATACATATATACATATATACATACATACATACATACATACATACATACATACATACATACATACATACATACATACATACATACATGCATGCATACATACATACATACATACATACATACATACATACATACATACATACATACATACATACATACATACATACATACATACATACATACATACATACATACATACATACATACATACATACATACATACATACATACATACATACATACATACATACATACATACATACATACATACATACATACATACATACATACATACATACATACATACATACATACATACATACATACATACATACATACATACATACATACATACATACATACATACATACATACATACATACATACATACATACATACATACATACATACATACATACAAACATACATACATACATACATACATACATACATACATACATACATAAACACATTCATACACGAGTCATGAGTGCTGTCAAACCCTGTCAGACCCGGTAAATCATCTCTTATTTTGTGACATATAGACTTGTGCATTGTCTCTATAAGGTGTATTGTGGCTTTACTTGAAGCAAAATGTGTAGGCTAGAAAAGCAGCCCGTGGTGATGCCCATGTATACGGCGCAGTATATGTCACAATATATATTGATCGATGCCGTCGCTTGACTACTTTACATATAGGGGATACCGGCGCAATTATCTTGGAAACGTAGTTACGTGGACAATAGGTTTCCATGGAAGCGATGCAGCATGGCGCCTTGCAGCCTCAATGTTTTTTTGTCTGTACTTTGAACTGGTTGTTGTTCCGCTACCGAATCACTTGACAGTAATATATATATATATATATATATATATATACATATATATATATATATATATATATATATATATATATATATATATATATATATATATATATATATATATATATAAATATATATATATATATACATATATATATATATATAATTCATATATATATATGTATATATATATATATATATATATATATATATATATATATATATATATATATATATATATATATATATATATATATATATATAAGTATGGAAATTTTTTCAAACAATATTAATCATAACGAAACATACCACATGCTACACAGTATGAAATGTCACCAGTAACCGCGGTTTTATAAATCTTGCAACGTGGCTTCAAATATCGGGCCGTTTATTTCGCCGCATGCAACCGGAAGAGTTGTGTTAAAACTACCTCCGAAATGTATTCGGATGTATAAGTTGTGACTGCCGATGCCATTGACATCATCACTCACATAATAATGGCTTTATAAATGCCATACTTATTGTATTGATTATTAGCAGTACAATCGTCAAAATAATGATTTAAACTATTGGAATGATCTATTTTGCATCGTTCCATGCATCGGCGTTACCAAAACGCAATTATTTTGTTCCCTCCCATTGTCTCGCGATCGTGTCAATTATGGCCAATGCTTCACCCATTTAATTAGCACGAATACAACCTATCACAAATCTAACAGTATATCTTATATTTTCACGAAATGTGAGAGTGTTTTATTTGACACCCACTTGACGAGTGACACATGGAACATGTCGTTGTCATCATGCATGATACATGAGACAAACAAACTATCCATGCATTTTGTGTGTGACATCAAGCAAGTTAGACTCCTTCGTGAAGAATACGTTACATTCCATTTGTGACGCACTTCAAATAAACGTACGCGAAGCCTATCGATCCGTTATAATTGCTTCAAAGTGATCATCATACATTAGACAGCGCACCAAGAGGCTGGCCGACCATTTGAACAACAGACGTTTGCATTCGTTCTACCACTTTGTATAGGAATTGTACTACAATGATCAATTGTTTTCAGCAAATTGTGAGCAGCAGATCCCAAAACAAACCTCATACTATCTCAATAATCAATCAACACAACCATTATCAGCAACTTAGTTATTTGTGTTTTCAATCAGTGAAATATATCACGCACATTCGACATCACAGCCCCAGTTGCCAGAAAGGTTGTCTTCTGCGTCATACAAAATGGCATCCCTCTCTTTTTGTGGAAGTGATGGTCATTTACCTAGTTGTCGTCATCCTGGCTTTAAGAGGTGCCCTTGAAGCTATAAGTTTGTAAGGTAATAAAGTTTATTTACATCAGCAAGCCTTGACTAGTTTCCTGCTACACACGAGGCGAATAGTACCTAAACTCAGTATTAACTTCAGGGTTTGTAGCACTCTCGGCAGTGTAATTCGCAAGTGGTTTCCGCGTGATTCTTCTGCATAAATACTTGCTGCTTACCTTCAAAGTCTTGGTAAGAATTATTTTAAGCATTTGTGGTGCTACAGAATGATAAGTAAGTTTGCATTCGATGGTTTATATCCTCATCCTGTCGGGAGCGCGCCCATCATCTTCGATGCTTCTTCCGTTCGATTATCCAGAAAGCCTGCTCATGCCGTTATATCGTAATATAACCTCACTCTATGTAGTTCAAACTGATGAAATATAATTGGTTATGAGACCTAAAAATAGCAATGTATCCAACATTTTTTTTTGATGAATTACGCTGTTGAGATATTTCACTTCAACATGTCAGAGATATATCCACTAGCTGTCTTGTTTACACATGTCTGGCAATTATCAAAGTACAATTTAACACGCACACTAAAATAAAAACGCAGGTCCTATAACAGCGACAGGTCATGACATGATTTGTTTCTAATAGCAACATTTCCCGTGAAACATATATATTTTCATTATGTCGCATATATGTCAATAATTTGGAATATAAGTAACTTTAACCACGAGAATTGTACCAAATGGACTGAATTGGATAGCAGAACATATATACAATAATAATTCTGATAATAACCAATTCGCAGTTTCAAAGTGACCGCTGGCCATGGTTATGAGCCCCGACCAAAACGCTATAGTTACATCCATTAGAAACAGCGGTGTCATAGAATAAGTAATGGAAATATCCAGAAACATAAGCATACAGTTCTTATATATTTGCATAATCGTGGCTATTTAACCAATAATGTTCAAATGCATATCCACACTCTCATAAACCCAGCCGTTCCAAAAAGCTTACCTATTTAATATGAAGTCAACGATAACCTATAGTAGATTGCAGTGGTTCACTTCGACCGTTCGATGAAATGGCTCGTTTTAATAAATGAATGCGTTGTGCGAGAATAGTGCATGAACAACTCAGCGCATTCATTTGTTCATTCGGTCAGTTTTCAACGTTTCTACTTTCCATTTAACCGCATTCGGTTATGCTTATTTTACTCAGTGGGTTTTGTTCATTCGAAATAGAAAGTCGTCTTACTGATGTAGAATGACCTTTCATGCTCATCAGTCAATCGGTCAAAAATTGTGCTAAACGTAACAATGAACTACTAAACTAAACAAACCGAATTAATTGGATGGCAAACGCAACCAACTAACGCTAATAGGCACAAACATCTACCATGCCTTAACCTAAACGGAATATTACTTCAAATGCGCATAATTTGTCTATGATCGGAACACAGAAACGCAAAGCATTATCTTAATTCAAAATGTATTACTTACCGATAATCTTAGCCTCTGTAGCACATATCAGAGCCGCATAAGTACAGCACCTGACTATATGTCCGCCAGATTTGTTAAACTGTGGTGTTTACGGCCAGGAGCTCTTGTACGCTGATGTACTTATCAGCACCATTTGTGACTCAATGTCTGTCAATAGGACAATCATTCAACCTTAATTCAACAAATTGCTGCTTTATAAGCATTGCACTGAGCTGCAATGTCAGCTCTTATGCTGATAGATTGAGCCGGTAAATCGCAGTGAAGGGAGCGAGCTTTGTGCTTCGCAAGGATGCCACACCGCATTCTTGTGTCGTAACGATGGTTAAGTTCAAATTTATGTGCCAGGTGATGATATGTGATCGTTGAGCGGCTATGGCCCCTGTATACTGCAATATTATTCAAAATTGTACGAGCCATGACTGCTTTGATGTCGTACAATGCTTTGCCGTGTTTTGTCTGCCGTGCTGACTATTTGTTAGTTGCGTAAATCAAACAAATAAAGTGAAAATGCTCAATAACGATGTTTGCAATTTTAGTAACGATCGTATAAACGATGGAGTGATATGAGTGAAAAAATATATATCGTCAGACTACATGAATTATGGAATGGTTATGTATAAATAAGAGCCATTAAATATAAACTAATTTTCAAACATGACGTACAAGTGTCCTGTATATAACCAAACAGAAGCCTAATCCTTAGAGGTCACCATATATATTGATGGATTGCTCATTGCCAAGAATAGAAATCGTTCCGTCTGTCACATATACTTTGCCATCGCGTTAGTGTCATGTCTATGGGTTCTGTTAACGGTGCGCTAGTTTGAGGTGCTCCTGGTCATGAAAGTGGTATTTCTGACTCAACATCATAGTGGGCGCTGTTTTATATCGTTACATTTCGCCGACAATATAGTTCACTGCGGAGGTTGATTATTATTTGAGTACGTAGTGTGTTTTTGCAAATATATTCTATTCCCATAAACGCACAGAGACTGAGCATTATAATCGCTCAGGAACACCATTCTAAGAGTAAATTGATAGGGAATCATAACAGATAACGCAGACATAGGACAAAGCAAACAAATTACGTCTGATATATGCCTGGGACAACTGACATCTTGTGTTGGCATTCATTATGCTTGTTTATTTGATGCGTATTTAATGATTATATTGTAAGGACTTATCATTCTTGTCACTTAGCCTGAGATATGTGCTTCTATGCATATTTCTTTTAGTCATTTGCAAGTGTCTTTGCTTTCAATCTTCATATTATTCAAATCAAACAAGCTGCTTGAGTTACGCAATTGTGCTACGTTCTAAGTTCAACTGTAAAGAAGAATCAATCTATTATGCACACTATATTTGAATTTGTGTTTGCTGTGTGGGATTGTACTATATGGAATGGTCTACTTATGGAGTTATGTATAAATCAGAGCCATTAAATATAAACTAATTTTCAAACATGACGTACAAGCGTCCTGTATATAACCAAACAGAAGCCTCATCCCTAAAGGTCACTATATATATCGATGGATTGCTCATTGCCAAGAAGAGAAATCGTTCCGTCTGTCACATATACTTTGTCATCGCGTTAGTGTCATGTCTATGGGTTCTGTTAACGGTGCGCTAGTTCGAGGTGCTCCTGGTAATGAAAGTGGTATTTCAGACTCAACATCATAGTGGGCGCTGTTTTGTATCGTTACTTTTCGCTGACAATATAGTTCACTGATCTATCTCTGGCAAGCCAATGGCACCCCTGCTTTACCTATTTTAATGAATCACCGTCGGTGTTTATCAACACGCCAGCCGCTTGGTTTACGCGGTTGCCAGATCTAATTAATAACAAAGAGACACGTCGTATCTTTTAGCGGTGTTTATGTATCAGCAGGATGTGTCTTTAACTACCAAAACACTACGTTATGTAATACCAAATAAAAGTTCTTAGCCCAGTGAACCTGTAATAGTTTTATCTGCTGTACAACTAGCACCTAAATAGGTCGAGGTTTATGCATGATGAACATATCTCTTTTTAGACATAGGTACTGCAAACCTCCCAAAGAAAATACCCGTCTACCACAGTTCTGAGTAAATTTTATCGTGCGCCTGATGTACTAATTAGTCTATATATGAAAGGTTTTCCGTAGCAACAAATCGAGCTATTTTTCGAAATACCCCATAGATTCTTGCACCACGTAAAGAGCAGAGTTGTATCGATTGTGAAAGGTTAGCGCGCAATGAGGTATTGTGGGCATAATTTCTTAGGCCAAGTGTTTCACCTAGCCAAACAAATATATGTTTCGGCTACACGATTTTTATCAAACAAAGCTGTGGTGTATTGGAACTGGTCGTGGTTCTAATCACGCTAATACGATGGTATTGTATTATTTGAGAGTTACAAAAAGCGACTAGAACAAGTTGGTAGAGCAGCAAAATTAGTTAAGGGGCAAGCGTACTACTATGCATGTTTGACTTGGCACAGTGATTTGCCAATTATTTGAAAACCTGTGTATGCATACTTACAGTGAAGTAATATACTTCGAGTGTCTTAAATGACGACATTCGGTCATTTAACTATAGTAACCCCACCTTATTTAATAATGCCATGTCTGAACCCGCAGCCATGTCGGCGCTTAATTAGCTGCTTGGTCGCAGCGGTTACGTTTGAGCAGCGTTTTTTCGTGAGTGTGCACGGAATAACTGAACCCATATTTGGCACAGGCAGACACTCGTCGGGGAAATCTTGACTGCATACGTCAGTGTGCTGCCCACGACTTGCATCTTATTCATACTTAAAATCATAGATGAATGGCTTGCTGAATGTGGAACAAGATGTCTGATAATTTCTGGATCAACAGATTAAAATCAAACGTATATAATACTAGTAATTAAACGATACTGATAGATTTATTGAGAAGCTGAACACTGAACCACCTATCGCTGCTGTTCCATCCTCGACTCCCTTCTCCAGAAACATTCCGAGTAATGTTGGCTCGCAAAACAACAATTTGTCATTTAACAGAGATGTCGTTGGATTGAGAACACCCCTACATTCACGTTGGATCTGTTATCATTCAGTGATAACGTACCTCAGATGTTTACTTTGATATGATACATATATCTATGAGATTAGACTCATCCATTGTTCTATTATCTGTCGCGTATTTTAGGGAAAAGCCATCGCTTAGAATGCTTCAACTCTTTATCGTTCAATGTTTCCGTATTGTGCCTCGTACTAATGGTTCGATGATGGATCGTTTGTTATGGCGACTCAACCACAGTGCATTTAGATTTTTTCAGTAATTATATTATAGAGATTACACAAGTGGTTGATGGAGTATGCGGTCTTTGCTAAGTAATATACCATGTAATGTAATTTCGTCGGCGAAGATGACCGCATACATCATCTATGCAGCGTTTGCTTATTCATCGATTGATATAGAATGAATATGCGTGGCATACGTTATATAAATTGAATTAGAGAGTGAGTATATTTTTGAGTACCCATAGAGGATTTATAAGTCAATGCTGCTACTACAAGTCTGATGAATGCGGTAGAACTCTGCTCTGTTTAATGCGCACCAAATGCAATACGATTACTCTCGGTCATGCTAGTGAGATTGCTTCTCTTCGTACATACCGTACCTTCTGTGACATTATTCATATAATAGCTGCGCGTTATTTAAGTGTGGATTTTGATTTCTATAAAGAGCCTTGTTGCTTCCATTGTGCATAATTAAGGTTCTCTTTCATGATATTTGCTTTTCAATGTAGTTTTAAATTTTATCCAATCGATTGGTGAAGAGTCACAAATTTGTCCATTAAGTTTTCCTTTGTAATCATCTTAAATTTGAAAATCCCGACGTGGCTGATCAGATAAATACATTTGCATGAACTTCCTTGAGTTAAGCTATCTACAATATTTCCGTATGCATATCAATCAGCAATGACTGGGTCTTACGTCCAATATTGGTCATTCAATGTTTCAGCTAGCTTAAATTTATACTCCAAAAGCAACTATGCTGTTTTCCATCCTTTAGGAAAAAAATACGACCAGATCGTATGCCCCAGTTTGTGACGATGAAGGTTGGAACATAAGTTATCAGTCATGCGGCTTGAGCATAATATCGTTCATACTAATCCTTCATAGTTGTATTACAACAGGTACAGTGAATTAAACAAAAGCGCATGAGTGATAAATCCAACAATTATTAAATTTTATTTAGTTGTATGGAGGGAGGGGGTAGCAAACGCCTTCTTTTCTATTAATCTTTCTAAAAGTGTGTTCAAATCACACTAATTAATCCGATTTAGACAAATGTGTTCATATCTTAATTGGATACAACTTCCGTTGATTGCTACAAATGTCATATTTAGTTGAAATGGTAATATGCGGAATTATTTTGTCACAATTTGTTTGCTGCGTGGGATGTTATTTCAGGGTGTTGCTATCGCTAATCGATCCGATTTGATTGAATTACCTTGTGTTTTGCATACAAAGGTAACGCTGTCGAAGTCTGCTATTATGCATCTGTATCCTTGCACCCGCTTCTGTGATATATGGTGTCTACAGTAAAAATTGCGCAAACGCTTAAAAATATGGGCATACGTTAATTGAGCTGCTTCAAATGTATTACATTAGGCTCAAGTAGCTTTTAGGCGAGCCGACATTTAAAATATAACCATGCACAATGTCGATTTGAGGCAAGTGGGATGCATAAACAAGATCCAAATCTTTCACGCACAATGCGCTTTATTATAGGCGGTATTACTTTCGCCGCAAGATATATTCGAATTCAGAAACTTTATCATATAGAAGCGAGTATACTCATTAATCGAGTTGACCTCAAATAATACGATGCCCCCTGCATTTAGGTGTCATTTTCAAGATGATAAGTCATTCGGCCCTGATGTAGGATGTACATTTGGATGCAAAGCCTGGGCAGGTTATGGAACACATAATGTGCGAATAGAACATGTAACAATTCCTGGATTTTTTTCCATACGCTATATCAGCCATAATTTCACTGCAACAGCCGCTTTATATGAGTTAATATTGTCGATTGACATCACATTAAAGAACTGGGGATTAACGCGAACAGCTCTACCTGTATTTCCCGCTAACAGATTGGCTGTAGAAAATATCAATGCATAGATATATATGATTATTTTAGTATTGCGGTATTATGTGCGTGGTGTTTGAGGCAGAGGGGATGAGGGCAGAGGGATAGTAGTGTCGGCCAAGGATTTTCATTTCTGTTCGTGTATGACCAGACACGGCAATCTTCCAATTTCTCAGCTGTGCAGGGAACGGTTATTCTTAACTATATCTCTGGATTTTTGCGGCTCGGACGTCTAATTAATGCGATGAATCTTTCTGTAAATGCATGGACATTTATGTTTGCAACAAACGACGTGGAATTTGGCCTATGACGGCTCTGGCAATTACTGCGATCAATTTATGAGGTCATGACCACAATTGCAGCCGCGCCGGCTTTAGTGTGTGACTATAGTTGGTGTATTAATATATATATACATAAATATATCTCAGCCACTGTAACATTCTATGCACTGCTCAACGAGATAAATCTTGCTGGTGGATTTCGCGGCTTATTTTTGACAATGAGTGGACTAGCTCTTGTGCAGAGCAATGTGTGATAAGGACCTAGGCAAGATAAATCAGCTCGATGAAAAATAGTTCAATCTACTCTATAGATATATGGCATGTTGTGTCCATGACAAGTGTGCTCTTCATTGGTGTTTACCATAGCATGAACAAAAAGCCTGAGCCTTTTTCTATACTTATCATAATGGGATATCCGGGAACCAGTTCTAGTTGAGGTTCAAGTTATATCTTTATCGTTTCATCGGCTTTCAGTACGAATTTTCTGAAGATAACTGCATGAAGAATATTGATGCATGTAATACACCCAATATAAGGACTGATACGATCTAACTGTATCGAATGAATTGATAACAATGAGAACTTTTCAAGTATATTGGCGAAACATGCATCGCCAACCCTTTACATAGTACTCGCTTAGTAATGTTAGCGTTCGAAGAGTAAAGAATGTGATTCCTAGCCTATTCGAGTCATTAACATCAGTAAGCAATAATTGCAATAATATAATGCATAACAATTGCAGCGGCTATTTCAAGAGAATTTGTGTCAACCAGCTTAGCAGTATAGCTCCATGAATGACAATTTATTGCGGCAATGATTTTGATCAACCAACTCCTTTGAAAATATGGGACAGCACAATTGTCTTATTTTTATCGGACCTCAACAATCAAGCTACGATTTTAGAGAACTGATTGTCTTCCATCAAACATCATAGTTTCTAATGGTTTCTTTCGACATCAGGTCCCGCATATGTGAAATCATCAACCCCTCGCCATACGTCTCCCTTCATCAGTCGTATTTCTAGTAAACTAATCCGCTCTGTGTATCCAACCAGGTGTCACCACTTATAATGTTTATATGGTCTGCTTGTTTCCGATTACGAAATCAATTACCCCTCTTGACAGTTGCATATCCTCGCCTGCCACCGGAAAGCAACAATTAACGACCTCCGTGAAACCTGACCAGGCTACGCGTGGGAGATGATTGAAATTTTCGCAGCAAAACATGAGGAAAAATCGCACTCGCACTAATTGGAACGTGACAAACCAATGTATTATTGTCGCTAACTCAGGGTTTCGGCAATGCTGCTCTTGTTTTTGCCGTCGTGGTACAATTTGTCAGGTGTTTCTCTCATTGCTGTGGCCGAATGAGCGCAGATAGTCAAGATAATGGGACGTGATGATAACTGTTAATATTGTATACGACCGCGATCATGGGAATTGCTTAAGCCATAATGATGACGATTTGTAGTTTATTATCTGCGTAATACCAAAACAATGATAATGGAATGATAATGTTGAAGGCATCGATACTGATAGATGTAACGGGCTAGTATCACGCTAAAGGTATCACGGCATTTCACGCAAGATAACGTGGTAAGTCTACCAGTGCAATGTTACCAGTCTCATACTAACGATGTAAGTTCTCCTCGAGCAGGCATAACCTATAGATATTACACGATTATTTCAATAATTTCAAATTCGTTTTTAAATCATGCTTAAATGTTTTCATTTGAAGAGCTTGCCCCGACGAATCTATGGAGGAAGTTTGCCCGAAAAAGATGATGCATAGTGTTTCGGCTATTCTAAATTATTTGATTACCATTCAGGTAATAATAAAAGCTCGAGGAAACATTAGAGCGAATCTAATTGATTTTTGACAAAAATATAGTTTGATCGCAGTATTTTTGTATCGAATTGGGTTAGATTGTGAACACAATCAGATTGTACTCTGGGAGTCTCATGCATGATTGCTAAGCGGCCATAGCTTCGTGAAATTATGGTCTCAAGGGAAGTTAATTGTGCTGTTAATGTCAATATATTGGGTTGCATCGTCCAGTCTCGGACATTATTCACACCATCTAGTATGACATTCATATACATAGGCATTCAAAAGGACACGGATTTACGCAGTAAAGAAAGATTTTCTGGTTTGAATTATACTGCTGTTAATACCGTAACAATGATAATGGAATTATAATGCTGAAGGCATCGATACTGATAGATGTAACGGGCTAGTATCACGCTAAAGCTATCACGTCATTTCACGCAAGATAATAAGCATAACCTATAGAGATTGCACGATTATTTCAATTATTTTCAAATTCGTTTTTAAAACATACTTAAATATGTTCATTTGAACAGCTTGCCCCGACGAATCTATGGAGGAAGTTTAACCGACATTCATATACATAGGCATTCAAAAGGACACGGTTTTAGGCAGTAAAGAAAGATTTTCTGCTTTGAATTATGCTACAATCATCAGCTTTGGTGTCATCTTATACTGACTGAATATGGCAAGCGTTCGAGTACAAATCTATCAGCACCATTAAGGCACACTCAACTATGTGGACTATAAGAGTTATTTTTATAAATATAGTGTTACCGTAACGATGTACTCTGAAACATCAGCAAGTGGATTAACATGACGCATTGATAGAACGTGTGACCAGTTTGACACCGACTTCGGTAATGCATTTGATAAGAATTGAAATTGGGAATTGTCCCAATAATGAGGTGCGGAAAGGTAGTAATAAATTAAACTCCATGGCAAAGTTTCCTTTATTAAAGATGGCTTTCACAACCGTGTAATGGTTCCTGATACAATCTTTCATCATCGCTCTAATTGAAGAAAAACGATTCGTTGATGTGGTGCGATTTTGCTATTCAAACTTTTATTTATAATTAGTGCTGTTTACCGAAGGTATTATAAATAGATAAAAACGTCAAAGTGCGCTAATGAAATTTACAATAACATTTTTGGTGATGAGTGACGGTGGATCAATAACTACATACCTTTGCACAATACTTTTAGACACGGAGGTCGACAGCAATATTGCAGACGCCTCTAGTCTCATACGATATTACTGCTCCACAATTCAAGAATAACATGTACATTCTCCAACGACAACGTCCAATATCCTCGGAAGAAATGTTGTACTAATATATTTACTCTCAATCGCAGCCCGAAAGTCCAATGCATAGTATTTATCTTGTTTGATATTTTATTCTCGATGATTCTGATTGCGTTAGTTGAAATTCTTGTAGTTTAAATAGCCTTCATTGGATCATCAAATTTCATTAAAGAGCAGTAAGTATCAAACTCTTCATTTGCGACTGATATTGCAATGACATCAAAAGATGCCAATTAACGCATTATACCATCAGAATCAATCATATGTCTTAATTTGTTTAATTGAACATGTTAGCGTCAACGCTACGAAACGATGAGTAATAAATATAGAGCAAACTCGACTGTTCATTTGCTTGAGTGGGTTGTTGATATCTAACAATGAGCAATATTTGCTGCTCTTTGAACGCTTGCCGGCCAAATAAAAAACTGAGTTGATTACATAGTGGCTTTGCTTAATTTACGAAAACTTACATGAATATGACAATCGTTTGCTTGCATATGTGACCATTTGTTAGATTTTGTAATCACTTAACTGCTATAATTTATAGCCCAGTTGGCAGTGAAATACAACTCTTGCCATAAGTCATGTTTTTAACGTTAAATCTGAAAAGATAAATGCCATAGAGGTTGTTATTGACGTTCTAAACCACAAAAATATTTGAATTGATAGATGGGATCAGTGGTTCAATCGACAATGGTTTGGTACTAAAGCTCCTTCATTATGATATATGATGCTCTTAAAAACACTAAGTTTAAGAACTTTATATAGTAAATGCAACATAATGACCGCCTTAAAGAGTCTATCGCACGAAAAATCATGTCATTTGTTTCGCCAGATTACGGATATATAACCCCACAGTACATATTCTGCGATACGATTCTTGCAAAAAAGCTGCTGGTAGTTTCGCTATTTAGTCACTTCTGGAGAGCGACGAAGAGACATGAGATGGCACAGATCATTTGGAGGCCATCGTTGCATCTGTAGGGTAAATTTTGTCTGATAGATTTGAAACAGAAATGAGCAATTCAGGGGTGTCTGATGAAGCGAATAAAGACACTGTCATCCTGCCTAGGAAATAGCGCGCTGCAGCACAAAGCTTGGTAAGCTATGTCAGGTCGTATTGATGCACCAGTTCACCGTATATGTTTAGGCATATAATGCGAGAAGTATATGTGTATAAATATATATATATATATATATATATATATATATATATATATATATATATATATATATATATATATATATATATATATATATATATATATATATATGTATATATATATATATACATATATATATATATATATATATATATATATATATATATATATATATATATATATATATATATATATATTTATATATATACATATTTTCTTTGTTTTAGTATTGCCATATTTTGTGCGTGTTGGTTGAGGCGGAGCTGGTAAGCCGTTTTATATCAACTAGTATAGTAAATTGGCATCATATTACTGGTGATTCTCTGAAGCGCTCAACGAGATAAATCTTGCTCGTGAATTTAGCTATTTATGTTTGTCAACTAGTGCTTGAGCTTCTGTGTAGAGCAATGTGTAATAAAGAAAACAGCTCAATCTACTTTTTAGATAATTGGCCTGTAATGTCACTATTTTAGGACAAGCATGCTCTCCATTGTTTTTTTTTAGAATGAAAACAAAGCAGCATGAGCATTTCCCTAATCTAATCATAATGAGATATTCGGGAACTTGTTCTACTTCAGGTTCATTTGATATCTTCATAGCTATCAGTACAATTTTTCTGGCTGCTTAGTGAAAGAAGAATATTTGCGGCGGCTGCACCCGTCAAAATGGCGCATACCATTAGCGTGGAAATAATGGATAACTATGAGAGCTTTTGAAGAATATTGATTGAACATAGATGACTGCCGAAGGAGTTTCATGAGCTCACCATCGTTAACGCTTTACACAGTGCGTGCTAAAAGGTGTTAGCCAAAAGGCGCTCTGAGCATAAGGTATTAGATACCAATTTCTAGCCTAGGTGGATCGTTATGAACATTAGATAGTAGTTAAAATAATAAAAACAATTACATTCAATACCAAATGCAATATATTCAAGTCATTGTTGATATAGGCTGTAAGAATCTTTGGTTTTTGTCAATGAGGCACGTGAAATTGGCGCAGCAATAGGTCGTCGAAGTACGTCAGACTGCTTGCAGATGTAAAATAGAAGGTTCTATTTTCGAAATGACAGTGCCCACAAATGGAGTATCTAATGTGCAGCAGCTATTTTTTTGTGTGAAACACGCACTATTATTTACCCAAAAAACCATAGCGGAATATTCCACATGAGGATATAAAGTTGTTGGGCAAACTTATGTACAGCAGTCACCTTAAATATTAAAATCGCTGAGAATGATAGTGATGCTAGGAATGGTTTGTATAAATGGAAGCTGGGAAGGTGTGCGGGTGCAACTCAGGTCACATTGAGTCTGATAAATTATCAAACATCCCCTTTTTTTCAAATATAAAGATGCACAGCTATCTGGTATGCGACACCATAGAGGTTCATGGTAGGGAAGCCTAAGTAAAATTACCAATGTCAAATGTGTGCATCTCGGTTCTGATATTTCGTATTTGCTTGTAGAAATGCTGTGCAATTAGTTAATGTTGACCGTTGAGCATCATACATTTTGCTATCAAAGGAACGGTATTGTTTCAAGAACAGCGCGTGCCGGATGGTACGTGGCAAGCCTATCGTATGCTGTGCTTATAGCCATCGAAAACTATGGTTCGATCAGTTCCATACGATCAAGCCTCTTATTTGCCCTTTGAAGAAAATATATATAAGCTAGGCATTTTATATTGTAAATGCAACATTATGATTGCCTGGAAGAAGCTAGGGTTCGAAACCTGCTTTAAGAGTGTTCTATACTTGCACGCATGTACAACGGACATTTTTCATCCTCCTCGAGCATACATTCGGGGGCTCATCATTCTACAATTATTTCGGTTGTTAACTATTATCTCTATTATAGATGCGGAAGTATCAAATGCAGACATTGTCAATGCTATTATGCTGGCCAATAAGAGGCAGTGGCGTAAATTTGATATCCACCAACGGAAACCACAGAGTCTATATCAACAGTTCCGAACACCATTGTGTACCTAAGGGGGAATTGCCGCCATGTTTTTGTATTGTTGGTGTTTTGGGTGTGCAGAGAAATCCGTGGCAGTGAATTTATTATCAATAAGCACACACAAAATACGCAACCCATCCTCATACTTTATAAAACATATAAATTTGTATCATATTTTATTAAAAACAATGTACTGGTGTAAAGGTATTTTGTAAAAGCGTACGTTGAAACAAATATGCTGCCTATGTAGCCTTCCAGTACAAACATTGCTGTGTTAGGTAGCAAGCATGGCAGGTAAAGTACATTCTTTGTACATAAATGGTCACTTACATTGCGCTTACCAAGAAAGCGTGTTTATTGCACACATTCCATAATCGCTTAAATGGTAGGGATATTAAAGTGTATATGAAACACGATATACTCCAATGGGCCATATTGTAAAGTATAACTGCACTGGATAGAGTAGGCGCATCCACTGTCAAAAGAGTGCAATAAAGTAGTAGTATGACCTTGGCATCGCCGCTGAATATGGAGATCGAAAAATATAATTGTGCTGAATTGACATGTATTTACTCATGCGATTATTCAAATGTTGTGTAACGAAATCGGTTTTAATATTGTCTGTTCCCATTTTGACAGCGTCTGCGTCTCTCATGTTTAGCGCGATCGATTTATCTGATCGTATGCATGTTGGGCTTGCTCGTGATCGTATCCCTTTCTGTTGCGATCAAACGCACATATACAGGCCAAATTATAACAGTCGCCCTCCATCCAGAAGCAAATCAAAACCATGTTTGCGTAGCCATGGCAGAGCGCGGCAGATTCTGGCAGTTTGAGGTATCGGTTGTCTTTATAATAAGCAGCTTGCTGTACACAGATAGTGCGTTCCCAAAAATCAATCAGGATCGAGCCCTGTTAGCACAGCGTAAAGTTCCTTTTTGTTCAGGCCACGTGGTTGGATCCCGTTTCCGGTGCTGTGACACAACTCTTACACCGCCCATAAATCGGTGGAGACGATTACTATATTTGTGGATAAAAATCGAAGAAACGCATTTATATACCTCAATTATACATAAATGAACTGGTCTCTTTAAAAATGATAACAACCTAAGATGAACGCTCGGCATGGGGCGTTATGATACTTAATGACGCGGCAGTGATACGGTGATACTCAAATATCAAATATGCCGATTAGCACTCGAGCCAAGCGATCATAGCGTCCACCTTCTGGTTGAATATTTTATCGAATCACAGAGGAACAGCAATGCTTTTACGAATCAGCTTTGTTAATGATCGTCTCTTTAAATTGTCACCCCGCATTAATTTACAAGTGCGATGTTTTGTTCAGGGTTATGTGCCGAGAGAGTCCTCGTTTGGTTTATTACAAATTGCTAGTGCAATAAGTCTTGTTCCACGTAGCAGCCCGAGGTTCATCTTCCCTGACGCTGTAATATGTCGTAAGAATTGTTGGCACTACAATAACGGAATAATAGCTGGTGTTGTGAAGCACATACATTTACCGGATTTGATATAGTAGCTCACATCCATGCAAGCTCCGCCGTATCAATCTGTTAATTATGAGCATAGAACCTGGTTGGAAATCATCCATGCAGAATGTATAATAATGTCGTTATATATGGGCGTTTAAGGCTTAAATACTAATGACACAGTAAAATCGCTGAACATCCAACATATCTCAACCGACTTATTAAGAACAGTGAAGAGTATGTTTCCACTCTGTGAGATGCAACATAGCTCCTTTGTTTAACACGAATGCTATGCTCGTTGATTCTGAGGCGGAAACCAATGCATCGGCCACAGTACGTTGCACTTCACTTCATCGCTCATTTGACATAGAGCACTTGATCATGTCGGTTTGAGCAATATTGCTAAATGCCTCGAAATAGAATGACTTTATCACCGGTCGTGTAGTGTCAAAGTGTAGAATATAACTGGTAGAACTTAACCGTTTTGGGATGAGATGAGCAGCTATTGGAATGTTATAATATTGTAGATACGATATCGTTTCTTCCTATGTAGAATAATATGACACCTGCATAGTGTCAACGTTGCTGCACTTGGGGCTCGACTCTCCTTCGTAATGTAGAATTATGTATGTGTCTCTGTACACTCGTGTGTACACTACCTGCTGAAAAAGACTAATATACGCGAACGAACACGTGTCTTGTCACGCGCAAGCCGTAAACTATGCATTTACCTCTGTCGACATAAGCTTGAATATTAGTTAATTGGGAAGATAATGCCATTTAATTTTAAACGCTGCAATCAATTTACTATGGTTGGATAGTCGAAGCATATTGTATGATTGAAGTGTTGGCATACTTTTCGGGTTCTCGACCTAATAATATACACATTATACATTACTCTCCTCAAGGACTTAGTTATTTCGCATTCTACCGACAAGATATGATAACCTTCGTCTATAATCCAGTTCATAGCAAATATCGTAGTCCCATCGTTGACAATCACGTTGCACTCGTCATTATGACAAAATGGCCGGCGTTGATTCTGAAATTCGAATGTATCACGGACCCTTAGTGCGAGTTACAGACTTGAACCATCACTACAAGAAAGTGTCATTTCAGTTACAGTTACTCCTTTGCTTAAAAAAGATTGATTTAAAACGGATTGAATACTGATAACACACTGTCATGCAGCCAATCCTCTCTAGACTGAACTCGTAGATACGCTAGATGAGGCAAAGTGGCATTTCAACGATATATGCCGCATGCACCCTTCACTGTGATTTATCTGCTGGATAAATCAACGTAGAATACGTCATTACAATGTCATGCTTTTGTTATCAATGTATACTTATCTCATAAGCGAACATTTGGTCACTAATGGTGCTGATAGTTGGTGCACATGTAGCTGATGAAAAGCTGGCTACAGAAACCACATTTGAATAATATCGTAACACTAATGATCAGATGCTACATTGACATATGCAAGAGAAACCAAGCTGACGTATAAATAATTACTTACTTTAAGATAATCTTGAGCTGAAAGATTCATAACATCGAAACACAACGCCATTATGAAAGGAAATTCATCGTTGTTGTTGTCTACTAGTCTTAGATGTTCGAGTTTATAAAAGTCTTTTTTAAAGTGATACATGATGGTATTAAAATTATCATCTAGATTTTATACCTTGTCTCATCAATATTGATGGGTTGATAGTACTGTCTATCCATTGAACTAGGTAATAGCATAAATTCAGTCATCTATACAAGCTCTTCTATGGGTTTTGGACAACTGCAAGTGGGTGTGCTGTATGAGCTAGACGACAGCATATATTTTACACACACACCATATATATATATATATATATATATATATATATATATATATATATATATATATATATATATATATATATATATATATATATATATATATATATATATATATATATATATATATATATATATATATATATATATATATATATATATATATATGCCAGTGCGTATGCTCCTTGTTCTCGAGTCTTGTCAAAGGAGCGCCCGTTCGAGCAAGGATGTGGCAATGTTTCATTTCAAATAATGCGTGCAATTTGCATTGTAAATAACAAGATATATTTTGCAGGACTGCATAACAATCGTTTGTATTCGTTTTTTTGCTAAGAAAAACAGATAAGCGGCCTCATTTCCGCTCTTTAGCGACGTCAACTTGAATTAATATTACCATGGCTTATCGAAAGAAAGCTTCGCTATAATGTTATTTACCGTACATTAGTAATGCCCATATTGTAAACATGGAGATACCGACAAGGCCTGGGTTATATCTGACGACACGAGACAAATGCCGCCCGTGAAATTGCCGTATGTGTAATGCATGAGGACGTCGTTGTTAAAATAGAAGCCTAACACAAGCCGTACAGTGTGTATTTGATTCTGAAGTCAATGTATTCATGAGGTGCTATATCAATACACCGATAACATATTCCTATTAAGCAATTCTCGTTGGTCTGAACTCGTATTTGTGGCATCTTAATGAAGAATGTAGGGTAGCATTATCCCCTTATTCGACTTACCGACTGGTCCATCGATATGCATATGTGTCACCCTTGTTTACTGCTTTGCTTATAAATGAGGGATTGATTTAAAACAGATTGAATACTGATAACACATTCTCATGCAGCCAATTCTATCTGGCCCGAACTCTGAAATACGATGGATGAGGTGAGGTTGAATCTTAGCGTCGGACGGAGCCAACTCCTTTCAGTGAGATTTTTCTACTGGATCCATCAACTTGAAATGCGTCATTTCAATTTCATGCCTACCTTAAGAATGCAATTTGCTGCCAGCTTGTTATAGCAAACATGTTTATGATATGTTGAATGGTGATAGTATCCTGTATTAGTTGACACGCAGTGGTTCATATTTTGCAAAACGATATTTGTCCCGCACTCGGGGTTGTACAAACCTATTAGACAGCAATCTATAGTAATACAACCCTTCATATAGGGCAAATTTGAACACGTTGATACCCCGTAAACGATTGTTAATAATTACTGGACATGCCTGATATGGTGGATTGCTTTGGAATCATTAAATTCCTTGGCTGCATTAAGGAATTGCGTTGAGATGATGATTTAAGTGTTCGTAAGCATTTACATCATTTGGCAATTGCCCTTTTGGTTATAAAACACATCCCTAACGAGGATGCTTGCTGATAGTAGCGATGTGTTTCAGCTCTAAGAAAGTGGTAGATTTTTTTCGGGAGTGCATGCTTATAAACATAAACAATAAAATAATGCATGCTATTTGGTATAGTATGACACCAGTAACAGGGAAGGCGTGTAGCAATTGCATCGGATAGTTATAAGATTATCGACGCCGTCGACATCATTACCCACATAATCATGGCCACATAAACGCCGTACTAATTATGTTAATTATCGACAGTATCATTGTTATAATGATAATTCGCGCAATTGGAAAAATTTCTCCTGCAAACAACCGTTTCGTTTATCGGCATTACCTAAACGCAATTATTTTGTTCTCTCTTTTTTCACATGAACGTGCCAATCATGGACGATGCTCTACCCGTTCATGTAACACGAACGCCTACAATCACGAGCCACATGGACTAGTGTGCGATCGACAGCGCTATTATGACATAACTTAAACATAGGGGCTGCGCTTCGATGGAAGACAGAAATCCATCGTAGGTGCAAGCTTCACTCTCAAGGGTCAGATGAATATTGGTCATTGTTCTATGAAATGCCTACTAAGTTTGTAGCCAATCTAGCTGGTCCTCCACAACCACCGTCGTGTTATCATCTGAATTTTGAATGTGACGCAAACGCTCAGGATAATATAAAATAAAACAGTTTTACCTATATGTGTTGATTCATGGGATGTTTATGCATGGTAAAGGCTCATTTTAACCACATCGATTTGAGTCAGTGAATTCTTGTTGCAGCTCCTTATCAATATCCCACCTATTCCGCGACCCTATCTGACTACACACTATTGCGACCTTGCAGACTGTGATTTACTGTCGGTCAACAGGACAAGCATTCAACCTGCATTCAACAATTTGCTGCTTTATAAGCCACGCACTGAGCTGCAATGACAGCTTTTATGTTGATGGATTGTGTCGGTAAATCGCAATGAGGCGGGCGTGCTCTAAGCTTTGTTAGATAGCCAAACCGCCATTTGTGTAATAGCGATTAAGTTAGAATTTTGGTGACTAGGTGATGATATGTCATCGTTGCGCTGCTACGGCTCCTGAATACTGCAATCGATTGTCATCAGATGTTTCACCGTAAGCTTGGTTTGTCGGTGGCGCTGACCAGTTGTTAATTGCGTAAATCAAACAAATAAAGTGAGGAGGCTCAAGAACGTAAATCGTCGAAATTGTGAATCCATTAAGTATCGTCAATCAATGAACTGCTTGCCATTATGGTAATGATTTTATATACGATAGAGCGATTTGTGTTACAAGATAATATTTATCTCCAGACTACTTTAATGCAGCCATTTATAGCATGATCTGCTTCTGCAGTTATGTCTCCATCCGAGCCATTTATTGTGTATTGTCATCAAACTTGACGTATAACCGACCCGAATACAACAAATTACCATATTTAGAATGCGGAGCCTCTTCCCTGAAGGTCACCATATATATTGATGGAGAGCATTGTTTATTGCAGAGAATCATATAAACTTTACGATCGCGTTAGTTCCACGTCCATGGGCTCTGTTAACGGTGCCTCGTTCGAGCAAGGATATATCACCGGGCGATTGCTATGGCGTCTGACTCAACGCCATAGTGGGCGCTGTTTTATATCGTTTATTTCCGCTGACGATGCAGTTCACAGCGGTAGTTTATTATTTTACAGCAGGTGTAAGAATGGGTCGCATTTTATGTCAAACGTTACGTTCAATATGATAAGTAAAGAACAAGTGACAGTATTAACGAATCAATTCCAAAGCACTTGTGGTTTTTCTGATGCGAAACTGCTTTCTTGTATTGCAAGAACAATCAGATAAGACACTTAATTTGCTACAGTAATGGAATGCCATTTGAGCACCATTTGATGTAGGGATTGATGTTAATTCCATACATTACAAGGGCTAGCTCGCAACGATTATGATTAATTAGAGGCTGCCATTATGATGGATACTGCTCGTCAAACTATTAAGTATGAAATTAGTTGTATGCATATTCGGTTGTTTGCAAAGATTGCGAGCATATCCATCTAGAATTGTGTTTTATATATAACAGAACGATGCTTGGTGATATACTATTTCAGCAATGAACATTTTGTTTTACTTCTGGGAAAAAGTGCTGATTGATAGATTGGAAATTACTGTTTATGGCCTGTATTATTTCGACTGTATATGTCCTAAGCTGTTAGCTGTTACGCCCAATCGCAATGTTAACCATTTGATTTCAAGCATACGAAATGTGGATCAAGGCGCAGTTGTTTTCATGCATGCAGTTTATACATATTGCTGCAGCATGTGTTGTCCCGGATGCGATGTACCGGTTTATTCCACGTCAATGTGGCGAATTTTAAGAGATTGCAAACGTATAATGCTCATATAACTACGTCTGTAAATGTAATAAATATAACTATGGTAACAGATACGACGTTATATATGAGGATCTGGCATCCTCTAGCTGTTCTTTTACAACATTATAGAGATATATATATACCTCGTCCACAGAGAGATAATGTATTTTATGAACTGAGGCATATGATGCGTGAATTGTTGTGCATGTGGTATAATAAACGACCAGAAAACAGATATTGTATGCTTAATGATCACGCTGCTTCCAGTTTGGTAGTCGAGCAGCATCGCAGGGATACCTTCTTACACGTACGAACTTGTTGCATGTGTAACATAGCATGCGACAATCCCTTATAGCGCTGAATGCAAAAAAATTTCAGCTCACATCTTAATGTATTTGAAATACTTATGTGACAGATTGATTTTAGTCGCTTTACTTGTAGGAACTATTACACCTTGAATGTTTGAAATTTTTGCTGATAGATATTTGTTGCAAACTCAAGCTGCGGTCATTTGTCAATATTCACATCCTTGTCAATCAAAACAAAATTTACATTTCAAATTATGCGAGCTAAACAAGTAAAAAATATTTCAGCGTACTTGTGTTATTATTACATAATATTGGGTTTGGATATATCCACTTGCTGAGGTCCTTTTACAAATGTATGGCAATTATCAAAGTACAATTTAACACGCACACTAAATTAAAAAAGCAGGTCCTATAACAGCGACAGTTCATGACATGATTTGTTTCTAATAGCAATATATACCGTGAACATATATATATTCATTATGTCGCATATATGTCAATAGTTTGGAATATAAGAAACTTTAACCACAAAAATTGTACCAAATGGACTGAATTAGATAACAGAACATATATACAATAATAATTCTGGTAATAACCTATTCGCAGTTTCAAGTGACCGCTGGCCATGGTTATATGAATGAGCCCCAAAAATCGCTATAGTTACATCCATTAGAAAGAGCGGTGTCATAGAATAAGTAATCGAAATATCCAGCAACATAAGCATACAGTTGTTATATATTTGCATAATCGTGGCTATTTAACAAATAATGTTCAAATGCATATCCACACTCTCATAAAACCAACCGTTCCAAAAAGCTTACCTATTTAATATGTAGTAAACGATAACCTATAGTAGATTGCAGTGGTTCACTTCGACCGTTTGATGAAATGGCTCGTTTTAATAAATGAATGCGTTGTGCGAGAATAGTGCATGAACAACTCAGCGCATTCATTTGTTCATTCGGTCAGTTTTCAACGTTTCTACATTCCATTTAACCGCTTTTGGTTATGCTTATTTTGCTCAGTGGGTTTTGTTCAATCGATATAGAAAGTCGTCTTACTGATGTAGATTGACATTTTAGGCACATCAGTAAATCGGTCAAAAATTTTGCTAAACTTAACAATGACCTACTAAACTAAACAAACCGAATTAATTGGATGGCAAACGCAACCAACTAACGCTAATAGGCACAAACATCTACCATGCCTTAACCTAAACAGAATATTACTTCAAATGCGCATAATGTGTCTATGATCGGAACACAGAAAACGCAAAACATTATCTTAATTCAAAATGTATTACTAACCAATAATCGTGGCCTCTAAAGCACATATCAGTGCCGCATAAGTACAGCACCTGACTATAAGTCCGCCAGATTTGTTAAACTGTGGTGTTTATGGCCAGGAGCTCTTGTACGCTGATGTACTTATCAGCACCATTTGCGACTCAATGTCTGTCAATAGGACAATCATTCAACCTTAATTCAACAAATTGTTGCTTTATACGCCTTGCACTGAGCTGCAATGTCAGCTCTTATGCTGATAGATTGGGCCGATAAATCGCAGTGAAGGGAGCGAGCTTTGTACTTCGCAAGGGTGCCACACCGCATTCTTGTGCCGTAACGATGGTTTTACGTTCGAATTTATGTGCCAGGTGATGATATGTGATCGTTGAGCGGCTATGGCCCCGGAATACTGCAATATTATTCAAAATTGTACGAGCCATGACTGCTTTGATGTTGTCCGATGCGTTACCGTATGCGTGTTTTGTCTGCTGTGCTGACTATTTGTTAGTTGCGTAAATCAAACAAATAAAGCGAAGATGCTCAATAACGATGTTTGCAATTTTAGTAACGATCGTATAAACGATGGAGTGATATGAGGGAAAAAAATATATATCGTCAGACTACATGAAGTTATGGAATGGTCTACTTATGGAGTTATGTATAAATCAGAGCCATTAAATATGAACTAATTTTAAAACATGACGTACAAGCGTCCTATATATAACCAAACAAAAGCCTCATCCCTAAAGGTCACTATATATATTGATGGATTGCTCATTGCCAAGAAGAGAAATCGTTCCGTCTGTCACATATACCTTGCCATCGCGTTAGTGTCATGTCTATGGGTTCTGTTAACGGTGCGCTAGTTCGAGGTGCTCCTGGTAATGAAAGTGGTATTTCTGACTCAACATCATAGTGGGCGTTGTTTTATATCGTTACTTTTCGCTGACAATATAGTTCACTGATCTGTCTCTGGCAAGCCAATGGCACCCCTGCTTTACCTATTTCAACGAGTCACCGTCGGTGTTTTTCAACACGCCCGCCGCTTGGTTTACGCGTTTCCAGATCTAATTAATAACAAAGATACCCTTCGTATCTTTTAGCTGTGTTTATGTATCAGCAGGATGTGTCTTTAACTACCAGAACACTACGTTATGTAATACCAAATAAAAGTTCTTAGCCCAGTGAACCTTATCTGCTGTACTACTAGCACCTAAATAGGTAGAGGTTAATGCATGATGAATATATCTCTTTTTAGACATAGGTACTGCAAACCTCCCAAAGAAAATACCCGTCTACCACAGGTCTGAGTACATTTTACCGTGCGACTGATGTACTAATGAGTCTATATATGAAACGCTTTCCGTAGCAGCAAATTGTGAAAGGTTAGCGCGCAATGAGGTATTGTGGGCATAATTTCTTAGGCCAAGTGTTTCACCTAGCCAAACAAATATAAGTTTCGGCTACACGATTTTTATCAAACAAAGC
>CM067352.1:32735497-32772494 GCA_034190875.2 Urechis unicinctus | reverse complement strand
TCAGTAATTAAGGACTATAAATAAAAAAAGTGATGACCTGGTGGCCATGCACATCTTTCAACAAAACTGCATCACATATTCTGACCTTTACTCTCTTGTCGCACTCTATATACCGCAGTCAGCTAATTGTTATATATAATAAGTCTATGCCTAAGTGGTCCTATGATAAGATGGCATTTCCTCTTATATATGCACTATCGTATATTGTTTAAGGTCTGCCATTGCAACATCTGCTTTTATATATCATCACAGCAGGTAATTGTATTTGTATATTTTTGTACCCTTGGAAATTAACATGCATACCCTTCCAATTCTTATAACTTCATTTCTACGGCATATGCGGAATGGCAGCGAACAAATGTCCCCGCGTTAATCGGACGTGACATACTTTGGGTTGGCCAGTTTCCTTTGAAGACTCATTTAATATTGATCATGGTTTTAAACCAGAGAGTTACCGCGCTTTACCTCATGCTTTTGTTTCCTTTCGTTCAAGTTAACTGCTACATCAAACACCTTATGAGATGAATAAAATATATGCCTTGTTAGTTATGTCCGTACCTGGCTCCTAGCTGCCTCGTCCTTTGCCATACACGATTGCACCGTTAACTGCATAACTGGACATCTTCAGAAAAGTGTATTGGCGTGGTAGCATTAGTATTCACAAAATATCCTTACTGCGAAGTGTACGTAAGGCCCATGACCGCTTAGCTGTTAACTTAAGTGGCATGCTTTTCCTTACTGGCGTCAACGCAGTGCAGCTTAAGTTTTCAAACGTTTTATAAGTGATTAATTGAATTCACGAGCAAAATCTTTTGAAAGGAACACTGTTATGGATATATAATTACTGCACTAATGCGCTTGTATTTAGTATGTCAACACCTTATTCATAGTGCCATCTCGAATGCAATAGCCGATCGTTGCTTTAATTGGAGAGTGTCAACTCTGTTGTAGTTCAGTTATATCGCAAATGGGGACAAACATACAGAGTTGTTATTATTGCGAAATATCCAGGTTGCGACTAGCGTCTGTAAGATAAGTAGCCCATGGTTTAATTCAGAACAATGGCGGTACTTTTATAGTGTTACACTGTTCAGCTACATACCTATAAACGATATGCAGACAATCTATCAGAAGAAGTGCATCATAAGACCTCACTTATCTATATTACGCATGACAGGCCCAGTCGATGTATGTCTACGATTAATGAGGGGGGCATTTACTGCTCTAAGATCAAGCGATCGATCAAACAATGAATTGGCATCATTTGATTCCTATTGTTAATGACTTAAATTCGACGCAAGTAGGTATTATCTAAATGGTTTTTTAATCGTCAGCAAGTGTATAAAAACAAGGAAAGGCAACATGTTTCTGACAAATGGACGGGTGATTTGCCAATGTGTTACCCAGGCCTTATTTATAAGAACCAATACATCCACACATGGGTTTGATACAGACAATTGCATAGAGCTTAACTGTCAGAATTAAATTTTTGAGTTGCACGAAGGATGATCAATTGCATTGATGTAAATGACATCACATCTAACAATGGAATGCGGGATTATTTGCATTGACATATCTCACTCAATTATTACGTACAGTGTGTCAAACGGGAAGGATGAAAACAATAGACCACCAAAAAACTATCATTAATTTTACTTCAACGTTGTGACCTAGACATGTGCTTTATCAAGACTTAGAAAAGAAAGAAGCTACATGCCAGTCAGAATGCCATTTAGCTTAGCCGAATGCAACATATATCTTTCCGACTCAGGCAATTCATAAGGCAAGGCAGCTTCATGCTTCATGCTTCATAATCAATCTTACTAGAACTAAGAATAAGGACAGTGTTATAAAATTCAACTTAGATTGTTGGGTGGTATCTTCTGCCAAATGCGCTGTCCTTATCGAGCGCATCATAGTTTAGATGCACTTATCTACTGTATAAGCAACCAATGCTGTATGGGTTAATTGTGACAAGAGAGCAGCGGTTTTTTTTATACCTTCTGTCGCACGTTTGTGGATATTTCACAGCTTCAATAGGATACGGCAATCTTTTTACTGGTTTAATTAATTATTTGGAGATTGGCTCAGTATTTCAATAATAGGCTTAACCATTGCTGTCGTTTTGTTTGCAGGTTGGTAGGTACTTCAAGTGCGTTAGCAACACAATTGTTATAAAACTAACTGTGGCAGCTGCAAATTGCTTTTTAACATTGACAAGATTTACTATTTTTAAGATGTTTTGCTCATTAGATATTAACAACCACACGACAACAGCGCAGTCAGATTCGATTACCTGGACATCTTAATTCCCCTCTCTATCGCTGGCAAGATGGTCGCTCACTACAACTTGAATCAGCCCAGCTAAAATTTAAGCTCCTGTTTGCGTGACCATCGTGCGAGTATCTAATACGGATTGGAGGCAGTGCATGCGAGGATAGAGATGTCATAAGTTGTATCATTGCATCATCCAATTATTTGTCATATAATGGCAATATATAATTGACTAGCTTATTCTATCACGCGGTACAATGTCGTTAAAAGTTGCAAAAAATCTGAGGGGCACAGGCAAATGTGCCACGCAAACATGGATTATATCACATCACTAAGGCATGCTAGCGCTACATCGTTCAACTGCTGGCCCGATTAATTTGGCCACACGTAACTCCAAAAAGCAATTGCGTGGAGCGCGACAGGCTTTGAACGCAGACAGGACTTGACTTAAGAAATCTAAATGCAGTTCTTTCATTTGCAAAAACGATCGCATTATAATGCGATGAAAAGATTCGTTAGCTATCAATTCACTTTCCATAAAGGAGGCATGGATATTGTTTCATGGGACATAAAAATGTATAAATAATCAGTTTGCAAATCACAAGCTGAATGACGTCACATCTAAATAGTGGGCCCTATCACACGCAAATAAAGTTGAAAAATGATGTCAGTCTAGCACATTTGAAAATGTCAGATATATCTCTCACAGTCAATAACTCATTCCCTAATTACGTAAATTATGCAACGTACCAATAGGTGTGGCTGTCAGCTAATTATATAATCACCAGCATTGCAACAACTGTTTTTGTTGGCCCGTTTCATATGCACAGCCAAACCCCCGAACGCACTAGTCGGCGAAACCAAGAGTTTCGTATGACATTCAGATGTCTCATCGGGTAGTCCCGTCACTGCTATTGAAGCAAATTGGCACTTCCGCAGGTAGCTGGGAACCACCTGCAAACAGTGCGTTCGTATTAGGTGTTAAGCAATAAGAAATCTGCCGATTATACAATGGAGAGTGTACACAAACTGTGATACAATATTGAGCAGCTTAAATATAATATTTCCTGGCTTGTGCTATGTATCTATATATTTTCAAGATTACTGACTGTTCAGATGCTTAGCATTGCAATTGTTAAATTGGTCGTATATTGCTAATAGAGTATGTATCAGTCAAAGCATATTTAGCAACGCCAACTCCATCGCCCACATGTATGCGACGTGCGCAAATTATGGCGATTTTCAATTGCTGTTAAAGTTTACAGTTTTTTGACGCATGACGTTTAAACGCAGACTCAAGTTATGAGGCGCCATATCAACATGCAAGAAATGCCCACTGACAAAAGTGCATTCCTTTAACTTTACTCGTGAACGCGACACTGCAATAGAGTTCCTGGAGGATTGATGGAGCACTTTCTACTACCTGTTTCCATAAAAAGTGTATTGTGTCAAAATAGACTTGCGGCATGCACCTCACACTGGCTTTATTGAGTGGTGTATTCATTATTACACAGCCCTAACCGGTACGAGGTACTTCATCGTCAACTATTGTTAAACGCCAATGAAGCTGTGCTTATCAGCGAAATCCCACGGGAAATATTTGGCAAAAAGGCTCCTCTGCATTTTCTAGACAGAATGAGTGCGATATTCACGAATTAATCTTGCTTTCAGATTCATGTTCTAAGACCGGCATGACTACTTTGATTTGATTCGCTTAATTTGATACAGCATAACAGTCATTTTTAATATTGCAGGGAGCTTCAGCCGGCTTGTACGCGGTGATCGATTTATTAAACTGAACCATTTACATTTAATATTGATTCATCAAACTTGCGTTGATTGCTAGATTCCTTTTCGGTGTTATCTATTTCCATTGCTTATTCAAACAATGAGGGAAACAAGGCTTTTTATTTGAGCCTTTGTATAAAATATCAACTTACTTTTTTCCCGCTTTATTTACGCGCTAGCCTACTTTCAAACTTCACAAGAGCCCGTGTGCATTTGTCACGCTCTAAACACGGAATACGTATGCATAATGCAGTAAAAACTACGGTTGAATTATCGTCCCGACTACTGTTATCATCAATTAAGGAAAATTTCTGGGCAACATAATCAGCTTGAGTAAATGTTTCACAATGCCCCTTCACAATTATCAACATAAAGAGTCGTTATGTGTAGCTTGAAGGTCAGATGTATAGGATGAATAGTGCCTCATTGTCAATTCGGAGAAGCAAAGTGAATTGTACCATTACGTTCGCACATTTTGCGACATATATATCCTAGATATGTAATACTCAAGCATATTATGCACTTTGTATAGTGATTTCAACACATGACACTTGACTCTGGCTTGCTGCAAGGAAGATGTGTCTTCAATATAATTAAATGGCATGACCAGATAGTTTGCTGTTATACCATGTTTAATATCACTATCGAAGGCCATTGATGGTACTATGTTAGACATTGCATGCAACTTTGAATAAAACAACCTATACCGCATGCATTACTTAGGTTGTAGAGCCTAGCACAACTGATTCGGTCGTTTTATGTATAATATGTTAAAATAGATATCATCCGTGACAGGTGGGCAACCACTTTAGCGTGATTTGGTTTTAATAATTTCTGGACACCTTAATCCAAATACATCGAGCCAAAGAAAACGACGATCCTCAGGTCATAAGATGATTTATGTTTAGCATCTATTCATGGCAGCTAGAAATCATCAGGGCTGAAACCATCGCGTCAATCGGCGCAAGCATGTCAATGTAACAGCGACTTTACATTTACAGGAATAGCACTATTGAGTTTTAAGTGGAAACCCACATTACGTATTTCAAAGGAAGCAAAGCGCACATAATCTAACAAAATCCGGATATTACGGTGCAAACAAACACCAACATTGTATTCCGGTTATGAACCGCAATATAGTAAAAAGTTAAAAGGCAATTACATTTCCCGAAGCATGTAGATAGCACTGAATTCACATTGGCAAGAGGCAATTCGCTACATTTGACACGTGTGGATGCGGGGCTCTAGCTTTAACTTGTGGCCTGTAAGAAACCTTACTACATTATTCTTAAGTCTAATGACCATGGTATTTCTTGTAGGTCCTTCCCAATTCATATTAGACACTGACAATACTATCAAAGTTATTTAAGAGCCCCCGACCAGTACCGCTGCTAATGTCGTACCTCTGTGTGTTGCAACCCATCAGTTCTGCCTGACTTTGCAGTTGTCTGAATGGAACTAGCTATTGGATATCGAAACAATGGTTCATATATTTGAGATCAAGTACTAGATATGTAATATATATATATATATATATATATATATATAGATATAGAGAGATATATATATATATATATATATATATATATATCTATATATATATATATATATATATATATATATATATATATATATATATATATATATATATATATATATATATATATATATCACGTTTTGATATTTCAAACAATCCTCCAGCAACCGATTCACGAAGAACGATGTGATACGAAAAAGCAATTTGTATACAGAATCACCACTAACGAGAAATGTCCAAGCCGCAACGATTTCAATGGAGCACCTGTGATAAATTTTGGATGCAGATAACAAATAGCACACCTTGTCCGATCACACCGTACCAAGTATAACAAACTAGGCAAAGGTATTTGCATAATGACGAAATTGAAACCCTACAGTAAAAGTGATTTCGTACTATCTATGCACAAATTATTTTGACGATAGCATATTAATATCAAGCGGCGAAATCAGTTTACACACGCAATCAATTTTATTATATTTAAACATTTGCTAACCATGCATTGCATATTTTATATGTCAAAAATCTTCAATTATACATATGTGACCGTTGGTAAATTGACTGTGATCAATGTCGAACAACGGCGCGTAATTTACAAGGCAAGTTGCCACAAACGTAGATCTGAACGTATTCAATTGCACTGATCAATACCGTTGAAAATTAATTTCAGAAGCCAACCCGGCCCACGAATGGTAAAACTTTGCTGCTTTTCTTGATGAAATATATCCTAGTATTGTACAGGTAGCGACAGTATATTTCGTGTTTTAACATTGTTATGCCACCAATATTTGACCTCTAGCATCCTGAGAGAGTCATGTAGCATAAATATTTCTTGCACTGCAGCAACTACAGAACTGCGGCTGCATGGATGAGATTTCTAATTGGTCACAAATCATCAATAGAAGCGTCTAGCACATGGACTGTTCTTGAACAACTTTATTGGTGTCACACAAACACTGAACCCGACCATTAGGTTGCACAACGATGGCTATGAATATCCTCATATGATCAATCTATTTAGCTATTGTGCAGCCTGATAATGTACCTAAGGGTCATTACGGGCTTGCGGACCAGTTGATGGACACACTTAGAGATAAACTACGATTTGACACGACCGATCTGCCCAATTTTGAAGGAGAAAATGACCAAAATACTTATCTCCGTCCACAGATTATGCGTCCGGAAGCGGAGCAAATATTGCCATTTGATGCCTGGGTTTATTACTAAGTGAGCATGTTGTGAGACCATTTGTAGTTAAAAAAAATTTTACAAGTAAATACACTCTTCTAAAAACAATTTTTCACTAATTATGCAATATTGAATCTGATTAGCATATTGCACCTGCAATACTGATTTCTTCATGTACGCAGTTAATTGATTTCAGCAGAATTTCGATTGTTTTGTTTCAATGCATATCTGCGGGCATAAAATTGTAAAATGCAGCATGGGCACATGAGTGTATGCTTTGGGGCTTCTAAAAGAGCGAAATAAAAAAGCTGTCAGATGAAGCGAGCAGAGGCAAGAAATGTTTGCAAAAGAATGGGATGGGTTGGAAAGCATTGGCAAACTAATAGATGTGTGAGTTAATTGCAGGAACCGATGCGGATCCAGAGCTAGCTCCAGATAAGCAATGTCTAGAGCAGTTATCCAATTGGTAAATATCACCCATACATTTTGATAGTATTGCAGGACTCTCAGCACCACTATTTGCTCAAATATTCATTACGATAACAACTGCAACATATACTTTTGCATTCGAAGCTATGATGACCCGAAAGTTCGTTTGCTTCCTTGGATGTATCAGTTATAAACGAGAGCCGTAATGCAAATATATCGTGAGCTACTAGCATGCACGATCCGACATCAGCTAAACCAACCCTCTCCATGCAATTAACAAGTAATAAGCAGGATTTGGCGCCGCCCGGAACTCACAGCAGCTGTTTATTTTCGCGAGAAAAATGGTCTTAGCCGCGCCTGTGTAAGTCCCTCAACGCTGATCACAAAGCTGAATGAGACTCGTGCCTTGTTTGCGCTGTTGTAACGGGCCCCATCACATGTATATCTACACAATATGGCAAGACTGATACAGCATATACAAATACATTTGGACCTGCATTCGACGACGCATATATATTGACGCGCCAAGCGTATGAGATAATGGCTATCCTCTTAAAGGCGTTCTCGGTTGGTTGATTCCAGGTCATTTGACTGATTTGGCATATCGATATCCTGACGTGGCTAAATATGTTGTAAGAGGGTCTCCTTAGTGAGAACAACAAATGATAGCAATTCCGGTAATATGCGCGATCAGGGCCCAAGTAAATTTTCATATCAATTACCATTCGTCTTCAATGAGAACCTGAATACTACACAGCGTAATGTGTATGGAGCAATTATTAAAGAACATCATTGTCAACACACACTGCATGATACACCCATTTAGGTCATGATATACGCATAAAGAACCTAATATGCGCATTTCCAGAAGTCATTTGAACATATTCACAAAGCTTCGGACACTATACTACTCTATTTGAATAGTGATTAATGTATAAAAAAACATCGTTAAATATACATACTAAATGTTGACATAGATTGCTCTATGGACGGAAACAAAGCTTATAGCTTACGATTGTGGTCATTCAAACGAGTAATCCTCACACTGTAACTAGCAAATGGCCTTTTATGCCAGACATTTACAAGCGCCATTTGCATGTTTTCAAGTCTTCTTTTAAGAGAAATAAAATATCTAGATATATGAAATCACACCATTTTCTTTCCAAAACAATGCAGCACAGGCAAATATGTGTGGGACTTATGTGACAACTGGATTAATCACTGGCAAAATATATTATGCTACTACAGCAAAGGCTAGGATAACCTATTTTACGGAACCGTTCCCATCGATTAAGCTATGCATACCATAAGGTAGGGCCTACAATGATGGGCGTCAACATACCCAAATAATGTGGTAACAGAGGTTCGTTCCAGAACAGAGTATAAGATGGTTAATGCACTGCAGACAACAATAAAAAATGAAGGTGTGCCAATTAACCGCTGAAAGCAAAATCGCCCGCTTAGTGTCCAACATACAAATGTGACCAGAACATGGTTATTAAGGGTTATAAATAAAACTGTGATGACATGGTGGCCATGCACATCATTAAACAAAACTGCATTATAAATTCTGACCTGATCTGTCTTGTCGCACTCTATATACCGCAGTCAGCTAATTGTTATATATAATAGGTGTTTGCCTTAGTTGTCCTATAATATGATGGCATTTCCTTTTATATATGCACTATTGTATAATATTTAAGGTCTGTCATTGCAGCATCTGCTTTTCAATATCATCACAGCAGGGATTTGAATTTGCATATTTATGTACCCTTGGAAATTAAAAGTGCATTTTTCTAAAAAAAAAAGGCATACTGTTTTTTTGCTCCATTTAATTGAACAACTCTTTTGAAACCCATATAAACCATTTTGCGGACCGGTTCAACGCTATATCGTCGATTACACCGTATCGAAATCTGTCGGTCACACCCATGTTTACAAACATGAGCACATGTCGATGGGAAAATGACGCACGCGTATTGGAGGGTCATTTGTTTACAACACATAGTCGTGACGTCACGCGCAGCGCAGATTTGACAGAAGGTGGAAACGCAAGCCGCCGGAATGGTGAGTCTTTTGATTCCTACATTTCTTGTATGACTCTTCTTTGATTGGATTTTTTGAATGTTATATAAAAAAGAACCCGCCCCAATATAGTGAACACTATCGGTACAATTGATTACGTAAATTTAACAATAATTAGCGTTACAACTGCGAACAAACCCTGAGGTAGCCCTTCCAGACGTCCTGTATACTGATATAACCGTTCGACCGGTGCTAACCCTGAGGCTGAGGCTGCACGTGTTCAAGCGTAATAAAAACGATATTCTTGACTTTTCTGTCACGTTTTGGAGTATAAAGCCATGACACTTGTTCGAAGCAAACTATTGAAACATTCATGAATGTGCTCATACATTGTATTATAAATCAAGGGGCTGGGGTCTCTCTCACGACGTCTACGTTATCTGGTTATAGTGAACTGAAACAGGGATTTGAATAGGCCGGCCGACCTCTATCTTCTATGCATACATAAACCCTACAGTGAAGATAGCGGCCAGCCATTACAAATCCCTGTGTACTGAAACGTCCGCGCTAGGAGTTTGGGGTGGTATTAGCCCTACAAGACGTCTGAAAAGACGTCTTACTTTCTTTTGAGCCGACGCAATGTAAAAATTTTGAGATCGATTCAGACAACCACCAAACATACCTAAGCGATAGAGTTTAAGAATGCAATGATGTTAACGGACTATTTTATCCCTTTTCGGCCGAAGATTTCATCCATGATAGTTATTTATCGCTCGATCAATTTGGGAAGCGGTAAAAAGACCGAAACACAGCAACATGTTTGTTTTCAAGTTCAAGACCACGTGCATTGCGCATGATCAGAATGACTTGAGCCATCGACGACTAATGGTAAGCCCGGGGGGGGATTTAAGTGTATAGAGGTAGTATACATATACCGCGCGAAGGGGTATGTTTTTGCGGCCTCTCGACTTGTACGACAGGCTATACATTCGCATAATACCTTGTACGACGGGGTATACTTTTGCCATTCTCAACTTGTACAAAGGGTTCGGGTTTTCGAGGTCCCGCGCACACCCATATCCGAGTTAGGGCCAAGTTCCCCCCGGGATGCTATGGAAATGCAAATGAGGCTGCGGGAAATCACGGGACACAATATTTTTCAGAATGATATATCGAAGGCACTTCTTGAAGAATATCGTCTAGTGGGGGTAAGTTTTGTTCATGAGTGATTAGATTTTTTTAGGCTCTTGATATATGTTATTTTCTTGATGAGAGATAGAACACATTAACCCTAACGCGTTTTCTGCGACTCACGGTAAATGATCGTATCAGAATGGTATATATCATATACCGTTCGACCGGAACTAGGGGTGGTCTGTATTATCGTATAGGTTTGGACATGGGACAGTAAACGGGTGTGGAGGTTTTGGTTCTGATTTAGGTTATTTAAAGTTTGTTGCCACCCACTTTAATCAGACAATTATAGACACCCAATCGAAACCATGTGTATAAGTCTGGTGATGTTGAAGCCTTGGATAGCTGGAATAAATTTGGTGAAATTTAGTGACAGATATGACCTTAAATCTGTATTATCTACAAATTGTTCTTGACTGATTTTTGCAGGCTTTTGGCTCAAACACTGTAACATTATTGATTGAATTATTCTTGTAATGTTCATTCATTAATTAAATTGAACCAAGCCACTTTCAAATTTAAAAGAAATCGAAACGCCTAGGATCACGTACAAGAAGAGCCTGTGGAAGGGGTCATGGTACAGACTCTGACAACCTGTGTGGAACTGAGGTTGGTTCCTATATTAGTTGAATTAGATTCTTATCAAAGGAATTATATTGAATTCCATTATGACATCCATTATGACTGAGAAGGATGTGTTTAATGGTTTGAAATTGTTCATCATGACACAGTCACTGCCACTTCACCAGACTGGTACATCTGCCTTCAATGTAGGCAAATGCCTTCCCCTGTGAGGCGGAAATGTTGCACCAACAGCCAAGACTTTAGCACATATGTACTACCTCAGATGGAAGGAGTTGTGCTTGACCCGATGGTCATTGAGGTTGTTAACAGTTACCGGATGGTCTTGCTATGGGAGTTAGATGCGGTTGTCGAGCACTCAAAAAAAGATGCTTATGCACGGTGCCTATCAGCAATTAGTTCTGTTAATTCATGGCTTTTTGGGGGAGTGCAACAGGAGGGTAACTCTCTCGTATTGTGTGTGAAAGATCCGAGACCTCTTACTTAACAAGTATTGACAGTATACAGGCTTAATACAAAGTAGGTGTTGGTGATATACTAAGCTTTAATGTTTTAATTTGTAATTTTAATCAGGAAATATCTCATTGTTTTGATTGGGTTTTTTGCGTGGATTATGTTGATAAGTCCTACTATTGAATTTGCCTAGTCTCACAAAGCATGTGGTATTATTTATTCTGAACATTTTTGTTTCAACAATCTCATAATTTATCATATACTTGTTTTATGGAATGAGCATTCATATAATAGTCAATTTTTCGTCTCTCAAACATAGAAGAAAAGCATTATGCACACATTATTTTGTCAATTAGTCAAGACACGTTATCTTCAGATTTGACTTTTTATGTTGATAATTCTAGCCCTAATGAAAAAGGAAGTGACATTAAAATGACTTTATGTATTATTTATTTGCCAATTCCATGAGTTCCTCTATTACAGTTTAGATTTACAGACAAAAGAATGTGACTAATAAAAGGTTTGTACATTTCAACAAAAACAGCAGAGAGTTGTGGGTGTTGTTGTGATTGCTGTTGCATTGCTTAGACATTAAGATTTCTGTCATCATATCTGGTATATGGGCGTAAGTCTTGCTCTCTTAACCGATGAATACGTCTTTGACTGCTTGTTGAAGCGAGTGTTGTACCTGTAACACAACAAAATTGCATTATATTGCCAAATAGCTAGAGCACATTACATGTGGGACATCAGTATTTTGTTTTCTGATAGGTCATTTAGTCAGTGTGTAGTTGAGTGGTCATGAGAGACCGACATTAGCTGACCATCCATCTTCAGTTCATATGCCCGATCCCTATGCCTGTAGTGGTCCATTGCCACAACTTGATTGCGTGCAAGGTATGACGAACACCTGAATACCAGCCAATGAATTAGGGTCAAGAGGATGCAATATTTACAAAGTAAGGTATGTTTGCACAACAGTTAGCAAATCCAAATAGTGCAATTGACACACAATAGGCTCTTAGATTTCATTTAATCGGTGACATTTACACAAGTCAATTCAATACAGGCCTGTTCGATAGCAGGGTATCCATAATACAACGATATTACTTACATGTCCAGCAAAAACTTTGAAGCTTCTTCGTTGGTCAAACTTCTCACTTCCCTGAATGCATATCTTAAAGAGACCCTCGTGTTAGACCGCAGCTGGTCTAGCTCACGCTTCCCTCTCCTAGTTGTTGAATCTGTTAATAGCTTCTTCTCTCACCACCTTTTTCTCGTTTCTTGCTTTGGTCGTCCATTATTGCTATGAAAATACTGCAAACAAAACATCCACCGGCGACGAACGGCACAGAGTGATGACGTTTGTACGCTTCCTGAATTAATAATTCATGAGCTTCCAAATATGGTCTATTTTTGGCTGGACGTGAAAAAAAAGGAATTGAAAGTTTATTTAAGAATTACAAGGAATATATACGGCCATTCAAACTTTGGATTCCGGATATCAGCACCGTTAAGGATGCTCTTGCGTTTAGCAACTTTGTTTTCGATTACAAATCAAGAGATGTTTTAATGAAACGCACCTTTAACATGCATACCCTTACAATTCTTATACCTTCATTTCTACGGCATATGACGGAATGGCAGCGAACAAATATCCCCGCGCTCATCTAACGTGACATACTTTGCGTTGGCCGGTTTCCTTTGAAGACTCATTTGATATTGATCATGTTTATCAACCAGAGAGTTACCGCGCTTTACCTCATGCTTTTTATTGCTTTTGATCATGTTAACCGCTGCATCAAACACCTTATGAGATGAATAAAATATATGCCTCGTTAGTTATGTCCGTACCTGGCTCCTAGCTGTCGCATCCATCGCCATACACAATTGCATCGTTAACTGCATAACAGTAAATCTTCGTGGCAGCTTTAGTATTCACAAAATATCCCTACTGCGAAGTGTACGTAGGGCCCTTGACCGCTTCAGTTATTTTTATCAAGACTGGCGACTTTTTCCTTACTGGCGTCAGTGCAGCTTAGGTTTTCAAGCATTTAATACGTGATCCCTCATTTCATTTATTCAGTCTTCGTGATAATAACTTGACGAATATTTTGTAAAGCTATTGAGCTACGTATGTTAAAACATTTCACACGACCAAGCACATTGAGCACCGCAATCCAGCTCATATGCCTTATCCAATAAGTGATATCATCAACTTATCGATCGTTAGCGCTCCAGTTTACACTCTTCCACCCATGCTAATACAACATTACATTAACACCAATAGGTTTTTTATCAATCCAGTACCATCACTGTTACCAATTGAACAGGCTCAGTAATACGAATGAAATTGAATTGTACTGCTGCACCTGTCCTATCATGTTACCTGGTTGCCTCGATTCACTTATTCTGCCGTAAACACTGCCTTCATTCATGATCACAATGGCAACAATATTGACATATTAAGTTCTGACAATAATATAATGTATTTGTTCGTGATAGTCGATGATCCGCAGAACATGCTTTATTTATGTAATTAAGGCGATTATAGGTAGACATAACACGGCGGTGTGTTCTTCACGGCTTTCTTGGACTATGGTTTTTGAAATAAAGAATTGATGAGCCGCTTTTTCTATAAGGACAACAAACTATTTATGCAGCTAACAATAAAAATATATTGTGTATTACCAAGCCCATATTATCGCATACATTTGTCTAGGAAGGTTCTGCAAACCATCCGGAAAGTGGAAAACGGTAACGAACAATTGGTTATAAACGCTAGCATATGATGATCATATATATGTTAGCGTATCTTCGAGCCTTGACGGTTTTAAGTGGCTTCAACTTTTCTGCTAATGTATTGCGTGCCACTTCATGGTCTGCGTCTAGAATGTAAAAGCAGAAAAGCCAGGATGCATCAGTGCAGTGTTCAGTTAAGTACGCAAAACATAACATGAAAATAAATTCCAGCAATTTAATCGGCATGAAACAAAACTAAGATATGGATCGCTTCCGTTAGGAGTATGTGCGTTTCATATATCACTATATATTAGTATTTCGTGCTATTACTACGCACATTTAGACATTGGCACCCCCAATATCATTCATACCTCAGATATGCTTCCGAACTGCATTACAACAGCCACATTAATCGACTCCCCTGCATTTGTGCTGACAGCCCACGGTTACACGACTTCATGTCAGAAAAATCCGATTTGAAACAAGATGAACTACCTTTATAGTCAAAGTACTAAAACTCGTCTTTATTACAGCTTCACCCTACAGCTTCACCCCCCCCCCCCAGTTGTTGTCACCATTTAAATTTTTTAAATGAAAGGATGATCCCAAATTACATTATGCGCTATTCCGGTGTGTAACGCTATGAAACTTTCAATTGAACATAGGACATAAATTTGCGAGCAACTGATAGGCGTTATTAGCAACGTCTCTCTTCACAAAATGCAGCCTATTGTGACCGTATAATATATATATATATATATATATATATATATATATATATATATATATATATATATATATATATATATATATATATATATATATATATATGTATATATATATATATATATATATATATATATCTATATCTATATACATATATATATATAAATATATACAGATATATATATATTTATTTATATATATACGGTCACAATATATATATATATATATTTTTTTTATATACCGTTTATATATATATAAATATATATATATATATATAATATATATATATATATCTATATATATATGATATATATCTATCTCTATACTCTCTATCTATCTATAAATCTATCTATCTCTATCTCTCTCTCTATCTCTCTCTCTCTCTCTCTATCTATCTCTCTCTCTCTCTCTCTCTCTCTCTCTCTCTCTCTATCTCTCTCTCTATCTCTCTCTCTCTCTCTCTCTCTCTCTCTCTCTCTCTCTCTATCTCTCTCCTCTCTCTCTACTCTATCTATATATATCTCTCTCTATATATAGTCGGTCAAGTTAAAAGTATTGTGATGAGTGAGAATAATTCGCGTACCCCCCGACATATGCTACAATATTAATCGAATGATGACTACGGTTGAGTCATACCACGGACCAACCTTATTACACAGGGGTTTAGAGTACAGAGTTTCGATGCTTCTAAATAGCCAGACCAAAAAGCATCCGGCAAAACTGCAAGAGATGAAAGATAAAAAATTGTACAAAATATACGTCGAATGTTAATGTCAAAACAGGCGGGATGGGGAATGGGCCAATAACAGTATTAGTACGTCGATTAAAACACTAGGAATACGATCGCGAAGTTGATAAACAGGCGGGATGGGGAATGAGCCAATAGATATAATATGATACGTCGCGATAGAGACTAATAACTGAATTTACCTCGAGAGACTGAAGTGGAAGTCCTTTGGAACTAAGAAACGTGACTCTTGAGCACTGAATATAATAATATTATGTAAACCTCAAAGATAATATAGCCATTATATAGATCGCTTGTGGCTGGACTCATAGGTATGTTACTTATCACCGACGTAGACTAAATATTAATTAAGGATTGGTGGGAGCATTAGATCGAGGAGTGTGCTAACGATGTGAAATTAACAAGTTTGTTAGGCATGTATATGTACAACAGAAGCGACCCATCTTTAATCACTGGTCCACCTCCACATCCTTCTTCGTATTTCCCCGACGCCGAATTGGGAGCCGACGTTGATAGCATACTACCAACAGTGCCGCACGTCTGCCAGTCTAATATCTGATTGCTAGCATGTTCTTGATTTGTGTTTGCTGAACCTGGCTTGTGAGGCTGAGATTATTCACATGCAGAGAACTCACTCGCATGGTACTTTGCAGCCGAACTAATTGTGATTGTTGCAGATTATTGTAACTCGCCGGAAGCAAAGTGCTACTGTTGGCCAATGAAATGCAATATTTGCAAAGCCTATGCAACTAACCCTAGAACGATATCGATCGCAATTTTAATAAATTAAATCATAGTTCGTGATTAAAATATGTATAACTAGAATGATATCTAATGTGCAATGTTCCAAGATACCAACAGCCAAATTACAGCTATTCAGTGTGTATAATACACAGAATAATCTTCTCGACATATGTCTAACAGTACATATGTGACTCCAGCAGTCTCAGGAGCGTAAAGGTGTACATTGATCAACAATATTGTTTGGCTTCCGATACATTTACCGGTTTTTAAAATGATCGAAGACCATATAACATTTATATTTAGAGCCAGGACCGCTTACAATCATTTTATTTTGTCGCAAGGTAATCATAACTCAAATGTTTGCGACGCGATCGTATCTTACAGCGCAAATGTAAAAATATATATTTTTTTTTTAATGCGATCGTACCTTACCCTAATCACGTGAAGTGTTGTTAAATAAGTAAGGTATCATCTGTTGACAATAAATTCACCAGCATCTTCTACCGACAACGGCTCTTAAACAGTTGTTGGCCGGCATCCATATGGGGCATGATGGACGGTCAGCTATATTGGTGTTGGCGGTGACGTCACAGAGATCCATGGAACAACGGACCGTCCGTCTTGACATGATTGACCATCATTTTGAACGGCCCGTATCAATCTAGCAATTTGCGTCAATACGCAACCGGGGCAAGTGCAACTACTGTTTGATCGCTGTACCAAGTATGAAGCGTGCCGGATATAAACTTTGTAATGTTAAGAAAATGCAACAGGATGCCTAATGTTTATGCTGAACGAGCTTTAACAAGTGACTGAAGAGCACACACTTTACAGTCTAAACGTGTAACCATCTAAAACATCAACTGCAAAAGGCATACATACCATTGTGGAAATACCGCAGCCATAGTTAGCCGACCGTATGGTTTACAGGATCATGGCACTCCTAAATTAGTGACTTTAAAGATTGGAACGCTCATTTTGATTAACGGTAGTAGCTTGATGTTCTACAGCAGATGCGGTTTATTTCTTTATGATTTAACTTTGAATTATTTGATACATAATTGAAGGGCAGCACCCTCAATTACAATTATTGGATATGTGCTTAGTGAAAAAAGTAAAAAAGTAGTTTGAGTTGCAGCCGATTAATCTTTGCTCCGTCGAAGGTAGACTGAGTGTAACCCATATGCTATGTTGAACTAAGTAATCAGTACATCTGACCTCATCTGACCTTATTTTATCTTAAGTGGTTGCTTGCAAGCCGAATCCGGAAGTCTGACGCGACAGCGTAATTAGCTTACTAAAGGGGGTGCAAATGGTAATATCACATCCGACAGTTTCATATTTATAACTTGGGATGTGTTGCTTTTACCCCTGTGAAGCAACACAGCATGTGCCACGATGGGAAAATCTACAGTCCAAGTTACATGGCATCAATCATCATCGGGAGGGGATTCATGAAATTACTTGCTTTAGGATGGACTTAAGACTAGTTGCCCAGATGATGTATATATGAACTGCAGCCATAAACAAATCATCTGCACCGTGAGATAGGCAATTTCAACACACATGATAGCCTTAAAAGTAATTAAGCTGTTTACTGTTGCATGTAGGTATGGGCTGACAGCTATTATTCCGTTCGTGTTGCTGTTGGTTTGTCAAACTTGATGCACGGCATATGTCGGTGTGAAATCGGTACTCATAGAAATGCAGTTTATCTGCAGAGCTTTATGTTTTTTTGAGGGATGCTGGTTCTGAAAAATGACCATTAAATGAGCGTGCGAGCTTCGGAGGAATCGACCAGTAATTTGATTTGCTGATTCTGCCGATGCAATGCTGAATATCCAATAAACTCACAGATGCGACTAGCAATTTAATGAGTCAAATTATACAGATATAAATCTGTTTATGCAACGCTGAGCACCCAGGGGGCTTTGTTTAAAATTCGCACTAGCCATGCAAAACTTGCAGGAAGTGTGCGTTGTTGACAGTCAACCAGTTTAGTACTAGCTTTGCCAGCCATATGATGATGAAAAGATGTATTCCCACATTGATCGGAGATTTAACTATGAAGTGGTCAATTATGACTTGAGAGTGCCATGTTTTATATGCGTGTGTGTGGGAATTGTATTGTTACAACAGTGTATGGCCATCTTTTTGCTTGTTCACAAAACTATTTGGAGGTAGGTTTAATAGTTCAATGGGAGGTAGGTTTTCGTTGTGCTTATTGGATGGTCGGGCCTCTGAGTGAGTTAGCAAGACAACTGTAATAACTTATTGTGGCAGCCGCGATCGCTTTGTAACCTTTACATATAAACGACCACTCTTGATATCCAAGATAGATTGAATTTAGGGCTCCGACGTATTGCCCTTGACGGACAAAAGTTATTTATAATGAGCGGCACAACTACCTCGATGTTCAAACGCCGATATCTTCTTGATTAATTTCCAAAGCATAACAAAAGTACGACAATGTATGCAATTTGATCATAAAAACTTGACAACTGTAATCCCCATTCTATATCAGGCACTATACCATGACTGTCGTCCGCTACATCTTGAGTCGACCCTGCTCACGTTTAAGCTCCACGTCACGTGACCCCCATGCGAGTTATATATATATATATATATATATATATTTATATGTATATATATATATATATATATCTATAAATATATATATATATATATATATGTATATATGTACATATATAAATATATATATATAAATATATATATATGAATATAAAAATATATATATATATAAATATTTATATATATATATATATAGATTTATATATATGCATTTATATATATATATATAACATAGAAATATATATATATACATAAACATATATATATATGTACATATATATATATATTTGTATATATATGTGTATATATATATATAATATATATTTTTGTATATATATGTGTATATATATAATATATATGCATGTATATATATATATATATATTTTATATATATATCTATTATGCATACATATATATATATATATATATATATATATATATATATATATATGTAAATAAATGTATATATACATGTATATATATACATGTAAATATATATTACAATTCTGCATATATGTATATATATACATTTATATATATATATATATATATATATATATATGTATACATATATATATATGTATATATATATATATATACACATATATATATATATATATATGTGTGTGTGTGTGTGTTGTGTGTGTTGTTTGTGTGTATAGCCACGTTCATCAATTTACACTTAAACTTGTGTTCCATTATGATATCATATGCATAGCTAGTTTTACGCTTTGTACTGCTTTAGATGCATATATATTCTTGCCTGGTGCCTGACACTGTTAGAAATTGATTAAACATGCAAATATCTTAGGTTTAGACCGTCGAGGAAGAAACATCATGTCTCGATAGTGTCGGCCAAGTATTATCTCATGAATGTCAAACTTTGCTTTCACTGCAAAAACAATGAAGCCTTAAACCGCTCATGCAAAGTGCGTAATGAAGCTGTAAATTGAATTCAAAGCGGCAGCAGAACAGACAGATCAGACAATAGACTGATAAGGTCCCTTATTATACTAGTTATGTTTGTCTCAGTCAGTAGTAATACCAGAACTGGGCATAAAGTTCCGTTCAAATACAGCATCGAGCCGTTTGATGCGACAACCAGGCAAATAACGTATACATGAAATTCCTAAATAATGCCGTCATCAGTGCCGAATGACCTTTGCATAAACTATGTTGATGAATTTAATGCACCGCATTAAAAGGTACCATTGCCCCAGTGGGACCTCAGCTTTTTGATCTTCTTGCAAAGTACTTAGGCAAAAAGAACAAGGAACTGATTCCACCGAAAACCATTAGCAGCAACACGCAAGGACGACAAGGTCACAAACATGGACAACCTCGAGATATCAACCGGCAGTATTTATAATTACCATAGCATGGGATATATAATATATATATATTTTATATATATATATATATATATATATATATATATATATATATATATATATATATATATATATATATATATATATATATATATATATATATATATATAGAGATATACTATATATAGATATATATATATATATGTATGTATATATATATTATATATATATGATATATATATATATTATAGCTATATATTGTATATATACATATATAAATATATATATATATGCTTATCTATATATATATATATATATATCTACATATCTATATATATATATATATTCATAAATATATGTATATACATATCTCTCTATCTATATATATATAGATATAATATATATATATATATTTATATATTTATATATATATATTTATGTATATATATACATATATATTTATATCTATATATATATAATTATATATATATATATATAAATATATATATATATTTATAGAGATATATATTTACTTATATATATATATATATATATATATATTTTTATATATATATATATATATATATATATATATATTTATATATGCATATACATATTTAAATCATTTTTAGGTAGATCTAACAATTCCCATTGTACGCTCTCTTGTCAGCGCGTGTTAAATGCAACAGGATGTACCTTGTTACATTTTTATGCGGATATAAACACAAAGGTCATTTGCTGATTAATGCATTCCTTCGGCACGTCACATTCTCGGATATTTCACTGGTCGCAGTGGTGGTTCCGGTTTCCATAGCATGCCGGATAATCTGGCCTCTGCTGCTATTCACGCATGCTTGAGAAATTCTAGTTCGATATTCGATTAGTTTTCAGACAATTTGATGCCTGTCAAGTACTTTATGATGGCAGCCCCCATGTAGAGACTGCATTTCATGGCTTGAAGATTGTACCGTACATGTGCTTTAATTATGGTTCCGCTTATTAGGAAAAAACAAGATGGATTTCGGATGTTTGTAGCATCGAGTATTGTGCATACGCAGAATATAAAGCTACGTTAAAATGGCTCTCTCCGATGAGCGTTGTGGTAATTCTGAGAATGGGGGTTATACACACAAAGTGAGAGTAAAATGCACAATTTGCTCAAATGCGTTGGAATTCATTTGTTTGGTTAAGCAAGTTTTGTTTTGGGCCTATTTTTGTCCTCTATTGCCTTCGACATCGTTTACTTATGCTGCCTACAAATTTGGATTGTCGATCTTGTATGCCCAGTTCAACTCTTGACAAGACCGCATCATAAAAAAGCCGAACACGCTTCAGTGGCGATTATTTGCGGGCAAACATATAAGATGAATCGAAATATAATCAAACGATAAGGTTGTTAACGTTTAAAGCATGGTCAATTACTATTGTTAGCGCAACTGGAACGGTAACCAATGATGCGCATATTGCATTATTCGCTCAAGTATCATGCTCGTGCAACGGTAATCCACATGTGTTATTGGTGTGATCTTTATATATTTATTTAGGACAAAATGGCGCTCAATTTTTGTTATTGTTGCAGCGTAAAATATCCATGACGATAAGAAGTTGCTTCTTAACATCTTACTAGTGTTGTATTTCAGTCTTCTTTTTCATCGTAGGCAGCACAAGCTTAACAACCTCCACACTATCGCGCGAATAAATGTGGTCATTAATGATCAGGAATAAGGTGACCAGCTAGCAGCTTACTGCCGTAACAACATGCAGAGGTTACCTTGCACTATTGTTTCCCATGACATCGGCGATTTGACGCCGAGGTCGTATGGTCGGTTCCAAACATGCGGACATAGTGTTATAACCTAAGAAACGTACTAAGTCGCCTGCAGTTGCATAGGCCAGCCACCTTGTCGGGTGTTCTTGTGCAAGCCCAACCAAGGCAGCTTTTCCATGTCTTGGAATATGCATGCGTAAACCTTATGCGTCTAATGTCTAGCCTGATATGGGTTTTCGGTTTTGCGCTTCTGCAAAGCCACGTTGGTTTTAAAAAAAGACAATTCGAGTTACTAACACGATTAGTAAACTATGTATGCATTATTTGAAAAATCGCTACGATCGAGACGGTTATGGAACGGTAAAATGCTCGCCTCGGGCATGAAAGTATCAGGCGTTTGATAGAGAGAGCTGAATGTAGCTTTTACCAACTATTGACTTATCAGATGTCAAATGCTGAATTGACATAAGGAAAAAAAGATAGCCAACGATGACCGTAATGTCATTCACATTTGATATTTATAAAAAAAATTTCTTTATCACATGTTTAATGTTACATTTTCTAAACGTGAGCCATTGTGCAATTTGAAAAGAAAACAGGGATATCCGAGACGCGTCTACTTAACGCAGTTAAAACTGAAACAATACGCCTGGTTACCCTACTTGCAAAATAACTAATATTATAACTATCATATAAAAGATCAAGGCATTATAACTTGCATGCTGCATTCCATTAATATTCCACATTGAGTTATTATGTATAAAAAAAATTCAATGTAAGATCTGCACCAACTATTGCAGCCATTCTAGGTTGATGTTTAGATTTGTTTGGATACCTCGCGATCTGTGGTGCAGAGATGTACACGATACGCATTTGTGATAATGAAGTCTCGGACTCCAGCCGGACGGTATTGAATAACTTTTACTTTTTTTATTTGACTTGATATTTAAAATAGATTGCCTATACATTAAAGCGAGAGAAAGAGGGAGTGTCGAGCCCGGAGGCTTTAAAGGTATTAGGCTGTCCCTGAACCGTGTTTGGCCATGGCTGGCATAAACCACTCACAAATTCGCCCATACATGTGTACAATTGCCGAAAATGACGATCCAATGCATAGTTACCGTTACTGGACATAGTCGAAACGCATTTATATAGATATCCCATGCACATTATATGCCGAGTAACTTACTAGTAAAAGGCTAAACCTGGATACCTGATGAGACATACGATGTCGAAATTTGGATCATGATAGGTTGCATACCCTTCTGTAGGGATCGACAAACCAACTCAATCAAATCTGGGAAATGCTGATTCAAAAGTAACTCATGGGCTTCACTCCCTCCTATATCTGCATCAATGATCTTAGTTTGTATTCGACGGATGCCGTGAAAGAATTACCCAACAAATCATGTGCAATCAGGTAGGAAGTGCCAAACCAGCCGTTGACCCTAGTTGTATCAAAGCGGAGAACATGCAGCCACTAGCGTTTGCCACTTATAACATATATACATAAGAATAATGTTTGAGCATACGCTCAATAATTATCGCAGTCATGCCGCCTATTAACTGTGCGTGCAAGGATTCTAATTGTAATTGCATTGAACGAGTATATATCATTCATGGGGCAATCTGAAGTGCCCGATCCCGACTTCATCCGTTTTGCGTGTTGTAACGTGTCAATACTAATTATTACCAATCGAATCCCGATTATTCTATGATGTGAATCGATAGCGATGTATGACCGCTTCAATAGCCATATCGCTATAAGCGTGTACGATATGACGACATCAACAACACACACAGACGTTCAGTTTAGGAAACGATTGTATATGTTGACATTGTGCTTAGAACTCCAACGGAAATTAACTGAAAGGTTAAGGAAGTTGATATGATTATAAACTAAAGTTAGCAAGTGTAACGTAAGCAAAACAATCCATTGCTTTAACTCTCTTTCTCCTCGCACCGAATGGTGGAAGGTCTTCATTCCCCTGAATGTAACCATCTGATCGAACACTCTTGCCCCAGAGTGATGCAAACCCGTCTTGATACTTCACAGATACATCAAAATCATGATTATACTAGCCAAGTAACTACAGCATTCGGGGTTATGTACCCTCGCCTCGTACAACGTTTCTGTGGTTTGTCGGCCTTATCTAAGTATTTAAATGAATAAGATAAATATAGTATTGAGGTACGTTGCCAGTCGTGAGTACCGTATCATTTCGTTACCGTTTAAACGGCAAGCAACATCGACGTTCATCATTGTAACATTCTATAGTCAAATATCATACCACATATAGTCGTCGTGTTTCATCCGTTACGTTGACGCAGCCGGAAACTGGAATGCCTGATCCATTATTATTACCAATTCTGTGCTTCATTTTCCTATATGGTCCATTACGGGAAATTGACATGTATTGTTGGTCCGTTCAATTATCTTGAAGGCTAGCTTATGAATATGCCATTCTTATAAGGCATAAAATAGAGCAATTCAACTATCTGGAAATAGGTTAGCAGCATGAAATAACAAACTACTCATAGTTTTAGACGCTGGCATCACGCAAGTAAGATCCACTTCTAGGGAATTGGTTCAATTATCCTGATGACATTTCAAGTTGAGGTTCCCTTTCATGATAAAATTTAAGCGTGCTGCAGTTAGTCGGGGCGTTTACAACGAGAAATATTGTATGTATGTATATGTAGGTTATAAGCGACGTTCAAGGCGGCCATTTACGATTGATTACGATTTCGTTGACTATCAATCATGGGGTTAAAACTAGTAATCCTGCAAACGCTTAAATTGCCAGCAAACGTCTAGCGGAGATACATCGTGTACAAACTGCGAATGTGATGAATATCATCACATTGCTCTCGATCAATGTGTCACTTTAATGTGCATTCGTTTGCCGGCGTAGCTAATCATGACCGTAAAAAACAAATCGCGCATAATTCACAATCTGGCGCATGTTGAGCTTTGCAAGTTTTGTCATAATGGGTACTTACAGAGATTTTCGCAAAATAAATATTAAGTAGTAGCTCGAATACATGTAAGGGGGAGAGAGAGGTAGAGATAGAGATAGAGAGATATATAGATAGATATAGATATAGAGATAAGAGAGAGAGAGAGAGAGAGAGATATAGATATAGAGAGAGATATATAGATAGAGAGAGATAGATAGATATATAGAGAGAGAGATAGAGGAGAGAGAGAGAGAGATATATATATAGATAGATATCATATATATATATATATATAGATATATATATCTGATATATCTCTATATATATATCTATACTCTATATAGATATAGATATATATATATATATATATATATCCGTCTATATATATATATATATCTGTATATATATATATATATATCTATATAGATCTATCTCTCCCTATATATATATATAATAGGATAAATAAATGAAAATATATATATATATATATATCTATATAGAGAGATATACATATATCTATATCCATATCTATATATATAAATAGGAATAAATAAATGATATATATATATATATATATATATATATCTATATATCTATATATATCTCTCTATATATATATATATATTATAGAGAATATATATATATATATCTCTATATATCTCTATCTATATATCTATATATATATATATATATCTATATATATATATATCTATATATATATATATATATATATATGAATATATGCTATTGATATTTGTATCAACCATGCATTTTATGCGGACGATCTATGTCTGATATCGCCATACTCCAATGGATTGCAAAAACTTCTTTACCTTTGTTCTCGATTCGGAGCTTCACATGATATAGTGTTTAAAATCTGTTTGCATTGTGACTCAACTAAATTCGGCAGACTGTTCTATCCATTAGTATCGTTGAGTGGTATGCAATTGCAGTATGTTGAACAATGGAAATATTTGGGCCTATGGTAAGTGCAAATTCCAGTGCTGACGATGACATGCTGAGGCAAATGCGAGTTTTATATGGTCGGTCAAACAGTGTTAAACAAAATTCCTCCCAATACTCATTGCATGTAAAACTTAAAACCGTCAAACCTACTGCAAGAAACTTTATTGTCCATTTATATGGGTTAATTATTTACAGAAATCTCTTAATAAAGTTAGAGTTGCTTACAATAACATGTACCGACATATTTGAGGTGTATCAAAAAGAAAGAGTGCCAGTCAAATGTTCGCCTCAATCAGTATCTCAGCATTTCAAGCATATATTAGAATATCGACCTACGCATTTATAAAGAGGAAAGGACTCTCCAATAACTTGTTGATAAAACTTTGAATGATTGTTACATGGTACGGTCTGGTGCCATATGGACCCATCGGTACCGAATTTTGTAAGCACTAGGATAACCTAGTTACGGAGCAGTTCCCATCGATTAAGCTATGCATACCAGAACAAATGTGGTAACCGAGTTCCGGAACAGAATAAAGAGATGGTTAAGGCATAGCAGACAACAATCAATAATCAAGGTGTGCCAATTAACCGTTGAGAGCAAAATCAACCGCACAGTGTCTGACATACAAATGTGGCCACAACATGGTTGTCATTTCAGTAATTAAGGACTATAAATAAAAAATGTGATGACATGGTGGCCATGCACATCTTTCAACAAAACTGCATCACATATTCTGACCTTTACTCTCTTGTCGCACTCTATATACCACAGTCAGCTAATTGTTAAATATGATAGGTCTATGCCTAAGTGGTCCTATGATAAGATGGCATTTCCTCTTATATATGCACTATCGTATATTGTTTAAGGTCTGCCATTGCAACATCTGCTTTTATATATCATCACAGCAGGTAAATGTATTTGTATATTTATGTAACCTTGGAAGTTAACATACATACCCTTCCAATTCTTATACCTTCATTTCTACGGCATATGGCGGACTGGCAGCGAACAAATGTCCCCGCGCTAATCGGACGTGACATACTTAGCGTTGGCCAGTTTCCTTTGATGACTTTTAATATTGATCATGGTTTTAAACCAGAGAGTTACCGCGCTTTACCTCATGCTTTTGTTTCCTTTTGTTCAAGTTAACTGCTACATCAAACACCTTATGAGATGAATAAAATATATGCCTTGTTAGTTATGTCCGTACCTGGCTCCTAGCTGCCTCGTCCTTTGCCATACACGATTGCACCGTTAACTGCATAACTGTACATCTTCAGAAAAGTGTATTGGCGTGGTAGCTTTAGTATTCACAAAATATCCTTACTGCGAAGTGTACGTAGGGCCCATGACCGCTTAGCTGTTAACTTAAGTGGCATGCTTTTCCTTACTGGCGTCAGTGCAGTGCAGCTTAGGTTTTCAAACGTTTTATAAGTGATTAATTGAATTCACGAGCAAAATCTTTTGAACGGAACACTGTTATGGATATATAATTACTGCACTAATGCGCTTGTATTTAGTATGTCAGCACATTATTCATAGTGCCATCTCGAATGCAATAACCGATCGTTGCTTTAATTGGAGAGTGTCAACTCAGTTGTAGCTCAGTTATATCGCAAAGGGGGACAAACATACAGAGTTGTTATTATTGCGAAATATCCAGGTTGCGACAAGCGTCTGTACGATAAGTAGCCCATGGTTTAATTCAGAACAATGGCGGTACTTTTATAGTGTTACACTGTTCAGCTACATATCTATAAACGATATGCAGACAATCTATCAGAAGAAGTGCATCATAAGACCTCACATATCTATATTACGCATGACAGGCCCAGTCGATGTATGTCTAAGATTAATGAGGGCCATTTACTGCTCTAAGATCAAGCGATCGATCAAACAATGAATTGGCATCATTTGATTCCTATTGTTAATGACCTAAATTCGACGCAAGTAGGTATTATCTAAATGGTTTTTAATCGTCAGCAAAGTGTATAAAAAAAGGAAAGGCAACATGTTTCTGACAAATGGACGGGTGATTTGCCGATGTGTTACCCAGACCTTATTTATAGGAACCAATGCATCCACACATGGGTTTGATACAGACAATTGCATAGAGCTTAACTGTCAGAATTAAATTTTTGAGTCGCACGAAGGATAATCAATTGCATTGATGTAGATGACATCACATCTAACAATGGAACGCGGGATTATTTGCATTGACATATCTTACTCAATTATTACGTACAGTGTGTCAAGCGGGAAGGATGAAAACAGTAGACCACCAAAAAACTCTCATTAATTTAACTTCAACGTTGTGACCTTGACATGTGCTTTATCAAGACTTAGAAAAGAAAGAAGCTACATGCCAGTCAGAATGCCATTTAGCTTAGCCGAATGCAACATATATCTTTCTGACTCAGGCAATTCATAAGGCAAGGCACCTTTATGCTTCATGCTTCATAATCAATCTTACTAGAACTAAGAATAAGGACAGTGTTATAAAATTCAACTTAGATTGTTGGGTGGTATCTTCTGCCAAATGCGCTGTCCTTATCGAGCGCATCATAGTTTAGACGTGCTTATCTACTGTATAAGCAACCAAGGCTGTAGGGGTTAATTGTGACAAGAGAGCAGCTTTGTTTTTTATACCTTCTGTCTCACGTTTGTGGATATTTCACAGCTACAATAGGATACGGCAATCTTTTTACTGGTTTAATTAATTATTTGGAGATTGGCTCAGTATTTCAATAATAGGCTTAACCATTGCTGTCGTTATGTTTGCAGGATGGTAGGTACTGCAAGTGCGTTAGCAACACAATTGTTATAAAACTAACTGTGGCAGCTGCAAATTGCTTTTTAACATTGACAAGATTTACTATTTTTAAGATGTTTTGCTCATTAGATATTAACAACCACACGACAACGGCGCAGTCAGATCCGATTACCTGGACATCTTAATTCCCCTCTCTATCGCTGGCAAGATGGTCGCTCACTACAACTTGAATCAGCCCAGCTAAAATTTAAGCTCCTGTTTGCGTGACCATCGTGCGAGTATCTAATACGGAATGGAGGCAGTGCATGCGAGGATAGAGATGTCATAAGTTGTATCATTGCATCATCCAATTATTTGTCATATAATGGCAATATATAATTGACTAGCTTATTCTATCACGCGGTACAATGTCGTTAAAAGTTGCAAAAAATCTGAGGGGCACATGCAAATGTGCCACGCAAACATGGATTATATCACATCACTAAGGCATGCTAGCGCTACATCGTTCAACTTCTGGCCCGATTAATTTGGCCACACGTAACTCCAAAAAGCAATTGCGTGGAGCGCGACAGGCTTTGAACGCAGACAGGACTTGACTTAAGAAATCTGAATGCAGTTCTTTCATTTGCAAGAGCGATCGCATTATAACGCGATGAAAAGATTCGTTAGCTATCAATTCACTTTCCATAAAGAAGGCATGGATAATGTTTCATGGGACAAAAATGTATAAATAATCAGTTTGCAAATCACAAGCTGAATGACGTTACTTCTAAATAGTGGGCCCTATCACACGCAAATAAAGTTGAAAAATGATGTCAGTCTAGCACATTTGAAAATGTCAGATCTATCTCTCACAGTCAATATCTCATTCCCGAATTACGCAAATTATGCAACGTACCAATAGGTGTGGCTGTCAGCTGATTATATAATCACAAGCATTGCAACAACTGTTATTGATGGCCCGTTTCATATGCACAGCCAAACCCCCGAACGCACTAGTCGGCGACAGCAAGAGTTACGTATGACATTCAGATGTCTCTTCGAGTAGTCCCGTCACTGCTATTAAAGCAAATTAGCACTTCCGCAGGTAGATGGGAACCACCTGCAAATAGTGCGTTCGTATTAGGTGTTAAGCAATAAGAAATCTGCCGATTATACAATGGAGAGTGTACACGAACTGTGATTCAATATTGAGCAGCTTAAATAAAATATTTCCTGGCTTGTGCTATGTATCTATATCTTTTCAAGATTACTGACTGTTCAGATGCTTAGCATTGCAATTGTAAAATTGGTCGTATATTGCTAATAGAGTATGTATCAGTCAAAGCATATTTAGCAACTCCAACTTCATCGCCCACATGTATGCGACGTGCGCAAATTATGGCGATTTTCAATTGCTGTTATAGTTTACAGTTTTTTGACGCATGACGTTTAAACGCAGACTCAAGTCATGAGGCGCCATATCAACATGCAAGAAATGCCCACTGGCAAATGTGCATTCCTTTAACTTTACTCGTGAACGCTGCGACACTGCAATAGAGTTTCTGGAGGATTGATGGAACACTTTCTATTAACTTTTTCCATAAAAAGTGTATTGTGTCAAAATAGACTTGCGGCATGCACCTCACACTGGTTTTATTGAGTGGTGTATTCATTATTACACAGCTCTAACCGGTACGAGGTACTTCATCGTCAACTATTGTTACACGCCAATGAAGCTGTCCTTATTAGCGAAATCCCACGGGAAATATTTGGCAAAAAGGCTCCTCTGCATTTTCTAGACAGAATGAGTGCGATATTCACGAATTAATCTTGCTTTCAGATTCAGGTTCTAAGACCGGTATGACTACTTTAATTTGATTCGCTTAATTTGATACAGCATAACAGTCATTTTTAATATTGCAGGGAGCTTCAGCCGGCTTGTACGCGGTGATCGATTTATTAAACTGAACCATTTACATTTAATATTGATTGATCAAACTTGCGTTGATTGCTTTTCGGTGTTATCTATTTCTATTGCTTATTCAAACAATGAGGGGAACAAGGCTTTTTATTTGAGCCTTTGTATAAAATATCAACTTACTTTTTTCCCGCTTTATTTACGCGCTAGCCTACTTTCAAACTTCACAAGAGCATTTGTCACGCTCTAAACACGGAATACGTATGCATAATCCAGTAAAAACTACGGTTGAATTATCGTCCCGACGTCCCGACTCTTATCATCAATTAAGGAAAATTTCTGGGCAACATAATCAGCTTGAGTAAATGTTGCACAATGCCCCTTCACAATTATCAACATAAAGAGTCGTTATGTGTAGCTTGAAGGTCAGATGTATAGGATGAATAGTGCCTCATTGTCAATTCGGAGAAGCAAAGTGAATTGTACCATTACGTTCGCACATTTTGCGACATATATATCCTAGATATGTAATACTCAAGCATATTATGCACTTTGTATAGTGATTTCAACACATGACACTTGACTCTGGCTTGCTGCAAGGAAGATGTGTCTTCAATATAATTAAATGGCATGACCAGATAGTTTGCTGTTATACCATGTTTAATATCACTATCGAAGGCCATTGATGGTACTATGTTAGACATTGCATGCAACCTTGAATAAAACAACTCAAACACTGTAACATTATTGATTGAATTATTCTTGTCATGTTCATTCATTAATAAAATTGAACCAAGCCACTTTCAAATTTAAAGGAAATCGAAACGCCTAGAAGGGGATCACGTACCTGAAGAGCCTGTGGAAGGGGTCATGGTACAGACTCTGACAACCTGTGTGGAACTGAGGTTGGTTCCTATATTAGTTGCATTAGATTCTTATCAAAGGAATTATATTGAACTCCATTATGACATCCATTATGACTGAGAAGGATGTGTTTAATGGTTTGAAATTGTTCATCATGACACAGTAACTGCCACTTCACCAGACTGGTACATCTGCCTTCAATGTAGGCAAATGCCTTCCCCTGTGAAGCGGAAATGTTGCACCAACAGCCAAGACTTTAGCACATATGTACTACCTCAGATGGAAGGAGTTGTGCTTGACCCGATGGTCATTGAGGTTGTTAACAGTTACCGGATGGTCTTGCTATGGGAGTTAGATGCGGTTGCCGAGCACTCAAAAAAAGATGCTTATGCACGATGCCTATCAGCAATTAGTTTTGTTAATTCATGGCTTTTTGGGGGAGTGCAACAGGAGGGTAACTCTCTCGTATTGTGTGTGAAAGATCAGAGACCTCTTCCTTAACAAGTATTGACAGTATACAGGCTTAATACAAAGTAGGTGTTGGTAATATACTTAGCTTTAATGTTTTAATTTGTAATTTTAATCAGGAAATATCTCATTGTTTTGATTGGGTTTTTTGTGTGGATTATGTTGATAAGTCCTACTATTGAAATTGCCTAGTCTCACAAAGCATGTGGTATTATTTGTTCTGAACATTTTTGTTTCAACAATCTCATAATTTATCATCTACTTGTTTTATGGAATGAGCATTCATATAATAGCCAATTTTTCGTCTCTCAAACACAGAAGAAAAGCATTATGCACACATTATTTTGTCAATTAGTCATGATACGTTATCTTCAGATTTGACTTTTTATGTTGATAATTCTAGCCCTAATGAAAAAGGAAGTGACATTAAAATGACTTCATATATTATTTATTTTCCAATTCCATGAGTTCTTCTATTACAGTTTGGATTTACAGACAAAAGAATGTGACTAATAAAAGATTTGTACATTTCAACAAAAACAGCAGAGAGTTGTGGGTGTTGTTGTGATTGCTGTTGCATTGCTTAGACATTAAGATTTCTGTCATCATATCTGGTATATGGGCGTAAGTCTTGCTCTCTTAACCGATGAATAAGTCATTGACTGCTTGTTGAAGCGAGTGTTGTACCTGTAACACAACACAATTGCATTATATTGCCAAATAGCCAGAGCACATTACATTTGGGACATCAGTATTTTGTTTTCTGATAGGTCATTTAGTCAGTGTATAGTTGAGTGGTCATGAGAGACCGACATTAGCTGACCATCCTTCTTGAGTTCATATGCCCGATTCCTATGCCTGTAGTGGTCCATTGCTACAACTTGATTGCGTGCAAGGTATGACGAACACCTGAATACCAGCCAATGAATTAGGGTCAAGAGGATGCAATATTTTCTCTAACTGAAATTTACAAAGTAAGGTATGTTTGCACAACAATTAGCAAATCCAAATAGTGCAATTGACACACAATAGGCTCTTAGATTTCATTTAATCGGTGACATTTACACAAGTCAATTCAATACAGGCCTGTTCGATAGCAGGGTATCCATAATACAACGTTATTACTTACAAGTTCAGCAAAAACTTTGAAGCTTCTTCGTTGGTCAAACTTCTCACTTCCCTGAATGCCTATCTTAAAAAGACCCTCGTGTTAGACCGCAGCTGGTCTAGCTCACGCTTCCCTCTCCTAGTTGTTGAATCTGTTAATAGCTTCTTCTCTCTCCACCTTTTTCTCGTTTCTTGCTTTGGTCGTCCATTATTGCTATGAAAATACTGCAAACAAAACATCCACCGGCGGCGAACGGCACAGAGTGATGACGTTTGTACGCTTCCGGAATTAATAATACATGAGCTTCCAAATTTGGTCTATTTTTGGCTGGACGTGAAAAAAAAGGAATTGAAAGTTTATTTAAGAATCACAAGGAATATATACGGCCATTCAAACTTTGGATTCCGGATATCAGCACCGTTAAGGATGCTCTTGCATTTAGCAACTTTGTTTTCGATTACAAATCAAGAGATGTTTTAATGAAACGCACCTTTAACATGCATACCCTTACAATTCTTATACCTTCACTTCTACGGCATATGACGGAATGGCAGCGAACAAATGTCCCCGCGTTAATCGGACGTGACATACTTTGCGTTGGCCAGTTTCCTTTGAAGACTCATTTAATATTGATCATGTTTATCAACCAGAGAGTTACCGCGCTTTACCTCATGCTTTTTATTGCTTTCGATCATGTTATCCGCTGCATCAAACACCTTATGAGATGAATAAAATATATGCCTTGTTAGTTATGTCCGTACCTGGCTCCTAGCTGTCGCATCCATCGCCATACACAATTGCATCGTTAACTGCATAACTGTACATCTTAAGAAAAGTGTATTGGCGTGGTAGCTTTAGTATTCACAAAATATCCCTACTGCGAAGTGTACGTAGGGCCCTTGACCGCTTCAGTTATTTTTATCAAGTGGTATACAGTGCAGCTTAGGTTTTCAAGCATTTAATAAGTGATCCCTCATTTCATTTATTCAGCCTTCGTGATAATAACTTGACGAATATTTTGTAAAGCTATTGAGCTACGTATGTTGAAACATTTCACACGACCAAAAGCACATTGAGCACCGCAACCCAGCTCATATGCCTTATCCAATAAATTATCGATCGTTAGCGCTCCAGTTTACACTCTTCAACCCGTGCTAATATAACATTACATTAACACCAATAGGTTTTTTATCAATCCAGTACAATCACTGTTACCAATTGAACAGGCTCAGTAATACGAATTAAATTGAATTGTTATGCTGCACCTGTCCTATTATGTTACCTGGTTGCCTCGATGAACTTATTCTGCCGTAAACACTGGCTTCATTCATGATCACAATGGCAACAATATTGACATATTAAGTTCTTACGATGACATAATGTATTTGTTCGTGATAGTCGATGATCCGCAGAACATGCTTTATTTATGTAATTAAGGCGATTATAGGTAGACATAACACGGCGGTGTGTTCTTCACGGCTTTCTTGGACTATGGTTTTTGAAATAAAGAATTGATGAGCCGCTTTTTCTATAAGGACAACAAACTATTTATGCAGCTAACAATAAAAATATATTGTGTATTACCAAGCCCATATTATCGCATACATTTGTCTAGGAAGGTTCTGCAAACCATCCGGAAAGTGGAAAACGGTAACGAACAATTGGTTATAAACGCTAGCATATGATGATCATATATATGTTAGCGTGTCTTCGAGCCTTGACGGTTTTAAGTGGCTTCAACTTTTCTGCTAATGTATCGCGTGCCACTTCATGGTCTGCGTCTAGAATGTAAAAGCAGAAAAGCCAGGATGCATCAGTGCAGTGTTCAGTTAAGTACGCAAAACATAACATGAAAATAAATTCCAGCAATTTAATCGGCATGAAACAAAACTAAGATATGGATCGCTTCCGTTAGGAGTATGTGCGTTTCATATATCACTATATATTAGTATTTCGTGCTATTACTACGCACATTTAGACATTGGCACCCCCAATATCATTCATACCTCAGATATGCTTCCGAACTGCATTACAACAGCCACATTAATAGACTCCCCTGCATTTGTGCTGACAGCCCACGGTTACACGACTTCATGTCAGAAAAATCCGATTTGAAACAAGATGAACTACCTTTATAGTCAAAGTACTAAAACTCGTCTTTATTACAGCTTCACCCCCCCCCCAGTTGTTGTCACCATTTAAATTTTTAAATGAAAGGTTGATCCCAAATTACATTATGCGCTATTCCGGTGTAACGCTATGTAAACTCTCAATTGAACATAGGACATAAATTTGCGAGCAACTGATAGGCGTTATTAGCAACGTCTCTCTCTTCACAAAATGCAGCCTATTGTGACCGTATATATATATATATATATATATATATATATATATATATATATATATATATATATATACATATATATATATATATATATAGATATATATATATTTATTTATATATATACGGTCACAATATATATATATATATATATATAGTATATATATATATAAATATATATAGATATATATATATATTTAATTATATATATACGGTCACAATATATATATATTTTTATATACGTATATATATCTATATCTATATATAAAAATATATATATATATATATATATATATATATCTATATATCTCTCTATATATATATATATATCTCTATCTCTATATATATATATATATCTATATATATATATATATATATATATAGTCGGTCAAGTTAAAAGTATTGTGATGAGTGAGAATAATTCGCGTACCCCGACATATGCTACAATATTAATCGAATGATGACTACGGTTGAGTCATACCACGGACCAACCTTATTACACAGGGGTCTAGAGTACAGAGTTTCGATGCTTCTAAATAGCGAGACCAAAGCATCCGGCAAAACTGCAAGAGATGAAAGATAAAAAAATGTACAAAATATACGTCGAATGTTAATGTCAAAACAGGCGGGATGGGGAATGGGCCAAATACAGTTGATTAATAGGTACGTCGCGAAGTTCAAAACACTAACTGAATTTACCTCGAGAGACTGAAGTGAAAGTCCTTTGGAACTAAGAAACGTGACTCTTGAGCACTGAATATAATAATATGATGTAAACCTCAAAGATAATATAGCCATTATATAGATCGCTTGTGGCTGGACTCATAGGTATGTTACTTATCACCGACGGAGACTAAATATTAATTAAGGATTGGTGGGAGCATTAGATCGAGGAGTGTGCTAACGATGTGAAGTTAACAAGTTTGTTAGGCATGTATATGTACAACAGAAGCGACCCATCTTTAATCACTGACCTACCTCCACATCCTTCTTCGTATTTCCCCGACGCCGAATTGGGAGCCGACGTTGATAGCATACTACCAACAGTGCCGCACGTCTGCCAGTCTAATATCTGATTGCTAGCATGTTCTTGATTTGTGTTTGCTGAACCTGGCTTGTGAGGCTGAGATTGTTCACATGCAGAGAACTCACTCGCATGGTACTTTGCAGCCGAACTAATTGTGATTGTTGCAGATTATTGTAACTCGCCGGAAGCAAAGTGCTACTGTTGGCCAATGAAATGCAATATTTGCAAAGCCTATGCAACTAACCCTAGAACGATATCGATCGCAATTTTAATAAATTAAATCATAGTTCGTGATTAAAATATGTATAACTAGAATGATATCTAATGTGCAATGTTCCAAGATACCAACAGCCAAATTACAGCTATTCAGTGTGTATAATACACAGAATAATCTTCTCGACATATGTCTAACAGTACATATGTGACTCCAGCAGTCTCAGGAGCGTAAAGGTGTACATTGATCA
>CM067352.1:32651187-32727617 GCA_034190875.2 Urechis unicinctus | reverse complement strand
ATTCTGTGCTTCATTTTCCTATATGGTCCATTACGGGAATTTGACATGTATTTTTGGTCCGTTCAATTATCTTGAAGGCTAGCTTATGAATGTGTCATCCTTATAAGGCATGAAATAGAGCAATTCAACTATCTGGAAATAGGTTAGCAGCATGAAATAACAAACTACTCATAGTTTTAGACGCTGGCATCACACAAGTAAGAGCCACTTCTAGGGAATTGGTTCAATTATCCTTATGACATTTCAAGTTGAGGTTCCCTTTCAAGATAAAATATAGGCGTGCTGCAGTTAGTCGGGGCCTTTACAACGAAAAATATTGTATGTATAGGTAGGTTATTAGTGGCATTCAAGGCGGCCATTTACGATTGATTACGATTTCGTTGACTATCAATCATGGGGTTAAAGCTAGTAATCCTGCAAGCGCTTAAATTGCCAGCAGACTTCCAGCGGAGATACATCGTGTACAAACTGCGAATGTGATAAATATCATCACATTGCTCTCGATCAATGTCACTTTAATGTGCATTCGTTTGCCGGCGTAGCTAATCATGACCGTGAACAAAAAATCGCGCATAATTCACAATCTGGCGCATGTTGAGCTTTGCAAGTTTTGTCATGATGGGTACTTACAGATTTTCGCAAAATAAATATTAATATCTCGAATACATGAAATGGTTATTTTCCTCCACTATCTAAGTATATACATATATATATATATATATATATATATATATATATATATATATATATATATATATATATAGATATATATATATATATATATATATATATATATATATATATATATATATATATATATATATATATATATATATATATATATATATATATATATATATATATATATATATATATATATGTACATATATATATACATATATATATATATATATATATATATATATATATATTTATATGAATATGCATATATATATAAATATGAATATATGCTATTTATATTTGTATCAACCATGTATTTTATGCGGACGATCTATGTCTGATGTCGCCATACTCCAATGGATTGCAAAAACTTCTGGACCTTTATTCTCGATTCGGAGCTCCACATGATATAGTTCAATCCATCGAAATCTGTTTGCATGTGACTCAACCAAATACAGGAAACTGTTCCATTAGTATCATTGAGTGGTATGCAATTGCTGTATGTTGAACAATGGAAATATTTTGGGCCTATGGTAAGTGCAAATTCAAATGATGACGATGATATGCTAAGGCAGATGCAATTTTTTTATGGTCGGTCAAACAGTCTTAAAAAAAATTCCTCCCAATACTTATTGTATGTAAAACTTAAAATTGTCAAACCTACTGCAGCACACTTTATTGTCCATATCTATGGGTTAATTATACACAGAAATCTCTTAATAAAGTTAGAGTTGCTCTCAATAATATGTACCGACATATTTTGGGTGTATCAAAAAGAGACAGTGCCAGTCAAATGTTCGCCTCAAACAGTATCTCAGCATTTCAAGCATATATTAGAATATCGACCTACGCATTTATAAAGAGGATAGGACTCTCCAATAACTTGTTGATAAAACTTTGAATGATTGTTACATGGTACGGTCTGGTGCCATATGGACCCATCGGTACCGAATTTTATAAGCACTAGGATAACCAAATTACGGAGCAGTTTCCATCGATTAAGCTATGCATACCAGAACAAATGTGGTGACAGAGTTTCGGAACAGAATAAAGAGATGGCACAGCAGACAACAATCAATAATGGTGTGCCAATTAACTGCGGAGAGCAAAATCACCCACAAAGTGTCTAACATACAAATGTGACTAGAACATGGTTGTCATTTAAGTAATTAAGGACTGTAATAAAAACTGTGATGACATGATGGCCATGCACATCTTTAAACAAAACTGCATCACATATTCTGACCTTTACTGTCTTGTCGCACGCTATTCACCACAGTCAGCTAATTGTTATACATAATAGGTCTATGCCTAAGTGGTCCTATGATAAGATGGCATTTCCTCTTATATATGCACTATTGTTTATTGTTTAAGGTCTGCCATAGCAACATCTGCTTTTATATATCATCACAGCAGGTAATTGTATTTGTATATTTTTGTACCCTTGGAAGTTAGCATGCATACCCTTTCAATTTTCATACCTTCATTTCTAAGGCATATGGCGGAATGGCAGCGAATAAATGTCCCCGCGCTAATCCGACGTGACATACTTTGCGTTTCCTTTGAAGACTCATTTTAATATTGATTATGGTTATCAACCAGAGAGTTACCGCGCTTTACCTCATGCTTTTTATTTCTTTTGTTCAAGTTAACTGCTACATCAAACACCTTATGAGATTAATAAAATATATGCCTTGTTAGTTATGTCCGTACCTGGCTCCTAGCTGCCTCGTCCTTTGCCATAAACAATTGCATCGTTACCTGCATAACTGTAAATCTTCAGAAATGTGTATTGGCGTGGTAGCTTTAGTATTCACAAAATATCCTTACTGCGAATTGTACGTAGGGCCCATGTCCGCTTACCTGTTAACTTAAGTGGTATGCTTTTCTGTTGCATTCTTCCAATTTCGATAGACACATTGTTTCGGTATTTAGCATAATCATAACAATATTTATTTTACTGGGCAGGCATGTTGATAAACTCACAAAGTATACTTGGTCACAACCTTATCATAACTCCTATCTATGTATAAAGATATTTCCATGTAACGCCAGCCAGGTTTGAATGACTAATGATATTGAAAATTACTTTAGGTGTGGATAATGGAACCCAAAACATCCATTTAAGGTGACGGTAATTTTCCTATGTTACTCCGTTAACTTAAACCCAAATATACAAACGACCATAGACTCTCATTTGTCTTAAAGCAACATATCTAACGGATGCATAGATGTCAGCAAAGTAGCATCGTTCGAACTCAAAGAGCTATCACACGCATGTTATGTTCAGCCGATTTATGTCCATGCAAAATAGGAGAACATTTTGGTGTGCAAAGAATACACTATTTATGGCAAGCAATTATTAAACCAATACATATCAGACGATGCATTTAGATTTAACAGCATAGAACCTCAATATAACGTATGACGCGGTTAAAATACGAATTTTACGGCGTAATTTCGTGCATGATCTGCAACCAATTGATATGTCACCACTATATTTGTGACGCCTAAAACATGAATAACAACGAAAACACAAGCACCGCGTACCCCGACATATGCTACAATATTAATCGAATGATGACTACGGTTGAGTCATACCACGGACCAACCTTATTACACAGGGGTCTAGAGTACAGAGTTTCGATGCTTCTAAATAGCCAGACCAAAGCATCCGGCAAAACTGCAAGAGATGAAAGATAAAAAATTGTACAAAATATACGTCGAATGTTAATGTCAAAACAGGCGGGATGGGGAATGGGCCAAATACAGTTGATTAATAGGTACGTCACGAAGTTCAAAACACTAACTGAATTTACCTCGAGAGACTGAAGTAGAAGTCCTTTTGAACTAAGAAACGTGACTCTTGAGCACTGTATATAATAATATGATGTAAACCTCAAAGATAATATAGCCATTATATAGATCGCTTGTGTATGGACACATAGGTATGTTACTTATCACCGACGGAGACTAAATATTAATTAAGGATTGGTGGGAGTATTAGATCGAGGAGTGTGCTAACGATGTGAAGTTAACAAGTTTGTTAGGCATGTATACGAGCAACAGAAGCGACCCATCTTTAATCACTGGCCTACCTCCACATCCTTCTTCGTATTTCCCCGACGCCGAATTGGGAGCCGACGTTGATAGCATACTACCAACAGTGCCGCACGTCTGCCAGTCTAATATCTGATTGCTAGCATGTTCTTGATTTGTGTTTGCTGAACCTGGCTTGTGAGGCTGAGATTGTTCACATGCAGAGAACTCACTCGCATGGTACTTTGCAGCCGAACTAATTGTGATTGTTGCAGAATATTGTAACTCGCCGGAAGCAAAGTGCTGCTGTTGGCCAATGAAATGCAATATTTGCAAAACCTATGCAACTAACCCTAGAACGATATCGATCGCAATTTTAATAAATTAAATCATAGTTCGTGATTAAAATATGTATAACTAGAATGATATCTAATGTGCAATGTTCCAAGATACCAACAGCCAAATTACAGCTATTCAGTGTGTATAATACACAGAATAGTCTTCTCGACATATGTCTAACAGTACATATGTGACTCCAGCAGTCTCAGGAGCGTAAAGGTGTACATTGATCAACAATGTTGTTTGGCTTCCGATACATTTACCGGTTTTTTTAAAATGAGCGAAGACAATATAACATTTATTTTTAGAGCCAGGACCGTTTACAATTATTTTATTTTGTCGCAAGGTAATCATAACTCAAATGTTTGCGACGCGATCGTATCTTACAGCGCAAATGTAAAAAATATATCTTTTTTTTTAATGCGATCGTACCTTACCCTAATCACGTGAAGTGTTGTTAAATAAGTAAGGTATCATCTGTTAACAATAAATTCACCAGCATCTTCTACCGACAACGGCTCTTAAACAGTTGTTGGCCGGCATCCATATGGGGCATGATGGACGGTCAGCTATATTGGTGTTGGCGGTGACGTCACAGAGATCCATGGAACAACGGACCGTCCGTCTTGACATGATTGACCATCATTTTGAACGGCCCGTATCAATCTAGCAATTTGCGTCAATACGCAACCGGGGCAAGTGCAACTACTGTTTGATCGCTGTACCAAATATGAAGCGTGCCGGATATAAACTTTGTAATGTTAAGAAAATGCAACAGGATGCCTAATGTTTATGCTGAACGAGCTTAACAAGTGACTGAAGAGCACACACTTTACAGTCTAAACGTGTAACCATCTAAAACATCAACTGCGAAAGGCACACATACCATTGTGGAAATACTTCAGCCATAGTTAGCCGACCGTATGGTTTACAGGATCATGGCACTCCTAAATTAGTGACTTTAAAGATTGCAACGCTCATTTTGATTAACGGTAGTAGCTTGATGTTCTACAGCAGATGCGGTTTATTTCTTTATGATTTAACTTTGAATTATTTGAAACATAATTGAAGGGCAGCACCCTCAATTACAATTATTGGATATGTGCTTAGTGAAAAAAGTAAAAAAAGTAGTTTCAGTTGCAGCCAATTAATCTCTGCTCCGTCGAAGGTAGACTGAGTGTAACCCATATGCTATGTTGAACTAAGTAATCAGTACATCTGACCTCATCTGACCTTATTTTATCTTAAGGGGTTGCTTGCAAGCCGAATCCGGAAGTCTGACGCGACAGCGTAATTAGCTTACTAAAGGGGGTGCAAACGGTAATATCACATCCGACAGTTTCATATTTATAACTTGGGATGTGTTGCTTTTACCCCTGTGAAGCAACACAGCATGTGCCACGATGGGAAAATCTACAGTCCAAGTTACATGGCATCAATCATCATCGTCGGGAGGGGATTCATGATATTACTTGCTTTAGGATGGACTTAAGACTAGTTGCCCAGATGTTGTTATTATATGAACTGCAGCCATAAACAAATCATCTGCACCGTGAGATAGGCAATTTCAACACACATGATAGCCTTAAAAGTAATTAAGCTGTTTACTGTTGCATGTAGGTATGGGCTGACAGCTATTATTCCGTTCGTGTTGCTGTTGGTTTGTCAAACTTGATGCACGGCATATGTCGGTGTGAAATCGGTACTCAAAGAAATGCAGCATGAGATCATAGTTTATCTGCAGAGCTTTATGTTTTTTTGAGGGATGCTGGTTCTGAGAAATGACCATTAAATGAGCGTGCGAGCTTCGGAGGAATCGACCAGAAATTTGATTTGCTGATTCTGCCTATGCAATGCTGAATACCCAATAAACTCACAGATGCGACTAGCAATTTAATGAGTCAAATTATACAGATATAAATCTGTTTATGCAACGCTGAGCACCCAGGGGGCTTTGTTTAAAATTCGCACTAGCCATGCAAAACTTGCAGGAAGTGCGCGTTATGGACAGTCAACCAGTTTAGTACTAGCTTTGCCAGCCATATGATGATGAAAAGATGTATTCCCACATTGATCGGAGATTTAACTATGTAAGTGGTCAATTATGACTTGAGAGTGCCATGTTTTATATGCGTGTGTGTGGGAATTGTATTGTTACAACAGTGTACGGCCATCTTTTTGCTTGTTCACAAAACTATTTGGAGGTTTATAAGTTCAACGGTAGGTAGGTTTTCATTGTGCTTATTGGATGGTCGGGCCTCTGAGTGAGTTAGCAAGACAGCTGTAAAAACTTATTGTGGCAGCCGCGATCGCTTTGTAACCTTTAAATATAAGCGACCACTCTTGATCACCAAGATAGATTGAATTTAGGGCTCCGACGTATTGCCCTTGACGCACAAAAGTTATTTATAATGAGCGGCACAACTACCTCGATGTACAAACGCCGATATCTTCTTGATTAATTTCCAAAGCATAACAAAAGTACGACAATGTATGCAATTTGATCATAATAACTTGACAACTGTAATCCCCATTCTATATCTGGCACTATACCATGACTTTCGTCCGCTACATCTTGAGTCGACCCTGCTCACGTTTAAGCTCCACGTCACGTGACCATCATGCGAGTATATATATATATATATATATATATATATATATATATATATATATATATATATATATATATATATATATATATATATATATATATATATATATATATAGAGATATAGATATATAGATATATATATATATATAATGACCATCTATATATATAGAGATATAAATATATATATATATATATATAAAATATATATATATATATTTATATATCTATATATTTATATACATGCATTTATATATATATATAAACATAGAATATATATATATATATATATATATATATATACATAATATATATATAACAAATATATATATATATATATATTTATAGCTATATATGTATATATACATATATAAATATATATATATATATATGCTTATCTATATATATATATATCTATACATATATATATATAGATATGTATATATAGATACATAAATATATATATATATACATATTCTCTCTCTATATATATATAGATATATATATATATATATTTATATATTTATATATATATATATATATTATATATATATATATATATATTATATATATATATATATATTATATATATATATATATACTTATATATATATATATATATATATATATATATATATATATATATATATATATATATATATATATATATATATATATATATATATATATATATATATATATTTATATATGTATATACATATTTAAATCATTTTTAGGTTGATCTAACAATTCCCATTGTACGTTCTCTTGTCAGCGCGTGTTACATTTTAATGCGGATATAAGCACAAAGGACATTTGCTGATTAATGCATCCCTTCGGCACGTCACATTCTCGGATATTTCACTGGTCGCAGTGGTGGTTCCGGTTTCCATAGCATGCCGGATAATCTGGCCTCTGCTGCTATTCACCCATGCTTGAGAAATTCTAATTCGATATTCAATTAGTTTTCAGACAATTTGATGCCTGTCAAGTACTTTATGATGGCAGCCCCCATGTCGAGATTGCATTTCATGGCTTAAAGATTGTACCGTACATGTGCTTTAATTATGGTTGCAATTATTAGGAAAAAACAAGATGGATTTCGGATGTTTGTAGCATCGAGTAGGGTGCATACGCAGAATATAAAGCTACGTTAAGATGGCTCTCTCCGATGAGCGTTGTGGTGATTCTGAGAATGGGGGTTTACACACAAAGTGAGAGTAAAGTGCACAATTTGCTCAAGTGCGTTGGAATTCATTTGTTCTGCTAAACAAGCTTTGTTTTGGGCCTATTTTTGTCCTCTATTGCCTTCGACATCGTTTACTTATGCTGCCTACAAATTTGGATTGTCGATCTTTAATGCCCAGTTAAACTCTTGACAAGACCGCACCATAAAAAAAGCCGAACCGCGTCATCGGCGATTATTTGTGGGCAAACATAGTAAGATGAATCGAAATATAATCAAACGATAAGGTTGTTAACGTTTAAAGCATGGTCAATTACTATTGTTAGCGCAACTGGAACGGTAACCAATGATGCGCATATTGCATTATTCGCTCAAGTATCATGCTCGTGCAACGGTAATCCACATGTGCTATTGGTGTGATCTTTATATAATTATTTAGGACAAAATGGCGCTCAATTTTTGTTATTGTTGCAGCGTAAAATATCCATGACGATAAGAAGTTGCTTTTTAACATCTTACTAGTGTTGTATTTCAGTCTTCTTTTTCATCGTAGGCAGCACAAGCTTAACAACCTCCACAATATCGCGCGAATAAATGTGGTCATTAATGATCAGGAATAAGGTGACCAGCTAGCAGCTTACTGCCGTAACAACATGCAGAGGTTACCTTGCACTATTGTTTCCCATGATATCGGCGATTTGACGCCAGAGGTCGTATGGTCGGTTCCAAACATGCGGACATAGTGTTATAACCTAAGAAACATACTAGGTCGCCTGCAGTTTGCATAGGCCAGCCACCTTGTCGGGTGTTCTTGTGCAAGCCCAACCAAGGTACCTTTTCCATGTCTTGGAATATGCATGCGTAAATCTTATGCGTCTAATGTCTAGCCTGATATGGGTTTTCGGTTTTGCGCTTCTGCAAAGCCACGTTGGTTTAAAAAAACGACAATTCGAGTTACTAACACGATTAGTAAACTATGTATGCATTATTTGGAAAATCACTACGATCGAGACGGTTATGGAACGGTAAAATGCTCGCCTCTGGCATGAAAGTATCAGGCGTTTGATAGAGGGAGCCGAATGTAGCTTTTACCAACTATTGACTTATCAGATGTCAAATGCTGAATTGACATAAGAAAAAAAAAAGATAGCCAACGATGACCGTAATGTCATTCACATTTGATCATTTTAAAAAAAAATTCTGCATCACCTGTTTAATGTTACATGTTAAAGCGCCTGTGGAGTATTTATTTTCTAAACGTGAGCCACTGTGCAATTTATAAGGAAAACAGGGATATCCGAGACGCGTCTACTTAACGTAGTTAAAACTGAAACAATACGCCTGGTTACCCTACGTGAAAAATAACTAGAATTATAACTATCATATGAAAGATCAAGGCATTATAACTTGCATGCTGCATTCCATAATATTCCATATTGAGTTAGTATGTATAAAAAAAATTCAATGTAAGATCTGCACCAACTATTGCAGCCATTCTAGGTTGATGTTTAGATTTGTTTGGATACCTCGCGATCTGTGGTGCAGAGATGTACACGATACGCATTTGTGATAATGAAGACTCGGACTCCAGCCGTACGGTCTTGAATAACATTAACATTTTGTATTTGACTTGATATTTAAAATGGATTGCCTATACATTAAAGCGAGAGAGAGAGGGAGTGTCGAGCCCGGAGGCTTTAAAGGTTTTAGGCTGTCCCTGAACCGTGTTTGGCCATGGTTGGCATAAACCACTCACCAATTCGCCCATACATGTGTACAATTGCCGAAAATGACGATCCAATCCATAGTTATCGTTTCTGGACATAGTCGAAACGCATTTATATAGATATCCCATGCACATTCAATGCCGAGTAACTTTCTATTAAAAGGCTAAACCTGGATACCTGATGAGACATACGATGTCGAACCTTTGATCATGATAGGTTGCATACGCTTCTGTAGGGATCGACAAACCAACTCAATCAAATCTGGGAAATGCTGATTCAAAAGTAACTCATGGGCTTCACTCCCTCCTATATCTGCATCAATGATCTTAGTTTGTATTCGACGGCTGCCGTGAAAGAATTACCCAACAAATCATGTGCAATCAGGTAGGAAGTGCGCAACCAGCCGTTGACCCTAGTTGTATCAAAGCGGAGAACATGCAGCCACTAGCGTTTGCCACTTATAACATATATACATAAGAATAATGTTTGAGCATACGCTCAATAATTATCGCAGTCATGCCGCCTATTAACTGTGCGTGCAAGGATTCTAATTGTAATTGCTTTGAACGCGTATATATCAATTATGTGGCAATCTGAAGTGCCCGATCCCGACTTCATCCGTTTTGCGTGTTGTAAGGTGTCAATACTAATTATTACCAATCGAATCCCGATGTGAATCGATAGCGATGTATGACTGCTTCAAAAGCCATATCGCTATAAGCGTGTACGATATGACGACATCAACAACACACACAGACGTTCAGTTTAGGAAACGATTGTATATGTTGACATTGTGCTTAGAACTCCAACGGAAATTAACTGAAAGGTTGAGCAAGTTGATATGATTATAAACTAAAGTTAGCAAGTGTAACGTAAGCAAAACAATCCATTGCTTTAACCCTCTTTCTCACCCACCCCGAATGGTGGAAGGTCGTCTTTCCCCTGAATGTAACCATCTGATCGAACACTCTTGCCCCAGAGTGATGCAAACCCGTCTTGATACTTCACAGATACATCAAAATCATAATTATTCTAGCCAAGTAACTACAGCATTCGGGGTTATGTCCCCTCGCCAGCTTTTTTTCGTACGCGTACAACGTTTCTTTGGTTTGTCGGCCTTATCTAAGTATTTAAATGAATAAGATAAATATAGTATTGAGGTACGTTGCCAGTCGTGAGTACCGTATCATTTCGTTACCGTTTAAACGGCAAGCAACATCGACGTTCATCATTGTAACATTCTATAGTCAAATATCATACCACATATAGTCGTCGTGTTTTATCCATTACGTTGACGCAGCCGGAAACTGGAATGCCAGATCCATTATTATTACCAATTCTGTGCTTCATTTTCCTATATGGTCCATTACGGGAATTTGACATGTATTTTTGGTCCGTTCAATTATCTTGAAGGCTAGCTTATGAATGTGTCATCCTTATAAGGCATGAAATAGAGCAATTCAACTATCTGGAAATAGGTTAGCAGCATGAAATAACAAACTACTCATAGTTTTAGACGCTGGCATCACGCAAGTAAGAGCCACTTCTAGGGAATTGGTTCAATTATCCTGATGACATTTCAAGTTGAGGTTCCCTTTCATGATAAAATTTAAGCGTGCTGCAGTTAGTCGGGGCGTTTACAACGAGAAATATTGTATGTATGTATATGTAGGTTATAAGCGACGTTCAAGGCGGCCATTTACGATTGATTACGATTTCGTTGACTATCAATCATGGGGTTAAAGCTAGTAATCCTGCAAACGCTTAAATTGCCAGCAAACGTCCAGCGGAGATACATCGTGTACAAACTGCGAATGTGATGAATATCATCACATTGCTCTCGATCAATGTCACTTTAATGTGCATTCGTTTGCCGGCGTAGCTAATCATGACCGTAAAAACAAATCGCGCATAATTCACAATCTGGCGCATGTTGAGCTTTGCAAGTTTTGTCATGATGGGTACTTACAGATTTTCGCGAAATAAATATTAATAATAGCTCGAATACATGTAATGGTTATAAGTAAATATATATATATATATATATATAGATATATATATATATATATATATATATATATATATATATATATATATATATATATATATATATATATATATATATATAGATATATATATAATATATATATATATATATATATATATATATATATATATATATATCTCTATATATATATATATATATACATATATATATATATATCTATATATAGATCTATATAGATATATATATATATATATATATATATATATATATCTATATATATCTATATATCTCTCTATATATATATATATATAGGCCTCTCTCTAGGATAAATAAATATAATATCAATATATATATATATATATCCCTATATATATATATCCCTATATATATATATCTATATATCTATATATATAAATATATCTATATCTATATATAATATATATATATGCTATATATATCTATATATATATATATATATATATATCTATATATATATATATATATATATATATATATATATATATCTCTATATATATATATATATATATATATATGAATATTTATATTTGTATCAACCATGCATTTTATGCGGACGATCTATGTCTGATGTCGCCATACTCCAATGGATTGCAAAAACTTCTGGACCTTTGTTCTCGATTCGGAGCTTCACATGATATAGTGTTTCAAATCTGTTTGCATTGTGACTCAACCAAACTCGGCAGACTATTCTATCCATTAGTATCGTTGAGTGGTATGCAATTGCAGTATGTTGAACAATGGAAATATTTGGGCCTATGGTAAGTGCAAATTCCAATGTTGACGATGACATGCTGAGGCAAATGCGAGTTTTATATGGTCGGTCAAACAGTCTTAAACAAAATTCCTCCCAATACTCATTGCATGTAAAACTTAAAATCGTCAAACCTACTGCAGGAAACTTTATTGTCCATATATATGGGTTAATTATTTACAGAAATCTCTTAATAAAGTTAGAGTTGCTTACAATAACATGTACCGACATATTTTAGGTGTATCAAAAAGAGACAGTGCAAGTCAATGTTCGCATCAAACAGTATCTCAGCATTTCAAGCATATATTAGAATATCGACCTACGCATTTATAAAGAGGAAAGGACTCTCCAATAACTTGTTGATAAAATTTTGAATGATTGTTACATGGTACGGTCTGGTGCCATATGGACCCATCGGTACCGAATTTTGTAAGCACTAGGATAACCTAGTTACGGAGCAGTTCCCATCAATTAAGCTATGCATACCAGAACAAATGTGGTAAATGAGTTCCGGAACAGAATAAAGAGATGCTTAAGGCATAGCAGACAACAATCAATACTGAAGGTGTGCCAATTAACCGTTGAGAGCAAAATCACCCGCACAGTATCTGACATACAAATGTGGCCAGAACAAGGTTGTCATTTCAGTAATTAAGGACTATAAATAACAAATGTGATGACATGGTGGCCATGCACATCTTTCAACAAAACTGCATAACATATTCTGACCTTTACTCTCTTGTCGCACTCTATATACCACAGTCAGCTAATTGTTATATATAAGTGGTCCTATGATAAGGTGGCATTTCCTCTTATATATGCACTATCGTATATTATTTAAGGTCTGCCATTGCAACATCTGCTTTTATATATCCTCACAGCAGGTAATTGTATTTGTATATTTATGTACCCTTGGAAGTTAACATGCATACCCTTTCAATTCTTATACCTTCATTTCTACGGCATATGCGGAATGGCAGCGAACAAATGTCCCCGCGTTAATCGGACGTGACATACTTTGCGTTGGCCAGTTTCCTTTGAAGACTCATTTAATATTGATCATGGTTTTAAACCAGAGAGTTACCGCGCTTTACCTCATGCTTTTGTTTCCTTTCGTTCAAGTTAACTGCTACATCAAACACCTTATGAGATTTATAAATTATATGCCTTGTTAGTTATGTCCGTACCTGGCTCCTAGCTGCCTCGTCCTTTGCCATACACGATTGCACCGTTAACTGCATAACTGTACATCTTCAGAAAAGTGTATTGGCGTGGTAGCTTTAGTATTCACAAAATATCCTTACTGCGAAGTGTACGTAGGGCCCATGACCGCTTAGCTGTTAACTTAAGTGGCATGCTTTTCCTTACTGGCGTCAGTGCAGTGCAGCTTAGGTTTTCAAATGTTTTATAAGTGATTAATTGAATTCACGAGCAAAATCTTTTGAAAGGGACACTGTTATGGATATATAATTACTGCACTAACGCGCTTGTATTTAGTATGTCAGCAACTTATTCATAGTGCCATCTCGAATGCAATAACCGATCGTTCCTTTAATTGGAGAGTGTCAACTCAGTTGTAGCTAAGTTATATCGCAAAGGGGGACAAACATACAGAGTTGTTATTATTGCGAAATATCCAGGTTGCGACAAGCGTCTGTAAGATAAGTAGCCCATGGTTTAATTCAGAACAATGGCGGTAGTTTTATAGTGTTACACTGTTCAGCTACATACCTATAAACGATATGCAGACAATCTATCAGAAGAAGACCTCACATATCTATATTACGCATGTCAGGCCCAGTCGATGTATGTCTACGATTAATGAGGGGGCCATTTACTGCTCTAAGATCAAACGATCGATCAAACAATGAATTGGCATCATTTGATTCCTATTGTTAACGACCTAAATTCGACGCAAGTAGGTATTATCTAAATGGTTTTTTAATCGTCAGCAAGTGACCTTAAAGTGCCTATGACACCTAAAATGTGATTTTTGAGTATAAACTAAACAAATCGATGCGGATCGAATGGTGTTGGAGTTTTTGGCCTCCGATGAATAATAAAAGAGATATTAAACGTTCTTTGGAGCGAAGCGGCATTTCGTGCGTGAGCCGAGGTCAACCGGAAATGACGCATATAGGGGGGTCCCAGTTTCAGCAGCCCAAGTCAGCTTCGATAGATGCGCTGGCGCTGTCAGAGCCGGAGTTTCTTTGCCTACCATAAAACCCACGTGAATTTATATCTTGTTTAGTCTGGATCAGTCATGCCAAAAATCTGCGTGGCCGCGAATTGTTCGAACTTTTCTTCGGAAAGCGTTCGATTATACAGTTTTCCTCGGGAGGAGAAGTTGCACAAGCAATGGATATCGCAAGTGCGGCGTACAAGGGCAGATTGGCTGGGTCCGACAACCCACTCGCGTTTGTGTAGCGAGGATTTTGGACCGGAATGTTTTGACCAGGCACTTGCAGTGAGAGAATCTCTCGGATTTGGGTACAACTGTTCCCGAAATATTCTCCCAACTGCTGTTCCTACCATATTCAAGAGAGGTTGCACGGAATCGCCACCAGTCAGAAAGTCTAAGGCAGTGGAGAAAAGAAAGCCCCAAAAGGTGAGCTGACATATTGCCAAAATCTCTTAGATGTTTACTTTTTCCTTAGTTTTGTTCTATAAACAATTATCAGGCTGTGGAGACATTGTTGTTGGACTCACATCTCCAGGAAAAAGAAAATGACTGTGGTCCTGCTCTGGTAAAGGATGCAAGCACCTCTGCAAGTATACCTCGCGCTTGCAGGACCCTATTTAAACCACAATCCAGGGAAGCAGGTGACTTCAGTGGAATTTCTCTTCTGTGTTCTATCACATATAAATTATGCTTGATAATTTATTATGCTTTATGGCCTTTTTCTGATATATGATTAACAGTAGCAACGTGTTGTTAAAAGCTGTGCAGACTCATGTGAGGACCACAGTCACAACATCATCTCAGACCCATGAAACATCCTTCCCATGGTGGGAAGAGATGGAGAATGAGTGCAATGAACACGGGGAGAGAATGCACCAGGACACAGATCCTGGCTATATCCCCTCAGACATAGAAGATGATGTGGACATCAATGACGAGAGGCCTTTGATTGAAAATGATGAAACAGATTCTTTGGACATTATTGAGGAAAGAAAGTATATAGTTTTTTGGTCTTCACTGCAGACTCTATTTGATCTTTGTGTGTGCAGATTTTGCGGTGCCACTGGGTTAGCTGCATCCAACCGGGAGGTTGGCACATTAGTAGCTGTCACCTTGAGATGCACCAGCTGCACTAAATCTGTTTACTGGAATAGCCAGCCCTATGTCGGTAAAATTCCAGCAGGAAACTTGCTGCTCTCAGCGGGAATCCTCTACAGCGGTGCTCTCATTTCCAAGACCATGAGGGTTCTAAAGCACATGGGTGTGGCTTGCTATTCTCTGCGTACATTCTTCCGCCACCAAAAACATATTTTAATCCAATCAGTCCGGCAAGTGTGGCAGGAGCGTCAACAATGGTTGTTTGCAGCCCTTCAGGCAGAAAACCGGGGACTTGTTCTAGGGGGTGACGGGCGCGCAGACAGTCCAGGACACAGTGCCAAGTATGGGACATACACTTTGATGGAGATGGAAGCGATGGCTGTAACAGATGTAGAACTTGTACAGGTACCACCTTTCATATGTTGGTTCTATATCTTTTATTTGTAAATGGTATAAAATGTGTAGGTGGCTCAACTAAAGGCTATCAACCTTACCAAGGTACTTGTTATCACATTTTTTCTGTAGAGTAATCAATGTGGAGGGAGCTACCACATGGAAAAGGCCGGACTCGTGCTAGGGTTGCAGAAACTAGAAGAAAACCACTTAGATGTTGAGACGCTCATAACGGACCGCCACCCGCAAATTGCTAAGTTTATCCAAGAGGAGCACCCAGGCATCACTCATGAATTTGACATTTGGCATGTTGCTAAGGGTAAATATTTCAAATTGTATTTTTGTAAAATGATAATGAACTGTGCAATGCTATTACTTCACCCATGCTTCTACATATTTCAGGCATCAAAAAGAAATTGAAGGCAGTGGCCAGAGGTAAAGATCTAGCAGATATTCAAGCGTGGATACCAAGTATTGTGAACCACCTGTACTGGAGTGTAGTATCAAGCCCCCCTGGAAATGGACAGCTGGTGTTGGACAAGTGGCTCTCAATCCTTGACCACATTCAAAATATTCAATCTGGGTTTGGTGGTCTGTTCCAGTCCTGTGTTCATGGACCTTTGACTGGTCGTGAGAGACGCAAAAGGTGGATCAAGCCAGGTGATACAATATATCATTTTAGAGTTCAAACTAAAAAGACCACAAGTTCCTTAAATTTCCTTGAAACACAAAAAAAAAATCTTGCAGTTAAATTGCTCTTTACATCCTTAGATACGAGGTGTGCCACAGAATTGGAAAAAATTATCACCAACAAGAGATTGTGCAAGGACATCAAGAGACTATCAGGCAATGCCAAGACCTCCTACATAGACGCTTTCCACAGCCTTCTGATCCAGTTTGCTCCAAAAACCTATGCTTTCAGTTACCCTGGTCTACTTTGCCGGTAAATCTTTCAACTATCCCAGTCTGCTTAGCTTTAAAGTTGGAACTAGTTAGATTTTACCCTTCTTTCAAATGTAGGATTGTTGTTGACAAGTGGATCCATAAACAAAAACAAAGTGGAATAAACAAGCCGTGTCTTTCCTCATGTCATTCATTCTAGTCCTGAATAAAGTTAATTTACTGCTGAATCCAACTTATCACAAAACATCCAATAAATCAAAAGCACAGAAACTTATCCTGAAAATGCTTTCAAACTGATAGAAAGGTTCATAAATGATTTCAGATCTAAATCACTTTTTGTGAAAAACTATGCATCTCAATGAAAATGCTACAGGCTATGGACGACAACAAAGAATCACCATATGCACAGTGACATAAATGGGTGAGGACATGTCCCACCCAATCTCCACAGATCCCAGAAAAAACACAAGGGAGGAGGTCACACAGTGAGTTTCATATCCCACAAAGTGCTGAATGATCCGAAAATAGTGTTATCCTGGTATGCCAAAACTGTATAAAATCATTCAGTCTGAATTGAAAACGTCATTCATTTGAGTATTTAAAATCACCCAGTAGTTTGGGGATTTTTTCCCAGTAGTTTGGGGATTTTTTCCGGCAACATAAATTTATAATTTGGTGTTTGTTGTCTGTCAATACTTACTTGTTTCCCTTGTATGGACCATGATCCTGCTTGTAGGCGTAGTACGCTGTCTCCAATACATCTTCATTAAGACATACAGCATTAAAATTTGGATGCTGCGTCACACATTTAATTTCTGGTAGATTTTCTATTTTAATCATCACCTATCAAATACATACCAAACTCTGTCTAAGACATAGTCTAAGAATTTTCGCTAAGTTCGTTGGCGACTACAAACCACATTGAATAACACCAAGAAAAACGAAAACAAATGATAAAGGTATTCTTCATTTATAATATAAAATCAAAAGAGAAAATAGTTTCGTGCAGTGATTACAATTCCATTAGGACTCACAAATCAATGTTTTGAAGACGGTTCATGTTCGGATTATCGCTTCTCGAAACACGTGAATCAGTCCTGTCACTGTCAGATTCGCTGGCGCTGTTTTCGGACAGATATGGCTCGAATCTGTACGGCACAATACCAGCTACATCCTCTGGATTTGATTGCTCAAACATTTGAGGCTCTTCAACCCAAAACTCCAGATACATCGCTCGCCGAAACATTCGCCATTGTATACTGTGAAAACTGCGGACCTGTCAGTGACGACTCCCCCAAGTGACGTCACGGGGTGCTGGGCCGAAAATTTGGAAAATGGCGGCGGGTGCCGAAAAATCGACTTTATATTCCAATTTACATTAGGTTCGGGTGACTTGTTCGGAAATTGAACCACAAAAACAGAGTAAATGCAACTTTGTCTTTCATTTGGTTAAATAAAAATTATAATGACAATTTGGTGTCATAGGCACTTTAAACCGCGCATGCAAAGTGCGTAATGAAGCTGTAAATGGCAATTCAAAGAGGCAGCAGGACGATGTTTTAGAGTCTGTACATTTTTATGGGGCATTAGATTTACGCAGGAATCGTACTCGTTTGGAAAGTCAGCCAAACACTTCCGTGGATTCTCTGCTCTCCTTGGTTTCTCAGTCAGATTATTTTTACTATGCAATAGGAAGGCGCCCGACTTTCGAACAGACAGATCAGACAATAGACTGATAACGTCCCTTATTATACTGATATGTTTGTCACAGTCAGTAGTAATACCAGAACTGGGCATAAAGTTCCGTTCAAATACAGCATCGAGCCGTTTGATGCGACAACCAGGCAGATAACGTATACATGAAATTCCTAAATAATGCCGTCATCAGTGCCGAATGACCTTTGCATAAACTACGTTGATGAATTTAATGCACCGCATTAAAAATTACCATTGCCCCAGTGAGACCTCAGCTTTTTGATCTTCTTGCAAAGTACTTAGGCAAAAAGAACAAGGAACTGATTCCACCGAAAACCATTAGCAGCAAGGACGACAAGGTCACAAACATGGACAACCTCGAGATATCAACCGGCAGTATTTATAATTACCATAGCATGGGATATACAATATATATATATTATATATATATATATGTATTTATACAAATATATACATATATATATATATATATATATATATATATATATATACATACATATATATATGTGTATATATATATATATATACAATGAATATATATATATATATATATATATATATATATATATATATATATATATATATATACATATATATATATATATATATATATATATATATATATATATATATCTATATATATATATATATATATATATATATATATAGATATGATATATATATATTTATATATTTATCTATATTTCTATATATATCTCTTTATCTCTATATCTCTCTATCTATCTATAGTATCTAGGGATTTATATCTCTTCTCTCTCTCTCTCTCTTCTCTCTCTCCCTCTCTCTCTATATATCTATATCTATATATTCTATATATATATATATATCTATATATATATATATATATATATATGTATATACATATTTAAATCATTTTTTTAGGTTGATCTAACAATTCCCATTGTACGTTCTCTTGTCAGCGCGTGTTAAATGCATCAGGATGTACCTTGTTACATTTTAATGCGGATATAAGCACAAAGGACATTTGCTGATTAATGCATCCCTTCGGCACGTCACATTCTCGGATATTTCACTGGTCGCAGTGGTGGTTCCGGTTTCCATAGCATGCCGGATAATCTGGCCTCTGCTGCTATTCACCCATGCTTGAGAAATTCTAATTCGATATTCAATTAGTTTTCAGACAATTTGATGCCCTGTCAAGTACCTTATGATGGCAGCCCCCATGTAGAGATTGCATTTCATGGCTTGAAGATTGTACCGTACATGTGCTTTAAATTATGGTTCCGCTTATTAGGAAAAAACAAGATGGATTTCGGATGTTTGTAGCATCGAGTATTGTGCATACGCAGAATATAAAGCTACGTTAAGATGGTTCTCTCCGATAATCGTTGTGGTGATTCTGAGAATGGGGGTTATACACACAAAGTGAGAGTAAAATGCACAATTTGCTCACGTGCGTTGGAATTCATTTGTTTGGTTTCGCAAGTTTTGTTTTGAGCCTATTTTGGTCCTCTATTGCCTTCGACATCGTTTACTTATGCTGCCTACAAATTTGGATTGTCGATCTTTAATGCCCAGTTCAACTCTTGACAAGACCGCACCATAAAAAAGCCGAACCCGCGTCAGTGGCGATTATTTGCGGGCAAACATAGTAAGATGAATCGAAATATAATCAAACGATAAGATTGTTAACGTTTAAAGCATGGTCAGTTACTATTGTTAGCGCAACTGGAACGGTAACCAATGATGCGCATATGGCATTATTCGCTCCAGTATCATGCTCGTGCAACGGTAATCCACATGTGCTATTGGTGTGATCTTTATATATTTATTTAGGACAAAATGGCGCTCAATTTTTGTTATTGTTGCAGCGTAAAATATCCATGACGATAAGAAGTTGCTTCTTAACATCTTACTAGTTTTGTAGTTCAGTCTTCTTTTTCATCGTAGGCAGCACAAGCTTAACAACCTCCACAATATCGCGCGAATAAATGTGGTCATTAATGATCAGGAATAAGGTGACTACCTAGCAGCTTACTGCCGTAACAACATGCAGAGGTTACCTTGCACTATTGTCTCCCATGATATCGGCGATTTGACGCCAGAGGTCGTATGGTCGGTTCCAAACATGCGGACATAGTGTTATAACCTAAGAAACGTACTAAGTCGCCTGCAGTTTGCACAGGCCAGACACCTTGTCGGGTGTTCTTGTGCAAGCCCAACCAAGGTTGCTTTTCCATGTCTTGGAATATGCATGCGTAAATCTTATGCGTCTAATGTCTAGCCTGATATGGGTTTTCGGTTTTGCGCTTCTGCAAAGCCACGTTGGTTTAAAAAACGACAATTCGAGTTACTAACACGATTAGTAAACTATGTATGCATTATTTGGAAAATCACTACGATCGAGACGGTTATGGAACGGTAAAATGCTCGCCTCTGGCATGAACGTATCAGGCGTTTGATAGAGGGAGCCGAATGTAGCTTTTACCAACTATTGACTTATCAGATGTCAAATGCTGAATTGACATAAGGAAAAAAAGGTAGCCAACGATGACCGTAATGTCATTCACATTTGATATTTACAAAAAAAATGTCTTTATCACCTGTTTAATGTTACATTTTAAAGGGCCTGTGGAGTATTTATTTTCTAAACGTGAGCCACTGTGCAATTTGTAAAGAAAACAGGGATATCCGAGACGCGTCTACTTAACGTAGTTAAAACTGAAACAATACGCCTGGTTACCCTACGTGCAAAATAACTGATATTATAACTATCATATGAAAGATCAAGGCATTATAACTTGCATGCTGCATTCCATCAATATTCCATATTGAGTTATTATGTATAAAAAAAATTCAATGTAAGATCTGCACCAACTATTGCAGCCATTCTAGGTTGATGTTTAGATTTGTTTGGATACCTCGCGATCTGTGGTGCAGAGATGTACACGATACGCATTTGTGATAATGAAGACTCGGACTCCAGCCGTACGGTCTTGAATAACTTAATCATTTTTTATTTGACTTGATATTTAAAATAGATTGCCTATACATTAAAGCGAGAGAGAGAGGGAGTGTCGAGCCCGGAGGCTTTAAAGGTATTAGGCTGTCCCTGAACCGTGTTTGGCCATGGTTGGCATAAACCACTCACCAATTCGCCCATACATGTGTACAATTGCCGAAAATGACGATCCAATGCATAGTTACCGTTACTGGACATAGTCGAAACGCATTTATATAGATATCCCATGCACATTATATGCCGAGTAACTTACTAGTAAAAGGCTAAACCTGGATACCTGATGAGACATACGATGTCGAAACTTGGATCATGATAGGTTGCATACCCTTCTGTAGGGATCGACAAACCAACTCAATCAAATCTGGGAAATGCTGATTCAAAAGTAACTCATGGGCTTCACTCCCTCCTATATCTGCATCAATGATCTTAGTTTGTATTCGACGGATGCCGTGAAAGAATTACCCAACAAATCATGTGCAATCAGGTAGGAAGTGCCAAACCAGCCGTTGACCCTAGTTGTATCAAAGCGGAGAACATGCAGCCACTAGCGTTTGCCACTTATAACATATATACATAAGAATAATGTTTGAGCATACGCTCAATAATTATCGCAGTCATGCCGCCTATTAACTGTGCGTGCAAGGATTCTAATTGTAATTGCATTGAACGAGTATATATCATTCATGTGGCAATCGGAAGTGCCTGATCCCGACTTCATCCGTTTTGCGTGTTGTAACGTGTCAATACGAATTATCACCAATCGAATCCCGATCATTCTATGATGTGAATCGATAGCGATGTATGACCGCTTCAATAGCCATATCGCTATAAGCGTGTACGATATGACGACATCAACACACACACAGACGTTCAGTTTAGGAAACGATTGTATATCTTGACATTGTGCTTAGAACTCCAACGGAAATTAACTGAAAGGTTGAGCAAGTTGATATGATTATAAACTAAAGTTAGCAAGTTTAACGTAAGCAAAACAATCCATTGCTTTAACCCTCTTTCTCACCCACCCTGAATGGTGGAAGGTCGTCTTTCCCCTGAATGTAACCATCTGATCGAACACTCTTGCCCCAGAGTGATGCAAACCCGTCTTGAAACTTTACAGATGCATCAAAATCCTGATTATTCCAGCCAAGTAACTACAGTATTCGGGGTTGTGCCCCCTCGCCAGCTTTTCTTCGTACGCGTACAACGTTTCTTTTCTTTGCCGGCCTTATCTAAGTTTTTAAATAAATATGATAAATATAGTATTGAGGTACACTGCCGTTCGTGAGTACCGTATCATTTCGATAAGGTTTTGAACGCCAAGCAACATACGACGTTCATCATTGTTGCATTCTATTGTCAACTATCATACCACATTGTAGTCGTGGTGTTTCATCATTTACGTTGCCGCAGTCGGAAACTGGAATGCCTGCTCCATTATTATTACCAATTCTGTGCTTCATTTTCCTATATGGTCCATTACGGGAAATTGACATGTATTTTTGGTCCGTTCAATTATCTTGAAGGCTAGCTTATGAATGTGTCATCCTTATAAGGCATGAAATAGAGCAATTCAACTATCTGGAAATAGGTTAGCAGCATGAAATAACAAACTACTCATAGTTTTAGACGCTGGCATCACGCAAGTAAGAGCCACTTCTAGGGAATTGGTTCAATTATCCTGATGACATTTCAAGCTGAGGTTCCCTTTCATGATAAAATATAGGCGTGCTGCAGTTAGTCGGGGCCTTTACAACGAAAAATATTGTATGTATAGGTAGGTTATTAGTGGCATTCAAGGCGGCCATTTACGATTGATTACGATTTCGTTGACTATCAATCATGGGGTTAAAGCTAGTAATCCTGCAAGCGCTTACATTGCCAGCAGACTTCCAGCGGAGATACATCGTGTACAAACTGCGAATATGATAAATATCATGTCAATGCTCTCGATCAATGTCACTTTAATGTGCATTCGTTGCCGGCGGCGTAGCTAATCATGACCGTGAAAAAAAAATCGCGCATAATTCACAATCTGGCGCATGTTGAGCTTTGCAAGTTTTGTCATGATGGGTACTTACAGATTTTCGCGAAATAAATATTAATAATAGCTCGAATACATGTAAATGGTTATTATTATATATATAGACTATATAGATATATATATATATATATATATATATATATATATATATATATATAGATATATATATATATATATATATATATATATATATATATATATATATATATATATATATATATATATATATATATATATAGATATATATATATATCTATATATATATATATATATATATATATATCTATATATATATATATATATGTATATATATATATATACTCTCTATCTATCTCTATCTCTCTATATATATATATATATATATCCCTATATATCTATCTAAATGATATGCTCTATATATATCTATGTACATATATATATATATATATATATATATGAATATATGCTATAAATATAAATTGTATCATATATATATATATACTGCGGACGATCTATGTCTGATGTCGCCATACTCCAATGGATTGCAAATACTTCTGGACCTTTATTCTCGATTATAGCTCCACATATATAGTGTTCAATCCATCGAAATCTGTTTTTGCATTGCTATTTATATTTGTATCATACATGATTTTATGCGGACGATCTATGTCTGATGTCGCCATACTGGCATGCAAAAACTTCTGACCTGTTGTTCTCGATTCGGAGCTTCACATGATATAGTGTTTCAAATCTGTTTTGGGCCTATGGTAAGTGCAAATTCAAATGATGATGACGATGAGTATGTTGCTAAGGCTATGGTAAGTGCAAATTCCAATTTTTGAGATGCTGAGGCAAATGCGAGTTTTATATGGTCGGTCAAACAGTCTTAAACAAAATTCCTCCCAATACTCATTGCATGTAAAACTTAAAATCGTCAAACCTACTGCAGGAAACTTTATTGTCCATATATATGGGTTAATTATTTACAGAAATCTCTTAATAAAGTTAGAGTTGCTTACAATAACATGTACCGACATATTTTAGGTGTATCAAAAAGAGACAGTGCAAGTCAATGTTCGCATCAAACAGTATCTCAGCATTTCAAGCATATATTAGAATATCGACCTACGCAGTTATAAAGAGGATAGGTCTCTCCAATAACTTGTTGATAAAACTTTGAATGATTGTTACATGGTACGGTCTGGTGCCATATGGACCCATCGGTACCGAATTTTATAAGCACTAGGATAACCAAATTACGGAGCAGTTTCCATCGATTAAGCTATGCATACCAGAACAACTGTGGTGACAGAGTTTCGGAACAGAATAAAGAGATGGCACAGCAGACAACAATCAATAATGGTGTGCCAATTAACTGCGGAGAGCAAAATCACCAACAAAGTGTCTAACATGCAAATGTGACTAGAACATGGTTGACATTTAAGTAATTAAGGACTGTTAATAAAAACTGTGATGACATGATGGCCATGCATTTCTTTAAACAAAACTGCATCACATATTCTGACCTTTACTGTCTTGTCGCACGCTATTCACCACAGTCAGCTAATTGTTATACATAATAGGTCTATGCCTAAGTGGTCCTATGATAAGATGGCATTTCCTCTTATTTATGCACTATTGTTTATTGTATAAGGTCTGCCATAGCAACATCTGCTTTTATATATCATCACAGTAGGTAATTGTATTTGTATATTTTTGTACCCTTGGAAGTTAGCATGCATACCCTTTCAATTTCCATACCTTCATTTCTATGGCATATGGCGGAATGGCAACGAATAAATGTCCCCGCGCTAATCCGACGTGACATACTTTGCGTTTCCTTTGAAGACTCATTTTAATATTGATTATGGTTATCAACCAGAGGGTTACCGCGCTTTACCTCATGCTTTTTATTCCTTTTGTTCAAATTAACTGCTACATCAAACACCTTATGAGATTAATAAAATATATGCCTTGTTAGTTATGTCCGTACCTGGCTCCTAGCTGCATCGTCCTTTGCCATAAACAATTGCATCGTTACCTGCATAACTGTAAATCTTCAGAAATGTGTATTGGCGTGGTAGCTTTAGTATTCACAAAATATCCTTACTGCGAATTGTACGTAGGGCCCATGTCCGCTTACCTGTTAACTTAAGTGGTATGCTTTTCTGTTGCATTCTTCCAATTTCGATAGACACATTGTTTCGGTATTTAGTATAATCATAACAATATTTAATTTTACTGGGCAGGCATGTTGATAAACTCACAAAGAATACTTGGTCACAACCTTATCATAACTCCTATCTATGTATAAAGATATTTCCATGTAACGCCAGCCAGGTTTGAATGACTGATGATATTGAAAATTACTTTAGGTGTGGATATTGGAACCCAAAACATCCATTTAAGGTGACGGTAATTTTCCTATGTTACTCCGTTAACTTAAACCCAAATATACAAACGACCATAGACTCTCATTTGTCTTAAAGCAACATATCTAACGGATGCATAGATGTCAGCAAAGTAGCATCGTTCGAACTCAAAGAGCTATCACACGCATGTTATGTTCAGCCGATTTATGTCCAAGCAAAATAGGAGAACATTTTGGTGTGCAAAGAATACACTATTTATGGCAAGCAATTATTAAGCCAATACATATCAGACGATGCATTTAGATTTAACAGCATAGAACCTCAATATAACATATGATGCGGTTAAAATACGAATTTTACGGCGTAATTTCGTGCATGATCTGCAACCAATTGATATGTCACCACTATATTTGTGACGCCTAAAACAACGAAAACACAAGCACCGCGTACCCCGACATAGGCTACAATATTAATCGAATGATGACTACGGTTGAGTCATACCACGGACCAACCTTATTACACAGGGGTCTAGAGTACAGAGTTTCGATGCTTCTAAATAGCCAGACCAAAGCATCCGGCAAAACTGCAAGAGATGAAAGATAAAAAATTGTACAAAATATACGTCGAATGTTAATGTCAAAACAGGCGGGATGGGGAATGGGCCAAATACAGTTGATTAATAGGTGCGTCACGAAGTTCAAAACACTAACTGAATTTACCTCGAGAGACTGAAGTAGAAGTCCTTTTGAACTAAGAAACGTGACTCTTGAGCACTGTATTTAATAATATGATGTAAACCTCAAAGATAATATAGCCATTATATAGATCGCTTGTGTATGGACACATAGGTATGTTACTTATCACCGACGGAGACTAAATATTAATTAAGGATTGGTGGGAGTATTAGATCGAGGAGTGTGCTAACGATGTGAAGTTAACAAGTTTGTTGGGCATGTATATGAGCAACAGAAGCGACCCATCTTTAATCACTGGCCTACCTCCATATCCTTCTTCGTATTTCCCCAACGCCGAATTGGGAGCCGACGTTGATAGCATACTACCAACAGTACCGCACGTCTGCCAGTCTGATATCTGATTGCAAGCATGTTCTTGATTTGTGTTTGCTGAACCTGGCTTGTGAGGCTGAGATTGTTCACATGCAGAGAACTCACTCGCATGGTACTTTGCAGCCGAACTAATTGCATGTGCCACGATAAGAAAATCTACAGTCCAAGCTACATGGCATCAATCATCATCGTCGGGAGGGGATTCATGAAATTACTTGCTTTAGGATGGACTTAAGACTAGTTGCCCAGATGTTGTTATTATATGAACTGCAGCCATAAACAAATCATCTGCACCGTGGGATAGGCAATTTCAACACACATGATAGCCTTAAAAGTAATTAAGCTGCTTACTGTTGCATGTAGGTATGGGCTGACAGCTATTATTTACGTTCGTGTTGCTGTTGGTTTGTCAAACTTGATGCACGGCATATGTCGGTGTGAAATCGGTACTCATAGAAATGCAGTTTATCTGCAGAGCTTTATGTTTTTTTGAGGGATGCTGGTTCTGAGAAATGACCATTAAATGAGCATGCGAGCTTCGGAGGAATCGACCAGTAATTTGATTTGCTGATTCTGCCTATGCAATGCTGAATACCCAATAAACTCACAGATGCGACTAGCAATTTAATGAGTCAAATTATACAGATATAAATCTGTTTATGCAACCCTGAGCACCCAGGGGGCTTTGTTTAAAATTCGCACTAGCCATGCAAAACTTGCAGGAAGTGTGCGTTGTGGACAGTCAACCAGTTTAGTACTAGCTTTGCTACCCATATGATGATGAAAAGATGTATTCCAACATTGATCGGAGATTTAACTACGTAAGTGGTCAATTATGACTTGAGAGTGTCATGTTTTATATGCGTGTGTGTGGGAATTGTATTGTTACAACAGTGTACGGCCATCTTTTTGCTTGTTCACAAAACTATTTGGAGGTTTATAAGTTCAACGGTAGGTAGGTTTTCGTTGTGCTTATTGGATGGTCGGGCCTCTGAGTGAGTTAGCAAGACAGCTGTAAAAACTTATTGTGGCAGCCGCGATCGCTTTGTAACCTTTAAATGTAAGCGACCACTCTTGATCACCAAGATAGATTGAATTTAGGGCTCCAACGTATTGCCCTTGACGCACAAAAGTTATTTATAATGAGCGGCACAACTACCTCGATGTTCAAACGCCGATATCTTCTTGATTAATTTCCATAGCATAACAAAAGTACGACAATGTATGCAATTTGATCATAATAACTTGACAACTGTAATCCCCATTCTATATCTGGCACTATACCATGACTTTCGTCCGCTACATCATGAGTCGACCCTGCTCACGTTTAAGCTCCACGTCACGTGACCACCATGCGAGTTATATATATATATTTATATATATATACATATATATATATATATATAAATATATGTACATATATAAATATATATATATATATAAATATATATATAAATATATAAAAATACATATATATATATATATTTTTATATATATATATATTTATATACATGCATTTATATATATATAAACATAGAAATATATATATATATATATACATAAACATATATATATACACAATGTATATATATATATATTTATAGCTATATATGTATATATACATATATAAATATATATATATATGCTTATCTATATATATATATCTACATATCTATATATAAAGATATGTTTATATAGATACATAAATATGTATATATACATATCTCTAAATATATATATATAGATATAAATAAATATATGTTATTATATATTTTATATATATTTATATATATATTTATATATATTTATATCTATATATATACTTATATATATATAAATATATATATATATTTATATATATTTATATATATATATATATATATTTATATATGTATATATATATTCAAATCATATTTAGGTTGATCTAACAATTCCCATTGTACGTTCTCTTGTCAGCGCGTGTTAAATGCAACAGGATGTACCTTGTTACATTTTAATGCGGATATAAGCACAAAGGTCATTTGCTGATTAATGCATCCCTTCGGCACGTCACATTCTCGGATATTTCACTGGTCGCAGTGGTGGTTCCGGTTTCCATAGCACGCCGGATAATCTGGCCTCTGCTGCTATTCACGCATGCTTGAGAAATTCTAATTCGATATTCAATTAGTTTTCAGACAATTAGATGCCTGTCAAGTACTGTATGATGGCAGCCCCCATGTCGAGATTGCATTTCATGGCTTGAAGATTGTACCGTACATGTGCTTTAATTATGGTTGCAATTATTAGGAAAAAACAAGATGGATTTCTGATGTTCGTAGCATCGAGTATGGTGCATACGCAGAATATAAAGCTACGTTAAGATGGCTCTCTCCGATGAGCGTTGTGGTGATTCTGAGAATGGGGGTTATACACACAAGAAAGAGCACAGTGCACAATTTGCTCAAGTGCGTTGGAATTCATTTGTTCTGCTAAACAAGCTTTGTTTTGGGCCTATTTTTGTCCTCTATTGCCTTCGACATCGTTTACTTATGCTGCCTACAAATTTGGATTGTCGATCTTTAATGCCCAGTTCAACTCTTGACAAGACCGCACCATAAAAAAGCCGAACCCGCTTCAGTGGCGATTATTTGCGGGCAAACATAGTAAGATGAATCGAAATATAATCAAACGATAAGGTTGTTAACGTTTAAAGCATGGTCAGTTACTATTGTTAGCGCAACTGGAACGGTAACCAATGATGCGCATATTGCATTAATCGCTCAAGTATCATGCTCGTGCAACGGTAATCCACATGTGCTATTGGTGTGATCGTTATATATTTATTTAGGACAAAATGGCGCTCAATTTTTGTTATTGTTGCAGCGTAATATATCCATGACGATAAGAAGTTGCTTTTTAACATCTTACTAGTGTTGTACTTCAGTCTTCTTTTTCATCGTAGGCAGCACAAGCTTAACAACCTCCACAATATCGCGCGAATAAATGTGGTCATTAATGATCAGGAATAAGGTGACCAGCTAGCACATTACTTCCGTAACAAAATGCAGTGATTACCTTGCACTATTGTTTCCCATGTTATCGGCGATTTGACACCAGAGGTCGTATGGTCGGTTCCAAACAAGCGGACATAGTGTTACAACCTAAGAAACGTACTAAGTCGCCTGCAGTTTGCATAGGCCAGCCTCCTTGTCGGGTGTTCTTGTGCAAGCCCAACCAAGATAGCTTTTCCTTGTCTTGGAATATGCATGCGTAAATCTTATGCGTCTAATGTCTAGCCTGATATGGGTTTTGGGATTTGCGCTTCTGCAAAGCCACGTTGGTTTAAAAAAAAGACAATTCGAGTTACTAACACGATTAGTAAACTATGTATGCATTATTTGGAAAATCACTACGATCGAGACGGTTATGGAACGGTAAAATGCTCGCCTCTGGTATGAAAGTATCAGGCGTTTGATAGAGGGAGCCGAATGTAGCTTTTACCAACTATTGACTTATCAGATGTCAAATGCTGAATTGACATAAGGAAAAAAAGATAGCCAACGATGACCGTAATGTCATTCACATTTGATATTTATAAAAAAATTTCTTTATCACCTGTTTAATGTTACATGTTAAAGCGCCGGTGGAGTATTTATTTTCTAAACGTGAGCCACTGTGCAATTTATAAGGAAAACAGGGATATCCGAGACGCGTCTACTTAACGTAGTTAAAACTGAAACAATACGCCTGGTTACCCTACGTGCAAAATAACTGATATTATAACTATCATATAAAAGATCAACGCATTATAACTTGCATGCTGCATTCCATCAATATTCCATATTGAGTTAGTATGTATAAAAAAAAATTCAATGTAAGATCTGCACCAACTATTGCAGCCATTCTAGGTTGACGTTTAGATTTGTTTGGATACCTCGCGATCTGTGATGCAGAGATGTACACGATACGCATTTGTGATAATGAAGACTCGGACTCCAGCCGTACGGTCTTGAATAACATTAACATTTTGTATTTGACTTGATATTTAAAATGGATTGCCTATACATTAAAGCGAGAGAGAGAGGGAGGGTCGAGCCCGGAGGCTTTAAAGGTTTTAGGCTGTCCCTGAACCGTGTTTGGCCATGGTTGGCATAAACCACTCACCAATTCGCCCATACATGTGTACAATTGCCGAAAATGACGATCCAATGCATAGTTATCGTTACTGGACATAGTCGAAACGCATTTATATAGATATCCCATGCGCATTATATGCCGAATAACTTACTATTAAAAGGCTAAACCTGGATACCTGATGAGACATACGATGTCGAACCTTTGATCATGATAGGTTGCATACGCTTCTGTAGGGATCGACAAACCAACTCAATCAAATCTGGGAAATGCTGATTCAAAAATAACTCATGGGCTTCACTCCCTCCTATATCTGCATCAATGATCTTAGTTTGTATTCGACGGCTGCCGTGAAAGAATTACCCAACAAATCATCTGCAATCAGGTAGGAAGTGCGCAACCAGCCGTTGACCCTAGTTGTATCAAAGCGGAGAACATGCAGCCACTAGCGTTTGCCACTTATAACATATATACATAAGAATAATGTTTGAGCATACGCTCAATAATTATCGCAGTCATGCCGCCTATTAACTGTGCGTGCAAGGATTCTAATTGTAATTGCATTGAACGAGTATATATCATTCATGTGGCAATCTGAAGTGCCCGATCCCGACTTCATCCGCTTTGCGTGTTGTAACGTGTCAATACTAATTATTACCAATCGAATCCCGATCATTCTATGATATGAAAAGCCATATCGATATAACCGTGTACGATATGACGACATCAACAACACACACAGACGTTCAGTTTAGGAAACGATTGTATATCTTGACATTGTGCTTAGAACTCCAACGGAAATTAACTGAAAGGTTGAGCAAGTTGATATGATTATTACCTAAAGTTAGCAAGTGTAACGTAAGCAAAACAATCCATTGCTTTAACTCTCTTTCTCCTCGCCCCGAATAGTGGAAGGTCGTCTTTCACCTGAATGTAACCATCTGATCGAACACTCTTGCCCCAGAGTGATGCAAACCCGTCTTGATACTTCACAGATACATCAAAATCATGATTATTCTAGCCAAGTAACTACAGCATTCGGGGTTGTGCCCCCTCGCAATCTTTTTTTCGTATGCGTACAACGTTTGTCGGCCTTATCTAAGTATTTAAATGAATAAGATAAATATAGTATTGAGGTACACTGCCAGTCGTGAGTACCGTATCATTTCGTTACCGTTTAAACGGCAAGCAACATCGACGTTCATCATTGTAACATTCTATAGTCAAATATCATACCACATATAGTCGTGGTGTTTCATCAATTACGTTGCCGCAGTCGGAAACTGGAATGCCTGATCCATTATTATTACCAATTCTGTGCTTCATTTTCCTATATGGTCCATTACGGGAAATTGACATGCATTTTAGGTCCGTTCAATTATCTTGAAGGCTAGCTTATGAATGTGTCATCCTTATAAGGCATGAAACAGAGCAATTCAACTATCTGGAAGTAGGTTGGCAGCATGAAATAACAAACTACTCATAGTTTTAGACGCTGGCATCACGCAAGTAAGAGCCACTTCCAGGGAATTGGTTCAATTACCCTGATGACATTTCAAGTTGAGGTTCCCTTTCATGATAAAATTTAAGCGTGCTGCAGTTAGTAGGGGCCTTTACAACGAGAAATATTGTATATATGTATATGTAGGTTATAAGCGACGTTCAAGGCGGCCATTTACGATTGATTACGATTTTGTTGACTATCAATCATGGGGTTAAAGCTAGTAATCCTACAAGCGCTTAAATTGCCAGCAGACGTCCAGCGGAGATACATCGTGTACAAACTTCATTCGTTTGCCGGCGTAGCTAATCATTACCGTGAGCAACAAATCGCGCATAATTCACAATCTGGCGCATGTTGAGCTTTGCAAGTTGTGTCATGATGGGTACTTATAGATTTTCGCAAAATAAATATTAATAATAGCTCGAATACATGTAATGGTTATAAATAAGTATATATATATATATATATATATTTATATATATATATATATATATATATATATATATATATATTATATATAGATACATATATATACATATATATACATATATATATAATTATATATATATGTATATATATATAAATATATGGATATATATATACATATATATATATATATATATATATAAATATATATATATATAAATAGGAATACATATATCATAATGCATGTATATATATATATATATATATATATATATATATATATATATATATATATATATATATATATCTATATATATATATATATATACATATATATATGAAAATATGTGCTATTGATATTTGTATCAACCATGCATTTAATGCGAAGGATCTATGTCTGATGTCGCCATACTCCAATGGATTGCAAAAACTTCTGGAACTTCTCGATTCGGAGCTTCACATGATATAGCGTTAAAAATCTGTTTGCATTGTGACTCAACCAAACTCGGCAGACTGTTCTATCCATTAGGATCGTTGAGTGGTATGCAATTGCAGTACGTTGAACAATGGAAATATTTTGGGCCTATGGTAAGTGCAAATTCCAATGTTGACGATGACATGCTGAGGCAAATGCGAGTTTTATATGGTCGGTCAAACTGTGTTAAACAAAATTCCTCCCAATACTCATTGCATGTAAAACTTAAAATCGTCAAACCTACTGCAGGAAACTTTATTGTCCATATATATGGGTTAATTATTAACAGAAATCTCTTAATAAAGTTAGAGTTGCTTACAATAACATGTACCGACATATTTAGGTGTATCAAAAAGAGACAGTGCCAGTCAAATGTTCGCCTCAAACAGTATCTCAGCATTTCAAGCATATATTAGAATATCGACCTACGCATTTATAAAGAGGAAAGGACTCTCCAATAACTTGTTGATAAAACTTTGAATGATTGTTACATGGTACGGTCTAGTGCCATATGGACCCATCGGTACCGAATTTTGTAAGCACTAGGATAACCTAGTTACTGAGCAGTTCCCATCGATTAAGCTATGCATACCAGAACAATGTGGTAACCGAGTTCCGGAACAGCATAAAGAGATGGTTAAGGCATAGCAGACAACAATCTGAAGGTGTGCCAATATCCTTACTGCGAAGTGTACGTAAGGCCCATGACCGCTTAGCTGTTAACTTAAGTGGCATGCTTTTCCTTACTGGCGTCAACGCAGTGCAGCTTAAGTTTTCAAACTTTTTATAAGTGATTAATTGAATTCACGAGCAAAATCTTTTGAAAGGAACACTGTTATGGATATATAATTACTGCACTAATGCGCTTGTATTTAGTATGTCAACACCTTATTCATAGTGCCATCTCGAATGCAATATCCAATCGTTGCTTTAACTGGAGAGTGTCAACTCAGTTGTAGTTCAGTTATATCGCAAAGAGGGACAAACATACAGAGTTGTTATTATTGCGAAATATCCAGGTTGCGACTAGCGTCTGTAAGATAAGTAGCCCATGGTTTAATTCAGAACAATGGCGGTACTTTTATAGTGTTACACTGTTCAGCTACATACCTATAAACGATATGCAGACAATCTATCAGAAGAAGTGCATCATAAGACCTCACATATCTATATAACGCATGACAGGCCCAGTCGATGTATGTCTACGATTAATGAGGGGGCCATTTAGTGCTCTAAGATCAAACGATCGTTCAAACAATGAATTGGCATCATTTGATTCCTATTGTTAATGACCTAAATTCGACGCAAGTGGGTATTATCTAAATGGTTTTTGAATCATCAGCAAGTGTATAAAAACAAGGAAAGGCAACATGTTTCTGACAAATGGACGGGTGATTTGCCAATGTGTTACCCAGGCCTTATTTATAGGAACCAATACATCCACACATGAGTTTGATACAGACAATTGCATAGAGCTTAACTGTCAGAATTAAATTTTTGAGTCGCACGAAGGATGATCAATTGCATTGATGTAGATGACATCACATCTAACAATGGAATGCGGGATTATTTGCATTGACATATCTAACTCAATTATTACGTACAGTGTGTCAAGCGGGAAGGATGAAAACAATAGACCACCAAAAAACTCTCATTAATTTTACTTCATCGTTGTGACCTTGACATGTGCTTTATCAAGACTTCGAAAAGAAAGAAGCTATATGCCAGTCAGAATGCCATTTAGCTTAGCCGAATGCAACATATATCTTTCCGACTCAGGCAATTCATAAGGCAAGGCAGCTTCATGCTTCGTGCTTCATAATCAATCTTACTAGAACTAAGAATAAGGACAGTGTTATAAAATTCAACTTAGATTGTTGGGTGGTATCTTCTGCCAAATGCGCTGTCCTTATCGAGCGCATCATAGTTTAGATGCGCTTATCTACTGTATAAGCAACCAAGGCTGTATGGGTTAATTGTGACAAGAGAGCAGCGTTGTTTTGTTATACATTCTGTCTCACGTTTGTGGATATTTCACAGCTACAATAGGATACGGCAATCTTTTTACTGGTCTAATTAATTATTTGGAGATTGACTCAGTATTTCAATAATAGGCTTAACCATTGCTGTCGTTATGTTTGCAGGATGGTAGGTACTGCAAGTGCGTTAGCAACACAATTGTTATAAAACTAACTGTGGCAGCTGCAAATTACTTTTTAACATTGACAAGATTTACTATTTTTAAGATGTTTTGCTCATTAGATATTAACAACCACACGACAACGGCGCAGTCAGATTCGATTACCTGGACATCTTAATTCCCCTCTTTATCGCTGGCAAGATGGTCGCTCACTACAACTTGAATCAGCCCAGCTAAAATTTAAGCTCCTGTTTGCGTGACCATCGTGCGAGTATTTAATACGGAATGGAGGCAGTGCATGCGAGGATAGAGATGTCATAAGTTGTATCATTGCATCATCCAATTATTTGTCATATAATGGCAATATATAATTGACTAGCTTATTCCATCACGCGGTACAATGTCGTTAAAAGTTGCAAAAAATCTGAGGGGCACAGGCAAATGTGCCACACAAACATGGATTATGTCACATCACTAAGGCATGCTAGCGCTACATCGTTCAACTGCTGGCCCGATTAATTTGGCCACACGTAACTCCAAAAAGCAATTGCGTGGAGCGCGACAGGCTTTGAACGCAGACAGGACTTGACTTAAGAAATCTAAATGCAGTTTCTTCATTTGCAAGAACGATCGCATTATAATGCGATGAAAAGTTTCGTTAGCTATCAATTCACTTTCCATAAAGGAGGCATGGATATTGTTTCATGGGACATAAAAATGTATAAATAATCAGTTTGCAAATCACAAGCTGAATGACGTCACATCTAAATAGTGGGCCCTATCACACGCAAATAAAGTTGAAAAATGATGTCAGTCTAGCACATTTGAAAATATCAGATATATCTCTCACAGTCAATAACTCATTTCCTAATTACGTAAATTATGCAACGTACCAATAGGTGTGGCTGTCAGCTGATTATATAATCACCAGCATTGCAACAACTGTTTTTGTTGGCCCGTTTCATATGCACAGCCAAACCCCCGAACGCACTAGTCGGCGAAAGCAAGAGTTTCGTATGACATTCAGATGTCTCATCGGGTAGTCCCGTCACTGCTATTGAAGCAAATTGGCACTTCCGCAGGTAGATGGGAACCACTTGCAAACAGTGCCTTCGTATTAGGAGTTAAGCAATAAGAAATCTGCCGATTATACAATGGAGAGTGTACACGAACTGTGATACTATATTGAGCAGCTTAAATATAATATTTCCTGGCTTGTGCTATGTATCTATATTTTCAAGATTACTGACTGTTCAGATGCTTAGCATTGCAATTGTTAAATTGGTCGTATATTGCTAATAGAGTATGTATCAGTCAAAGCATATTTAGCAAAGCCAACTCCATCGCCCACATGTATGCGACGTGCGCAAATTATGGCGATTTTCAATTGCTGTTATAGTTTACAGTTTTTTGACGCATGACGTTTAAACGCAGACATAAGTTATGAGGCGCCATATCAACATGCAAGAAATGCCCACTGGCAAATGTGCATTCCTTTAACTTTACTCGTGAACGCTGCGACACTGCAATAGAGTTCTTGGAGGATTGATGGAGCACTTTCTATTAACTGTTTCCATAAAAAGTGTATTGTGTCAAAATAGACTTGCGGCATGCACCTCACACTGGCTTTATTGAGTGGTGTATTCATTATTACACAGCCCTAACCGCTACGAGGTACTTCATCGTCAACTATTGTTAAACGCCAATGAAGCTGTGCTTATCAGCGAAATCCCACGGGAAATATTTGGCAAAAAGGCTCCTCTGCATTTTCTAGACAGAATGAGTGCGATATTCACGAATTAATCTTGCTTTCAGATTCATGTTCTAAGACCGGCATGACTACTTAAATTTGATTCGCTTAATTTGATACAGCATAACAGTCATTTTTAATATTGCAGGGAGCTTCAGCCGGCTTGTACGCGGTGATCTATTTATTAAACTGAACCATTTACATTTAATATTGATTTATCAAACTTGCGTTGAATGCTAGATTCCTTTTCGGTGTTATCTATTTCCATTGCTTATTCAAACAATGAGGGAAACAAGGCTTTTTATTTGAGCCTTTGTATAAAATATCAACTTACTTTTTTCCCGCTTTATTTACGCGCTAGCCTACTTTCAAACTTCACAAGAGCCCGTGTGCATTTGTCACGCTCTAAACACGGAATACGTATGCATAATCCAGTAAAAACTACGGTTGAATTATCGTCCCGACTACTCTTATCATCAATTAAGGAAAATTTCTGGGCAACATAATCAGCTTGAGTAAATGTTGCACAATGCCCCTTCACAATTATCAACATAAAGAGTCGTTATGTGTAGCTTGAAGGTCAGATGTATAGGATGAATAGTGCCTCATTGTCAATTCGGAGAAGCAAAGTGAATTGTACCATTACGTTCGCACATTTTGCGACATATATATCCTAGATATGTAATACTCAAGCATATTATGCACTTTGTATAGTGATTTCAACACATGACACTTGGCTCTGGCTTGCTGCAAGGAAGATGTGTCTTCAATATAATTAAATGGCATGACCAGATAGTTTGCTGTTATACCATGTTTAATATCACTATCGAAGGCCATTGATGGTACTATGTTAGACATTGCATGCAACCTTGAATAAAACAACCTATACCGCATGCATTACTGAGGTTGTAGAGCCTAGCACAACTGATTCGGTCGTTTTATGTATAATATGTTAAAATAGATATCATCCGTGACAGGTGGGCAACCACTTTAGCGTGATTTGGTTTTAATAATTTCTGGACACCTTAATCCAAATACATCGAGCCAAAGAAAACGACGATCCTCAGGTCATAAGATGATTTATGTTTAGCATCTATTCATGGCAGCTAGAAATCATCAGGGCTGAAACCATCGCGTCACTCGGCGCAAACATGTCAATGTGACAGAAACTTTACATTTACAGGAATAGCACTATTGAGTTTTAAGTGGAAACCCACATTACGTATTTCAAAGGAAGCAAAGCGCACATAATCTAATAAAATCGGGATATTACGGTGCAAACAAACACCGACATTGTATTCTGGTTATGAACCGCAATATAGTAAAAATTTAAAAGGCAATTGCATTTCCCGAAGCACGTAGATAGCAAAGAATTCACATTGGCAAGAGGCAATTCGCTACATTTGACACGTGTGGATGCGGGGCCCTAGCTTTAACTTGTGGCCTGTAAGAAACCTTACTACATTATTCTTAATTCTAATGACCATGGTATTTCTTGTAGGTCCTTCCCAATTCATATTAGACACTGACAATGCTATCAAAGTTATTTAAGGGCCCCCGACCAGTACCGCTGCTACCTCTGTGTGTTGCAACCCAACAGCTCTGCCTGACTTTGCAGATATCTGAATGGAACTAGCTATTGGATATCGAAACAATGGTTCATATTTATGAGATCAAGTACTAGATATGTAATATATATATATATATATATATATATATATATATATATATATATATATATATATATATATATATATATATATATATATATATATATATATATATATATATATATATATATATATATATATATATATATATATATATATATATATATATATATATATATATCACGTTTTGATATTTCAAACAATCCTCCAGCAACCGATTCAAGAAGTACGATGTGATACGAAATAGCAATTTGTATACAGAATCACCACTAACGGGAAATGTCCAAGCCGCCACGATTTCAATGGAGCACCTGTGATAATTTGTGGATGTTTGAGATAACAAATAGCACACCTTGTCCGATCACACCGTACCAAGTATAACAAATAAGGCAAAGGTATTTGCATACTGACGAAATTGAAACCCTACAGTAAAAGTGATTTTGTACTATCTATGCACAAATTATTCGGACGATGGCATATTAATATCAAGCGGCGAAATCCGTTTATACACGGAATCAATTTTATTATATTTGCTAACCATGCATTGCATATTTTATATGTCAAAAATCTTCAATTATACATATGTGGTCGTTGGTAAATTGACTGTGATCATGGTCGAACAACAGCGCGAAATTAACAAGGCAAGTTGCCACAAACGTAGGTCTGAACGTATTCAATTGCACTGATCAATACCGTTGAAAATTAATTTCAGAAGCCAACCCGGCCCACGAATGGTAAAACTTTGCTGCTTTTCTTGATGAAATATATCCTAGTATTGTACAGGTAGCGACAGTATATTTCGTGTTTTATGTTATGCCACCAATATGTGACCTCTAGCATCCTGAGAGAGTCATGTAGCATAAATATTTCTTGCACTGCAGCAACTACAGAACTGCGGCTGCATGGATGAGATTTCTAATTGGTCACAAATCATCAATAGAAGCGTCTAGCACATGGTTTGTTCTTGAACAACTTTATTGGTGTCACACAAACACTGAACCCGACCATTAGGTTGCACAACGATGGCTATGTATATCCTCATATGATCAATCTATTTAGCTATTATGCAGCCTGATAATCTACCAAAGGGCCATTACGGGCTTGCGGACCAGTTGATGGACACACCTAGAGATAAACTACGATTTGACACGACCGATCTGCCCCATTTCGAAGGAGAAAATGACCAAAATATTTATCTCCGTCCACAGATTATGCGTCCGGAAGCGGAGCAAATATTGCCATTTGATGCCTGGGTTTATTACTGTGAGCATGTTGTGAGACCATTTGTAGTTAAAAAAATTTTTACAAGTAAACAATTCGTCACTAATTATGCAATATTGAATCTGATTAGCATATTGCACCTGCAATATTGAGTTCTTCATGTACGCAGTTAATTGATGTCAGCAGAATTTCGATTGTTTTGTTTCAATGCATATCTGCGGGCTTAAAATTGTGAAATGCAGCAGAGGCACACGAGTGTTTGCTTTGGGGGTTCTAAAATAAAAAAGCTGTCAGATGAAGCGAGCAGAGGCAAGAAATGTTTGCAAAAGAATGGGATGGGTTGGGAGGCATTGGCAAACTAATAGATGTGTGAGTTAATTGCAGGAACCGATGCGGATCCAGAACTAGCTCCAGATAAGCAATGTCAAGAGCAGTTATCCAATTGGTAAATATCACCCATATATTTTGATAGTATTGCAGGACTCTCAGCACCACTATTTGCTCAAATATTCATTACGATGACAACTGCAACATATCCTTTTGCATTCGAAGCTATGACGACCCGAAAGTGATTAATGTATAAAAAACATCGTTAAATATACATACTAAATGTTGACATAGATTGCTTTATGGACGGAAACAAAGCTTACAGCTTACGATTGTGGTCATTCAAACGAGTAATCCTCACCCTGTAACTGACGGTGGTGAAGCAGGGAAGTACGTTTGGTTGTGCTGTAGGCTTAATACATTATATATCGTATTTCTAGCAAATGGGCTTTTATTCCAGACATTTACAAGCGCCATTTGCATGTTTTCAAGTCTTCTTTTAAGAGAAATAAAATATCTAGATATATGAAATCACACCATTTATTTTCCAAAACAATGCAGCACAGGCAAATATGTGTGGGACTTATGTGACAACTAGATTAATCACAGGCAAAATATATTATGCTACTACAGCAAAGGCTAGGATAACCTATTTTACGGAACCGTTCCCATCGATTAAGCTATGCATACCATGAGGTAGGGCCTACAATGATGGGCGTCAACATACCCAAATAATGTGGTAACAGAGGTTCGTTCCAGAATAGAGTATAAGATGGTTAATGCACAGCAGACAACAATAAAAAATGAAGGTGTGCCAATTAACCGCTGAAAGCAAAATCGCCCGCTTAGTGTCCAACATACAAATGTGACCAGAACATGGTTATTAAGGGTTATAAATTAAACTGTGATGACATGGTGGCCATGCACATCATTAAACAAAACTGCATTATAAATTCTGACCTGATCTGTCTTGTCGCACTCTATATACCGCAGTCAGCTAATTGTTATATATAATAGGTGTTTGCCTTAGTGGTCCTATAATAAGATGGCATTTCCTTTTATATATGCACTATTGTATAATATTTAAGGTCTGTCATTGCAGCATCTGCTTTTCAATATCATCACAGCAGGGATTTGAATTTGCATATTTATGTACCCTTGGAAATTAAAAATGCATTTTTCTAAAAAAAAAGGCATACTGTTTTTTTGCTCCATTTAATAGAACAACTCCTTTGAAACCCATATAAACCATTTTGCGGACCGGTTCAACGCTATATCGTCGATTACACCGTATCGAAATCTGTCGGTCACACCCATGTTTACAAACATGAGCACATGTCGATGGGAAAATGACGCACGCGTATTGGAGGTTCATTTGTTTACAACACATAGTCGTGACGTCACGCGCAGCGCAGATTTGACAGAAGGTGGAAACGCAAGCCGCCGGAATGGTGAGTCGTTTGATTCCTACATTTCTTGTATGACTCTTCTTTGATTGGATTTTTTGAATGTTATATAAAAAAGAACCCGCCCCAATACAGTGAACACTATCGGTACAATTGATTACGTAAATTTAACAATAAATAGCGTAACACCTGCGAACAAACCCTGAGGTAGCCCTACCAGACGTCTTGTATATTGATATAACCGTTCGACCGGTGCTAACCCTGAGGCTGAGGCTGCGCGTGTTCAAGCGTAATAAAAACGATATTCTTGACTTTTCTGTCACGTTTTGGAGTATAAAGCCATGACACTTGTTCGAAGCAAACTATTGAAACATTCCTGAATGTGCTCATACATTGTATTATAAATCAAGGGGCTGGGGTCTCTCTCAGGACGTCTACGTTATCTGGTTATAGTGAACTGAAACAGGGATTTGAATAGGCCGGCCGACCTCTATCTTCTATGCATACATAAACCCTACAGTGAAGATAGCGGCCAGCCATTACAAATCCCTGTGTACTGAAACGTCCGCGCTAGGAGTTTGGGGTGGTATTAGCCCTACAAGACGTCTGAGTAGACGTCTTACTTTCTTTTGAGCCGGCGCAATGTAAAAATGTTGAGATCGATTCAGACAACCACCAAACATACCCAAGTGATAGAGTTTAAGAATGCAATGATGTTCACGGACAATTTTTTCCCTTTTCGGCGGGAGATTTCATCCATGATAGTTATTTATCGCTCGATCAATTTGGGAAGCGGTAAAAAGACCGAAACACAGCAACATGTTAGTTTTCAAGTTCAAGACCACGTGCATTGCGCATGATCAGAATGACTTGAGCCATCGACGACTAATGGTAGGCCCGGGGGGGGGATTTAAGTGTATAGAGGTAGTATACATATACCGCGCGAAGGGGTATGTTTTTTTCGGCCTCTCGACTTGTACGACAGGCTATACATTCGCATAATACCTTGTACGACGGGGTATACTTTTGCCATTCTCAACTTGTACAAGGGGTACGGGTTTTCGAGGTCCCGCGCACACCCATATCCGAGTTAGGGCCAAGTTCCCCCCGGGATGCTATGGCAATGCAAATGAGGCGGCGGGAAATCACGGGACACAATATTTTTCAAAATGATATATCGAAGGCATTTCTTGAATAATATCGTCTAGTGGGGGTAAGTTTTGTTCATGAGTGATTATTTTTTTTTAGGCTCTTGATATATGTTATTTTCTTGATGAGGGATAGAACACATTAACCCTAATGCGTTTTCTGCGACTCACGGTAAATGATCGTATCAGAATGGTATATATCATATATCGTTCGACCGAAACTAGGGGTGGTCTGTATTATCGTATGGGTTTGGACATGGGACAGTAAACGGGTGTAGAGGTTTTGGTTCTGATTTAGGTTATTTTAAGTTTGTTGCCACCCACTTTAATAAGACAATTATAGACACCCAATCGAAACCATGTGTATAAGTCTGGTGATGTTGAAGCCTTGGATAGCTGGAATAAATTTGGTGAAATTTAGTGACAGATATGACCTTAAATCTGTATTATCTACAAATTGTTCTTGACTGATTTTTGCAGGCTTTTGGCTCAAACACTGTAACATTATTGATTGAATTATTCTTGTCATGTTCATTCATTAATTAAATTGAACCAAGCCACTTTCAAATTTAAAGGAAATCGAAACGCCTAGAAGGGGATCACGTACAAGAAGAGCCTATTAAAGGGGTCATGGTACAGACTCTGACAACCTGTGTGGAACTGAGGTTGGTTCCTATATTAGTTGAATTAGATTCTTATCACAGGAATTATATTGAACTCCATTATGACATCCATTATGACTGAGAAGGATGTGTTTAATGGTCACTGCCACTTCATCAGACTGGTACATCTGCCTTCAATGTAGGCAAATGCCTTCCCCTGTGAGGCGGAAATGTTGCACCAACAGCCAAGACTTTAGCACATATGTACTACCTCAGATGGAAGGAGTTGTGCTTGACCCGATGGTCATTGAGGTTGTTAACAGTTACCGGATGGTCGTGCTATGGGAGTTAGATGCGGTTGTCGAGCACTCAAAAAAAGATGCTTATGCACGGTGCCTATCAGCAATTAGTTCTGTTAATTCATGGCTTTTTGGGGGAGTGCAACAGGAGGGTAACTCTCTCGTATTGTGTGTGAAAGATCAGAGACCTCTTCCTTAACAAGTTTTGACAGTATACAGGTTTAATACAAAGTAGGTGTTGGTAATATACTAAGCGTTAATGTTTTAATTTGTAATTTTAATCAGGAAATATCTCATTGTTTTGATTGGGTTTTTTGTGTGGATTATGTTGATAAGTCCTACTATTGAAATTGCCTAGTCTCACAAAGCATGTGGTATTATTTGTTCTGAACATTTTTGTTTCAACAATCTCATAATTTATCATCTACTTGTTTTATGGAATGAGCATTCATATAATAGTCAATTTTTCGTCTCTCAAACACAGAAGAAAAGCATTATGCACACATTATTTTGTCAATTAGTCAAGACACGTTATCTTCAGATTTGACTTTTTATGTTGATAATTCTAGCCCTAATGAAAAAGAAAGTGACATTAAAATGACTTCATGTATTATTTATTTGCCAATTCCATGAGTTCTTCTATTACAGTTTGGATTTACAGACAAAGGAATGTGACTAATAAAAGATTTGTACATTTCAACAAAAACAGCAGAGAGTTGTGGGTGTTGTTGTGATTGCTGTTGCATTGCTTAGACATTAAGATTTCTGTCATCATATCTGGTATATGGGCGTAAGTCTTGCTCTCTTAACCGATGAATACGTCTTTGCTTGTTGAAGCGAGTGTTGTACCTGTAACACAACAAAATTGCATTATATTGCCAAATAGCTAGAGCACATCACATGTGGGACATCAGTATTTTGTTTTCTGATAGGTCATTTAGTCAGTGTGTAGTTGAGTGGTCATGAGAGACCGACATTAGCTGAACATCCTTCATGAGTTCATATGCCCGATCCCTATGCCTGTAGTGGTCCATTGCCACAACTTGATTGCGTGCAAGGTATGACGAACACCTGAATACCAGCCAATAAATTAGGGTCAAGAGGATGCAATATTTTCTCTAACTGAAATTTACAAAGTAAGGTATGTTTGCACAACAATTAGCAAATCCAAATAGTGCAAATGACACACAATAGGCTCTTAGATTTAACTTAATCGGTGACATTTACACAAGTCAATTCAATACAGGCCTGTTCGATAGCAGGGTATCCATAATACAACGATATTACTTACATGTCCAGCAAAAACTTTGAAGCTTCTTCGTTGGTCAAACTCCTCACTTCCCTGAATGCCTATCTTAAAGAGACCCTCGTGTTAGACCGCAGCTGGTCTAGCTCACGCTTCCCTCTCCTAGTTGTTGAATCTGTTAATAGCTTCGTCTCTCTCCACCTTTTTCTCGTTCCTTGCTTTGGTCGTCCATTATTGCTATGAAAATACTGCAAACAAAACATCCACCGGCGGCGAACGTTTGTACGCTTCCGGAATTAATAATGCATGAGCTTCCAAATATGGTCTATTTTTGGCTGGACGTGAAAAAAAAAGGAATTGAAAGTTTATTTAAGAATTACAAGGAATATATACGGCCATTCAAACTTTGGATTCCGGATATCAGCACAGTTAAGGATGCTCTTGCATTTAGCAACTTTGTTTTCGATTACAAATCAAGAGATGTTTTAATGAAACGCACCTTTAACATGCATACCCTTACAATTCTTATACCTTCATTTCTACGGCATATGACGGAATAGCAGCGAACAAATATCCCCGCGCTCATCTAACGTGACATACTTTGCGTTGGCCGGTTTCCTTTGAAGAATCATTTGATATTGATCATGTTTATCAACCAGAGAGTTACCGCGCTTTACCTCATGCTTTTTATTGCTTTTGATCATGTTAACCGCTGCATCAAACACACACACACACATATATATACTCAAATACAGATCTTGTGTCGGATATTTTTCTTAATCGCCATTTTTGTTTTGCGTTATAGAAGAGTAAAAATGTTGTTCTTTAAATGAGGATACAGTGGTTCCTGTGGGATATTGCATGACAAATCATCGAAATATTGAGGACTGATTGTTTTCCTGCCCCAATAGCTCTTTCAATGTTCGGATTGACGATATCTTCGCCGTGCAAGAACGGAATATTTGTGTTGAAGCGAGCCGACGACGCTCCACCTGTGAACCTTGCTCGCTCGAACCACCCTGCATTTACTTCATCAAGGTAAATACTTACCGTCTATATTGTTTGTCGGGCTAAGTGAACCAATTAAACAGATTCGGGGTCACATCATACGATGTTAGACGTCCAATTTCCTTTGTTAAATCCCATTGAGATTATGATTTCCAGTCTATCATAACGGAGAACGTTGCCGATTTCATCATTTCGGGCCATGCCGTACTTGAAAGCGATGTTAGATCGTATAAAGCTGCTTTTAGCTGTCATGATAGCATTGCCCTTTTGAAGAAAATAAATTTGGACTTTTTCTATAAATAGACCTGTAGATCATAACGACCAATTGTTGGTTTTTAGGACCAGTAATGTTTGTTTACAGGTTTGTTGTTTTTTGAGGTCCAGGTCTGTATGTATTGCCATAGACACATCTGGACTACTGTGGTGGGCCCTACAGGACCAAGACACTTCTGTTACAGTTCTGTTATAATTAAATATTCTGATCTTAATGGCCCAATATCAGGTAATACTTTTTCCTATATGCCAGTGAAAAAATCCACAATGCAACAATGTAAAATATAATCTTGATTGTGCAGTACATATCCAGTGTACTCAGTGCAACCATACGAATATATAAATTACTTTCAATAGCTTCAAATATGACTGACTCCCATCTCCATTTCAATATGTCAGATGCAATGTCCTGCAGATGTTAACCATACCATTTTTGTCACCTATCTCAATTCAGTGATTGGTTCATATTTACCTCCAAAAATCAGTAATAAATAAATCCAAGATTATGCAAACCATCATTTTATTATATTTTAACAGACATTGATATAATGAGTATTCAGCATAGTCATTGCCTCCCGCTGACCAGAACGAAACACAACAATATATGCCTCTTCTGTATCAATGTAAATTCTGATATGAATGCTAATATGTTTGTGGTCAGCCACCTCCTATAATGAACCATATCTAATTAGTTTGTCCCTAATTCAATGTAAATAAATGTTATTCTGTCATTGGAAGACTTGTTGATAATCTCTCCATCAATAAGAAGCACACATTATACAATCAGAGTGACAAGTCAGTCAACTTGAAATACTCTTTTCTCCATTTCATCAACTGTACAGAACACGGAAAAAAATCATAAACATCAAATGCTGGTTCACAAAGCCAGAAGTGAACTTCATTGAAACAATAATGTGATACTGTTTGGGACACATACCTTATGATCAATGGTATCATAATACATATTGAAATGAAAACCAGAATATTATCAAGATATTATGCACTGTCTTATGCTGTAGCCGGAAACAATAAACAAGCAGGGAGTGGGGAGCCATATAAACAGCCTTGTTTTTTTCTCTGAGGAGGGGTTGGGGCTAGTATTCGAAGCAATGTAAACATCAATAATTGAGGTTAACAAACATGATGATCATCATGTTATCATTATGTAAGTTTAACTGCAGGGTATGTTCTGATAATCATATTTTGAGATAATTTAATGCTTTTACATCAACTCCCCTGCATTTTATACATTGTTTACTGTTATTGTTTCATATCACATATGATAATTACCTTATACTGCTCCTATGCTCTTGCAAACAGCTTAATAACTTTCCATTGTCATCCCTTTCATTTGCAGAGTCAGCTGCTGCACATGTACCAGTCACCATGCTTCCTATGGTCAGCAAACGAAGATCTCCTTGAAGAGCCCCAAGCGAACCTGTATACAGTCAGTGACAGGGCCATCAGTATTGTTGCCTCACCAGTGGAATAAAATACCCTCTTTGAAAAGACACTGAATCCTGTTTAAGTTAAGGACAGCATACCTCTTCCAGAAAGCTTTCAGGACTTTCAAGCAGCTGTGTGAGGTGCTAGTGGGCCTGCTACATGGAATAAGAGCTTTATGAATGACACTCTAATATTATTATTATCTAATCATGTTCATATTTGTATGCTACTTGTAATTACTTGTGTCGTTAATAAATTATTATGGAAAATACATGCCTTGTTCCTTGACTCCATCACACTAATGAGCAGCTTGATATAATCCTTTATTTGCCATCAATACTTGGCCCAGAGACAAACAAATATATAGAGGGACAGATAAAGGCTGGAGACAGGTATATTATCACCTCTGGTGAAAAGCAGAGCCCAAAATGATCTGATTGCATAAATGTTGTTTATACCTTTTTATATATCACCCAAAGAAAAAAGATGTTTTATGACATATATTACCTGAAATGAATTCATTGCAAGTGTTTCCTAACTATCAAAAGAAAATAGAATCGCTTATGGCTCTAAAATTCACAAGAAGTAGCTGAAAATTAGGGTCTCAACCCATAATGATGGACACTTGGTTGTTATAGTGTTTTGTTATCTGCAGCAAACCAACAATAGCATGCCAGGTGCATGGACTGACCTGACATGCATCTTCAAGACACCTGGGCTCATTCGGTGTTGAAATATTCCATATATTCTCTCGGTCACTACAGTACAGTCAACTGTATCCCAGTATCACAGTTGCCCAGCAATATTTATTTAGCATATATATTTGTAAACATGTAGTGACATAATGAAATGATATATCAACGCAGCTTTCTGTTTTTATTAAGAAATAATGGCTTTTTAATTCCAATGATTTTTCATCACTTACAACCCCAGGAGACTTGGTCATGATGAGAAGTATAGTTATCGTGACGCTGTAGAAGTCACCCCTCCCCCGCCCTGTACAACCAACACGCCATCTCGGTCCAGCAATAGACCCACCGGCTCCACCCCGTTAATATAACAATCCGACAATTATTAACGGAGTTATTCGAGATACTAGTTTTTCACTTATTGGATGACCTTGACCTTAGTTTTAAATCGAGGCCAGTTCTGCGCATTATTGACGCCAAACTATTAAAGAAAAAAAAATAATGTTAACATACGTACATGAATACATACATACATACGTACATACGTACGTACGTACGTACGTACGTACATACATACATACATACATACATACATACATACATACATACATACATACATACATACATACATACATACATACATACATACATACATACATACATACATACATACATACATACATACATACATACATACATACATGAATACATACATGCATGCATGCACACATACATACATGCATGCATGCATGCATGCATGCATGATGCATGCATGCATGCATGCATGCATGCATGCATGCATGCATACATACATACATACATACATACATACATACATACATACATACATACATACACACACACACATACATACATACATACATACATACATACATACATACATACACAACATACATATTTACGCATAACATACATACATACATACATACATACATACATACATACATACATACATACATACATACACACACACACACACACACACACACACACACACACACACACACACACACACACACACACACACACACACACACACACACACACACACACACACACACACACACACACACACACACACATACATACATACATACATACATACATACATACATACATACATACATACATACATACATACATACATACATACATACATACATGCATGCATGCCAAATGTTATTTCAAGTAAATGATACATCTGCCTAGTCTAGTTCTCCATATCTTGAGCCCCTACACCCCGACTGTCACAACTCTCTCTCGCTCAAGGGTGGAGGAGAGAAGCGAACCCCCAGAGTCGCGGGATGTAGACTAACTTCTGCCAGGAATCATACTAATCCCTCAGACCATACGCGACGCGACATGTCAGTGCGTGTATACACGCAAGACCACGCCAAGAAGCTCCGCGACGCGACAACAATTCACACCGCGACAACAGTTCACACCGCAGCGCTTACCTTTCACAGCTCTGTTATCGCGATTGCAATATTGTGTGCTACGTTAACTTGCGCAGGCACAAAGCCACGCGCGATTGCTGCAATATGTTTTGGCATGTCTGCGAAATAAAAGTCTTGTCTAATGTTAAAATATATCTTACCAAATTGCAATTTGTGAGCTTCATGCGCGAGCCAACAGTATCCGTCATGGGAGGTCGGCGGGTGAACGGTCATGTAGGGAAAATTCCAGCCCGTCCAAATTGACGATCACCCATCCTATGGACGTCTCTGGCTAAGACGCCAGTACACAGTACTAGTGCACACGAATTGCAACTGACTAAGATCTAAACTTGTCTTTTTTTATAGAGTGGGAGCCAATAAGTTACACGCGATCACTGTTGAAAGTGAATGATCGTATCAAGTGATAGAGAGTAAGGCTTTAAGTGGTTCTCTGTTATCCAGGAAGCGAATAAACATGATAACCATTGGACGCTGATTGCGGTAAGCATGCGGTATCAAAAGATGTAACTAAAAAAGATAACGGCACTCACAGTTCCCATCACATTATTATGACCCGCTTCATAGCCGAAGCCCAGGGAACCCAGCGTCATCAAAGGTCAACTTGTGATTGACCGCAGCTGACCTGTGCGACCCCCACTAATCCGCATGTCATTAAGTTGTGACCCGTTGGTCCTAATGGTTGGTCTTTAAAGGCGGAGATTGTTTGTTGATTGCTTAACGACCTTCTCATCCAAGTATATGAAATAAACCAAGTGGAGCTCTCGCCCCCTCAAGGTCGTACTCGATCGACTGTTGGTCTGTTGGGCTAGACTATTAGTCTACCAGAGGCGCTAAGCTCCTATAGAAATGCTTCCTGACTGCCCAGGTCGATATAGAACCAGCCCCTGGGAAGCTTGAGCTCTTGAACCGAACGTCTGCGCATCATTGCTGTTCTCTTAATTCGTTTTCGCACCTATTAGTGACACTGACCTTGATATTTTAATTTGTGTTATCTGAACAACGCCAGGACAGTCAACATTTAGACCAGAGCGCTTCTATAAATTTTACTGACCCTTAAGAGCCTCATAAAGCAGGTGATCAATGGGGTAGTGACCTTATTACCGCCCACCATCCCCTAATCTAAGTCTGAGCAATGTTTTTTAAATTTTATCTGAAAGTTTCAATTTCCTGAGGTTTGCCATTGATATCTTATATAAACAAAAACATAGACGGCAATTTTTACCTGGTTTGGCCAGCTGTTTTCTAAGTTCTGTGATTGTCATCAAACAAATCGTGCACAGATCTCATATTCCACACCGCAACGGCTTATCCTATTTCCAATAGCGATATCTCGTCGGTAACTCACGGGCGGTGGGAAAAGACTCAAGCCGACAGTTTTAGGAGGGGTTACTTTTGTATTTAGACATAATTCACTTTCGTCTGTCTGCACCAAATGTCAAGAGAACACACTACGGAAATGATTTAGCTTTGCCTAATTTCTACAAATTTCGCATAATCTACCTCTTGCTGCGAAACATCCTAAAAGTTGTTAACTGCTGAAATGCAATTTGGTGCCTCCCCCATCCGCATCACCTTGAGAAACGGTCGCAAATGGTAAATGCTTTAAGGGAAATGCTACAGTTCACTGCCGCGCACCCCAGCTGCCGTCTTGTAACCGCGCGTCCTTTGGAGGATACCACCTTTGACGCGCTGCGCGTATTTTCGCGCCCAGTGCGCCCGCGTCTGAGCTGAAACGAGTTGATTTGTGCGCTCATAGCGACGAATTGTTTCCGTTGAGTTTAGATCAAAGTCACACCTCATGTACGACACAATCCAAGTTTAAATAATACCTAAGGTTCAGAAAGCAAATATACTTCCACATGGCAGGGCATGAAACTAAGAAAATTTGCCACCGGCCATTCGGGCTGGTAGTTCCCAAAATCCACCGGCCCAGAAAAAATTCTACCAGCCAAGAAAAATCTACACAACTTGATGTGTGTTTACAAATAATTTTTATCCATGACGCACAGAATATAATTCATAACAAACACGTGCCAAAATCACTTTACATACACAGCATGAAAAACATATTGACACTTGGGGAAGAACATATAATGCACCCTACTCAACAACAAACCAACGTAAACCAAGTCCTACTCTGGTCCATCCTACTCCTGACTTTCCAATTGAATGTTTTTCTTGTAACTGTGACGTTGATAACTGGTAATCGACCACAGTCCTTTAGCACGTTTCGGGTTTTTGTCAGCGATAGGGGGTGAGACAAAAAGCACAGTCATCAGTGTCAACACCTGCCCCAGAGAGTACAACACAGAAATGGTCCACAAGCTTGTCTACTGCCTGATCAACAAATTCTGAACGCATTTTCATACAGGTCATGATATGGCACATGACATGATTTGCAACCTGGCAAGTAAGGCAACATGTATTTTATGGGTCATTAGATATCTTTAAGGACACTGTTTTTCAACAGGCCATGAAGGGAGGTGGGCTATGTGGGTTGCCTGTGGTATACCAACATCCATGCCTTGGAAACGATGCTGTAAAGCATTGCTGAGGTCTCCCAGAAGGCATTGTCTTGATGATGTAAAGGAGGCATCAGTTCTTGAGAGCTTCTGGCCTTGGTAATCAGGGTCTTATTCAAACTCTAACAACATAGGACCTGCCCTAAATGAAGCAAAATTCCAATTTATCTATTACACACACACGCACACGCACACACACACACACACACACACACACACACACACACACACACACACACACACACACACACACACACACACACACACACACACACACACACACGTGGCTTCAAGGGCAGTGTGCAATGGACGCTGACGATTTGACTTGGTCGACATGTACACAGAGCTTGGTGATTAATCATGGCTAAACTTATACATCCAGGTAGGTTCGCTGAGACCAAAATGCGATGTCATTACGTTGACAGCACGCGCCGCATCGTGACGCTCAGACCAGTTGAAAGCGCGAGCTCCTGTAACAGCTTCTCAAAAGCCTACGCTAACCTTTGGGTATTACCTCCGTGCACACCTACTTACATTATTACCGGAAACAACAACAATTAAGTGGCATATACCGGCTCACTGCGACACATGCAAAGATAAAGTACTCGAATACAATTCTTGCACAAAAAATCACGGTGTGTGAGGGGTGTTTTACTCCATGAGTACGGAAAATATCGCTACATATCGGATGGTGTAAAGAGATAATGATAATGTTTGGCGGAGTTGGGATGAAACAAACAGTTATATTATATATAAAAGACCAGAAAACTTATGAATGGGGATGCATCATTGAACATAACCGTCACACTGCAGCGTTAGTTAGGCAAGCTATGTAAAAACGTGGTCAGCTAAGTGAGCGACGGTATTTTAGCGCCTGATTAACAATACCAACGGGACATCCGATAAGGTCATATAAGGTGTCCAAATCTGTATAATCAGTACTTCGATGAAGTCTTGATAAACAATCGCTGCGTTTGTAGTAAACAATCACCGACGATCTCAGTCGGGGTTCGGAAGCTTAAATGCGTCTTAAATTAAAGGTGAGGCGCTCGGCTGTTTGCTGTTTCTAGCAGGTGCCTCATAAATACAGGCTAATTGTTCACTCGCCACCCAGGCGACCAGTTTCGTAATTTCTACCCGCCCGAGGCGATTTTGACTCGCCATTGGCGGGCGGGCGGGCGTTAGTTTCGAGCCCTGCACATGGTCTCTGGCCTGTGTCGGGAATTAATAGTGTCGTTATAAGTTACTAGTCGTTATGTTGTTTGCTATGTATACGACAATGATATGATATTTTGTCCGTAAGTTTTAAAGTTATGTGTTGTACTACCAAAAATATACATTCTATAATAATCCATAGCAGTATATTTTTTTTCATGGTTTTGTTATCCTTTTTAAAAAATTCTGTTCATAGTACATACATTACTGCACCATATTACCAAGTTTACTTCAAAAGTCTGTTGTCATTTGTTTTTATTATGGAGGTTTGAATATTGTAATAGACCGCACTCACAAAATCGGCCGAAAATCCATTGTGGGTTCCCATAGACTACACGAACCTACCATGTTTTAAATTTCTGTTCATAGTACATATATCACTGCGCCATATTACCAAGTTTACTTCAAAAGTCAGTTGTCAAAATTTGTATGGGGGTTTGACACCATTCTGGTTAGGGTCAATGCACAAATGTGCTATGCAACAAATCGGTTATCCAAAAGCTACGTTTGATATCGAAATATTTGATGGAATAAATGCATACATTTGAAACTCTGTAAGGACTCAATAGCACGATAATTATCCCCAAACCTCATAAGGAAACCTAAAGTACATACGCACGCTTTATTGTGCTTATGAAACTCAAAGAACCCCGCTGCGCTGAGCTGGTGCAAACATTAATTAGCATAAGAACATTAGCAAAGTGAACAAGCAATATAGAAACAGATTAATTAGGAATATGCAAATCCAAGGGAGATAAATGAGAGAGATGGCGTGGAAGGCCGCCCTGGAAGACCGGCCTACTAAAGGAGAAGAAGTGGGAGAGAAGAAGAAAGAGGAGGGACAAACATTACAACAAGCGTTAACAAATGTTTAATAAGGGGTTGACTCGGTAGCATTGTCTTGAGCAGTATCAAGGCAACAAAGCGTGACCCCAAGTTTGAGTGAGTGAAATGCATTGCTAATGAGTGAAAGAGAGATAGCATTGATAAAGTCGAAGCACCAAATACCGTGGAGCTGAAAGCAGGCCGTAAGATCGCCTGGGCGATAAGCCTCGACGGAGTCCGAATAAGGGTCGGATTCAACCTGAATGCTGTAGAAGCCGTTTTAGGCGGGAGGCAAAGGTGCCAAAAGGCGGCCGTGAACGTCGGGGTAAACGAAGGCACGTACAGGTTTTAGGATGTGAGGGATGGAAGCTATGAATATTGTGAGAGATGAGTCGCGATTTTGAAGAATCATTGTGTGTTGTAAATGGAGCTCGAGTCCGGCTTCAGTGAGATGAATATTTCCACCAGACAAATGTCGACTAGGGGCGAAGATAGTCTGGGAAGGAGGGACCACATTTCCTTTTCTTGAGAAGCGAAGAAGCTATGAGAATGGCTGGTAGTACAGTCGCGTCTTCCGGCGACGCGTGTTTGGTGTTATGCGCGAAGGCAGCGTGCCCACAAATCTCGAAGAAAAGAAATGGAAGTGGTTAGTCTGTATTGATGGTCCGGCGACAAGTGCCACCCGCTAAGATGGTCGGCCATTTTAGTATGTATATCGGAGAACCAAGAGGGCGCGAGTAGAGTAACAAACACTGTATGTAAGTCGACCAGGAACGACATGAGTTCAAAGCGGCGATATGGCCTCGTTATCCACCAATAAAACAAGATGCCCATGAAACCATAGGGGAACTTGGCCTTATAAAAATAATCACAAAAAAATATACAATCGGACATGTATTGACGGTTTTATAGGCGCTCAAAATATTCATGAAACTTATGTTACCATTTCGACTGATACCACTTTTTTCGACCTTAGGCGCTTGGGAAAACCGTTGGATAGATGGCCACATATGTCATTTGAAAATATTTACAATTAGGATGAGCTACACGATGGTGTAAATTTTGTAACAATCCGACCATTATTAACGGAGTTATTTAAGATAATATTTTTTCACTTATTCGATGACCTTGACCTTAGTTCTGAATCAAGGTCAAAACAAAACCTCTCGGTTCTGCACATCATGGACGCCTAACGATTGAAGAAGAAAAACATAGGAAAATTTCAACAATTGCGACCTGTATCGCGAAATAAAAAATTGTATTCATGAAACTTATGTTGCCATTTGGACCGATACCACGTTTTTTCGACCTTAGGCGCTTGGGAAAACCGTTGTCATTAGTAAAAGTTTGCAATTAGAATGAGCTACACAATGGTGTAAATTATGTAACGATCTGACCATTATTAACGGATATTCGAGATACTAGTTTTTCACATATTCGATGACCTTGACTTTAGTTTAGGGTCAAAGTCAAAACAAAACCTCTCGGTTCTGCGCATTGTTGCTCCCAACCATTTTAAAAAAAAATCTGAAATATTTTGAAAATTTCGACCTGTACCGCGAAACAAAAAAAGTGTTAACATACATACATATATACATACATACAAACTTACAAACCGGGCCGATCGCAATAACTTGGCTTCGAGCCAAGTTAATTAAGCGTTGACGCTCCGATAAGGGCCCCCGTAGCTTAGCGGCACACAACTAAGGCCGGAAGCTCCAAAAATCAGTCTGGTGCGATTGGTAAACAGTACAATCAAAATCAGTTTGGTTCTGTATGGAACCCTAGACCAAACATTGTGCAATATTTTTGAGTACCATATTGAACCATTGGTTCCATATAAAACCCTGCAACAACCATTATTTTGGGGGAGTGTAACGTAGGTCACAGATGGTCGTGTGTGTGTAACGCTCAATATTGCATACATTAAATGTGATGTGTAGTTTGCAAACTTAATCAGCGTCGTCAACTTGTTGTTAAGTCCCTGGTCCAATCAGAAACCTCCATTGTTGATAGATGACCGCACACTTGTATCAATACCCTTTCCCTAAATGTTCAAACCGAGACGCATTAAAGATATGACATTGAATGTCGTGGACCAGGTACGCATTTCATAAGACCGAGGGCAGGTATAGTATTTTCATGTGCTATTCAAAAGCGAAGTTGTCTATACATCCGTCGAAGAAGCTATATTGACCAAATTGACCATATATTCCCTCAAGGGAGTTTCGGGAGCGGGCCCCAATTGAAATCAATGGGCTTCATGATGAAATCTGTACTTATTTTCGAATGCGCTCAGGTTAATTACTTAAGCTCATAAACTTTATCGACAGACTTTTGGTAGCATATTTAAATTTCTTAGCATTCCCCAAAAAGTATAACATCTTGTATTTAGTTATATTTCTTCTTTATTCTTTCAAATACAAGCAGGACTTACTACCCGCTGATTAATATTTGGTAGCTTCTCTGGTGTGAAGTTCGTTTAATGGGAGTAAAGGATCCGCTAGGTCCTACTAGCTAGGTCCTCTCTCTTCACCTTTTCATGACTGACCGGTCCATATCCCACCCTGACCAGGTCTGCTTGGTAATGCAAATTTGTGAGGGATATACAAAGGTGACATCCTCCCAGCCGAAGTACCTCACTTCTGAGAGCCCTGATACCTCTATACTCGTCTTTCGATCCGTTAGAATCCTCAGTAACTCTCTTAAAGGACCAAATGGACCTCTTAAAGCCACACTCGACATACCTCAGGGACACAAGACTTAGTTTTGGTACCTGTCAGAGCTCTGCGTAACTTACTCAATGTGTGAAAAATAAACTAGTTTATTTTTCACACATTGAGTAAGTTACGCACAATTTAGGCAATTACTTGATGACTTCGCGCAAAGGAAGCGGTCAAGTACATGGAAACTGCAGTTACTGGTGGGCAAACTGAACTGGGCATGTCATGTCGTAATGGCAGTGCGCACGTTTCTCCGACGTATGATTAACCAAATTGACATATTAACTGACGCGAGGTATAATATCCTTCTTGACAACAAGTTTCAGCTGGACGTCGGATGGTGTCAGGCATTCTTCACCACGTTTAATGGCATATCAGCCTGGCCAGATCCAAAGCCGGTAACTGATTTGAAAACCGATACATTCACAGTAGGTTGTGGCGGAACTATTCTGACGGATTACTTTTATTCAGCCTGGTAATACGACTGGCCAGAAGCGAATCCCTTACAAATTAACTATAACGAATCACTTTATCATTCTTCCTTGTCAACCTGGATCGACACAAATCCTTTTCATTCTATCTGTCAGTCTTCAAACAGCTTCAGTCCTGTTTAAAATTGGAGCAGAGCTGAATGACTAAGTATTCGCATATCAAAGCACAGTTTCTCATAGGCCGAAAAACAATGCTATCGGAGCCACAGAAAGGTCCTTCTTAACTTTCTGCGACGACATCCGTTTCCAGCCAATCCACCATCACGCTTTGTAGTTATGCGGCGCAGACAGAGTTGCATTCAGCTCCGTCAAGCAGAACCTCAATGTAATTAGAATAATGCACTTAGAATTAAGTTTCCCTGACCCCATTGATGATAATTGGTCACTGTCCAAAGACAAAGGCACCTCTGTTAAGCGTAAGCGCTCGATTCCCCTTACATCCTCCTCGTTAGATCAAAGCTTGGCCTTACGTCACCGCATAAAAAATGCTTCTGGGCTGCTTGTTTGGTTCTTTCTCAATGCTCAGAAAGTCCAACGGTGCGATTTTATTGTACACCCTGGCGGCCTAAGCCACGGGGTCGTAGCACAAATTAGCTGGTCGAAAACTATTCAGCGCTATCAGCGGGTGTTACGTTGACCCGCGCCTTCTGCTGCGCCTCACGTCAGGGCCCCGCTCTCATGACAAGGAACTGTGATAGGGGACTTCCAGCTCCTCCGTTGTACAAGGTTTTTATCTCCGAGCTCCGGGAAATATTGGGCACCATCATCTCCAACCCTCTACTCGGGTCATAATATTCGGCGGGGGCGGCGCCTCTTGGGTGGTGCACCATGGTCTTCCAGGGGAGGCTATCAAAATTCAAGGCGACTTGAAGAGTTGAGTCTACCACTCCCATCTCACGCTCCCTTTCACAGCTAAAACCTCCATTATTAATCAATTTTCCACTAACCTATCCTATTGAATACCATTGGCTCCTGGGGTAATATTTTATAGATTATTCTTTGTTTTGCCATATTACATAATAGCAATGATCATTTTGCGCTTAAGTAAAAGAACTACGATCTTTATGTGATATTGTATAATAACGTTATAAATAAATAAATAAATATCCCTTGCAACCCACTTACATTTTACTTGTTCGTACATTAACTCCTTAAATATATATAAAGTAAATTGTTGGGGTCTGCACATTAGGATAATACATGGTGTAGCAACAACAGGCATATGAATGAGACCAGATCAAAAATCGCAATTTATCACATGTAAACTATAAACATCTAATACGTTATGCAACAAACATTATATTTATTCGTACCCTTTGGTACATGCCTGTGAATTGATGAGAAATATTCTTTTAACGAGTTAAATACATGGACGAGGCGCATTGCGGCACAAGCACGGGTCACTGTCGGCGCCGCATCCGGAATACCGGACCTTTAGCAACTGCCCTTACATATCGTTTTCCCGTCTACGATACCGCAACGTTGAAGCTGTGGATTCATGCCCTGAAAAGGAAGGCGACGCCAAGTTTGACGGTGGATCGCGTGAATAGCGACCAATTTGAGAAAATCGGTTATGTCCGAAAAGGTGCGTATGATACGAAAACTACCTTCATAATCCTGAAAATGTCCAAACTGAAGTGGTCCACTTCGAAGTTCAACTATTGTTCGTACAACCCCAAAGCTACCGATCGCCCTCCACGTTCCCGAGCAGGCTAGAGAGAGGAGAGAGGAGGTGACAAATTTTTAGTAAGTTTGTGGTTCTGATGCTTGGTGATATAGTATGGCTACATAAATTCCCCGACGTCTTGGATTATCACCTGTTGACAGGCAAGAGAAGGTCGTTATCAGGGACAAATAATTGTCCTGAACCTGGTATCATGGGATGACATTAGGGCCCTACCCACCCGACATTTCCGTCGCGCCGCTATTCCTCGCCAGCTGCCAGACATATCCCGCCTGATTGAAATGATGGGCCTCTAGAGGTAAATCTTTACGAAGTCGCTTAAATGCCTGATCATAATGATCGTGCTATCGAGTCTTTGATAGCAAGTAATTAGCCTCCTCCTCTCTCGTGTTTATTGCTCGCTGGCACTCTCTCTGTTCGCCTTCCTCACGCGCCTTTTTCCTGTCTCAGCTGATCTCCCGCAGGGTTTACGACATTCATCGTCGTTTAAACCCGTGCGCGGCTTCTCGTGGTCTCTCTCCACTGAGCCTGGACTCGCTTCACTCGGCTGTCCTTCTTCGACCCTCCAACCCACCCCTATTCTAAACCCTTTCGTTTCCGCTTTGTTGTTTGTCGTTGCCTCTCTTCTCCCGACACCCAGGCCATCCGGCTTTCCAGGCCATCTTCCATTTATCGTCCTCGCTTTTGCATATTTATGCGTAATCGGTTTCGATATTGCTTGTTCACCTTGCTAATGTTCTTAATGGTGTTTAGCCCTACAAGGCGTCTGAATAGAAATTCAAATTAACCGTTCGACCGTAGCTATATGATCTTATGCCATTGAATGTTTGCACCAGCTCTGCGCAGCGGGGTTCTTGGACTTCATTAAGCCCAATAAAGCGTGTGTATGCACCGGCCTTCCTTTCGGTTTCCGTGGGAGGTTTTGGAATAATTATGAGATAAACCAACAAGCAGACAGTCGTGGAAGAACAATCTGTGGAAGGGATACACACCCTTTAAAATCTACAAATAGGGCGTTCCCGTCCGTGCCGATCATCTTTACCTTCGTTCCTGCAGCATGACGCATATATAACTTCTATTTCAATGCAGCTCGAGGAAGTCCCCTCTCAGATAACCTATTGAGAAGGAGCAGCACCACGCATAACTACCCCATGTACTCCTCCTACTACTGCCACTATCACCACACCCAACACCCCCAACACCCCCACCACCTCCACCACCACCACCACCACCACCACCACCACCACCACCACCACCACCACCACCACCACCACCACCACCACATCCACCACATCCACCACCACACACCACCACACATCCACCACCACCACCACCACCACATCACACCACCACCACCACCACCCACCACCACCATCACATCCACCACCACCACCACCACCATCCACCACCACCCACCTGTCACAGCCTCCAAAGCCACCACTTGCCACACCAAATACTACCACCCCGCCAACACCACCACTACCACCACCACTATCACCAACAATACTTTCCATATCTTCCCCACATAATATCTGAAGTAAACCCATATTGTACTCGAAGCTATATGCATATATCTGAATAAGCTGCATTGCACACTGAACGCATGACATTATCACAATTGTCCTGACCATCAGTCTTATGATGATCCTATGTATGTGTGTAAAGAGCTGTATTATCATGTGTTTATGGTACTCACAAAGTTCAATAATGAAACCTTGCCTTTACAACTTCTTGCTTCATTTGACTTGCAGGCTGTTGATTTTATGGCCATTAACGACCCTCGGATCCCCCTCACAGTCACACTTTGACTTCAGGGCGCCAATTGAATCACTGCCTCCCATTTCCATTTAGGGTGGAGAAATGTACTGTATATTCGATGCTTATGGACTTGGCTGGCATTTCTGCATAGCTAATTATTGAAATTTAATAAATGAACGAAACTATTAAGCATTATGTAATCATGCTTACTATTAGTGACATTGATTGAACATTTTAAACTTTCTTCCTTAAATATATGTCAACAACGGATACTAAATGCATGACGAGAAGATCTCAAGACAACAAAAAATGAAAGTATAAAGATTAGTGAAGAGCAATGTCTTGTGTAGGTTACATCTTAATGACAGTCAACATGGTCAACACCACAACGCCAAAGACATAGTAAGAGACTGGTTCAAAATGCCGTCCCGACATTGTTTGTCATCCCGACTCCTCCGGATACTCCAACAATCAAGCGAACACATCATAAACTAAGATATGACTTGCAACCAAGGTCAAGGTCAAGACAAAAACACATCTACGACACCATGAACAGTCGAAGGTATGTTCGCAGCAAATTGCCAAATGATGGATTATTGATTATTGATATCACAGCTGATAAGTGTAAAAGGCTTAGTTGTAGGTCTACTTTAATCTCCATACTCCTACAGTTGCAGATTAGTGAGGAACAAAGAAATACTGATACTCTGTGTGGAAATAACCATGCCCTCACTCTGAAAGTCGGAGGTCTGAAAGTGAATGTTCAACGTCTGAAGATGGATATGAATGGGCTCCTCATTCAATCCCCCCAATCCCCACCCACCAAGACTGCTTGATTCAAGAATAGAAAATCGAATATCTATGTGCCTAACTTTACAAACATTTGCCAGAAAAACAGACCCTTTTCTTTTGTTTCAGCCCAAGAAAACTTCCCTGCTTGATGGGATGACAGCTTTCATTCAATACTGTTTTGATGATATGAGATGTTTCACACTCTGATTATCGTATCAAATTTATCCTGAGTCAGCGTGAAATAACAGTTACCAAATAAGTATTCAACAAGGCAAAGGAGTGAGGGTGGTATGACCACCCTGTCCTTGCTTTGGATCGCTCTTTCTGTCGATGTCATGTTCTCGCGGCATTGGTGAAAGGCGCGAATCGTCTCCGGCTTCTCGAATGATAGTAGCGTGATGCCGACCGGCCTACGTGACATAGCATCAACCGCCTTATTCTTCATGCCCGGCATATGTATGATGCGGAAGCGATAACGCATGGTCTTCTTCTTGATGTTTCTGAGGCGGGAGATGGGTATGTTGTCCAGAGTTTTAACAGCGGCTTGGGGGTCTACCGCTAATATCAAGTTGTCCCAACCCATCAGGAAATAGAGCGCCAACGTCCGTGACGATCTCTTCGTATTGTCGTGAGTAATCGCCCCCTGATGTGGCGGTCGTCCTCGTGGACAATGAGATGCTGTTGTAACCGTTCCATGAGTATAACATTGTATTGCGCTTCCCCTTATATAGGTACGCATCGCTCCTGGTGAAATGGGGATTGAGTGGAGTGGGTCTCGCGGAACACATGCTCCTTCAAGGTTGCTTGGAAGTCGACGGTGCGTCGCTGAGAATGTGAATTAACTTGTTGATCGCGGCCCTCATGGTCACGGATACGGGTATCGCTACATGATGTTCTTTATCAACATTAAACTCTGGAAGCTGTCAGCAATCTGTCGCCGGCTACACGTGTTTTTTGTTTACATTTTACTGTAATGATATCGTTTCAACTTTCGCAACCCCACCCCCCCCCCCCCCCCCCCCCCCACAAAAAAAAAAATTTACTCCTCAGTTTCGAACCCGTGATGTTGGATTTCAGTGGACACCGCGCTACTACCAGCTGATCTACTGAGGCCATGGTTATTCTGCGGCAGACACCTTGTAATTGTACACCTTTCTCTCGCCAACACCGGTGACGCATTAGTGACTCGCCGTGTTGTCCATCTCAGCGGGAGCTTGGTCTGGTTAAAACTAACGGTAACGAAATCCCGCACCCAGCGGAGCATGGCAAGGTAGATGTTTCAGTTTAATCGAACAATATGAAGACCAGCATCGCATAACAAAGCCATCCACTGTACCCTATATCAACCCCTCATCCCATCCCGCCCCTCCATGCTCAACATCTAGACTGCCCGTTACACGATATTATACATGGAGGCTGTGCATCATTATTTCAGTAAAAGGGTCATGAAATGATTGTTTGCTGATAGGACTGTAAGATTCCATTAAATCAAACACGATGAAACCATTTAAATCGTAATTTTATGATCCAACTTAGCACAACTATGACTATGAAGAGATAGCTTGAAAGATCGGTCGTCCTTATGCGGAGGTTTTACTACAGAAACACAGCGGTCGTCCTAAGCTTGTAGACATGCAAACAACAACCAGCGGTCGTCGTATGCGTGGATATTTGCGATGTTGGTTTTAGGGCGACCGACCAAAAGTCGTATATCTCCCAATATTTCACATAAACTTCTAATATTCGACAATAGGGGTTATATGACGTCCAATACTGCAATTGTGGATTGTTTTTTGAAAAAAATAGGTAATCAAGAGATATATCACCAGTCGCCCTAATGCGGCTTAATGAAGCGGTCGCCCTAAACCGGGAAAAAGAGTTATATATATATATATATATATATATATATATATATATATATATATATATATATATATATATATATATATATATATATATATATATATATATATATATATATATATATATATATATATATATATATATATATATATATATCTATATATATATATAACTCGACCGACTATATGTTATATACATATAGTCGGTCGAGTTAAAAGTATTGTGATGAATGAGAATAATTCAGCCAAAGTATAATTATGATATTAAATAATAGACAAGATCGAAGTAGTCAAGCGCCTCACTATTGCATAAGTGGCATCGAATCAACCCACGATGGAGCTGTGGTCGTCAGTCTTACAAAAAGCCCCCGCCTCTCCTTATTAGCTACAAACTTATACGTACCAAGCCAACCTCATCATGGATTGGCGAAACGATATTTATTAGAGATATATTCATCATGATGGCGACATTGTCAGTGGTATGGGTTGGTACCCAAGGAACAAGTATTTGGATCGACAATTATATGTATAGCAAACAATAACGGAACCGATATAATACCTCCTCTCTTTGATTTCCCATTTTCATAAATTATCCGGGTTTTTCTAACTCAGTCATAAATACTTCACTAAAGAACATAATCGAATGTGACGTATGATTACATGAAATTGATGAATTGCTCATTTACTCACATGAACTGACATATCACGAATATTGCGTGTGCTACTTTTCTTTAATGATTCATTAAGTCTGCATGATGTGCATCATCTAAGGACTTAAAACGCGAAGCTTGACATCCAGTTTTACCTTTCGTGCCACCTAAGCTAGCTGTTAATCCAACTAATAGGATAAACATCACATATACGGGACGTTAATCGCTCGCAATTATCGTCGATTCCCGTGGCATTGCCTGCAGGCTTTTGGTCATAACTCTCTCTGACAATTAGATAGTGTTTCAATAGTCTGACAGCACCATGCGCAGGTATTTCTCCCCCTGCATCAGCTCCTTACTCATATTTTTATTCGATCAAAGAACGCACATATCGATGTTTTGACTGCACCATTTTCATGTGCTTTGGTACTAAGCGAACAAATAATCATCTCCACTATAAAGTAGGTAGCTAATCTGCTATAACAGGCGCCATTTACATTTTTGGAAAGCATGTGCGATCAGGTAATGGATGGTCTTGTAAAAGGAATGATTAACATTATCATTAACGAGCAATAGTGTTATTGAATAGCAGACATCCCTGGTCCGGATCAATCTGTTATATATTGCACATTATCAAAGTGTATGTCGCACCCCCTAAGACTGTGGTGAATATGTCATTTAAACGTTTGCATTGGTATGGCAAGGTTGAGTAACAACGCTTATGGAGACTACATCAAACCACCTGCATTTGCGAAGATGATGCTGGGCATCGACTGCTTGTTTTATTTCTAAGAAGACGGTTTATGCGTGCATATATTACATACTGTGCATACAATATGCTTTGCGTCCCGAAACTATATCGGTTATCAAATCATGTCACACTAGGTAACATAATGAAGCCTGTTAACCAATTAACAGCAATATTAATTGGTTTGCAGTGCATGTGAAAGGCGACAGGCTATTGGATTATAGACTAGGTGCATGCTGATCTGCTTTATTGAACCAAGTGTTATGCTCGCAATTGTTATATCAGTGGTTTCCAAAGCGGAAGGAATCAGGCAAGACACATTTTATGTCTCCTGAAGATCATGAGGCAAACATTCCCAGTATACTCAATGTTATTTGCCTATTAACTTCTCAAATTAACTTCTCAAATTATGAAGCTCAATATTATCTTTGTCTGCGGGCTCGTGTTACAATCGAGAATAATGGCATAATAATGAATCATGCACTTACTGGTTATGTATCATAGTGATTTGTATTGTTGCATTATTGCATTGCTTGTGTTTCAACATTAAGTTTGAAGGCGTTTGTTATGTGAGATTAAAATCAGGTATCGATGCTAATAATGAAAGAATAAATCACGCACCGTAATCGACTTAACTGTGCTATAAAACAGTTTTAACGACCAGAACAAGGGGTACTTAGGGTAAAACATTGCCTGCGTCGCGTTTGCGTCTATCTCTCTGAGCGTGAATTTCAGTCAAAAATGCGCCATATGAAATTGTGAAACAAAGGTTAATATATCATAACCATTTTTGTTAACGAATTTGACATTTCATCGATTAGTGTTCATCATCTGGCTGTTGTAATTTAACACCTCGCGCTTAGAGAGTTTGCAGGGATGTTTGCCAAGTTGATTTCGCATTCAAATTGACCAGAACATTCCTGTCAATTGCACTGTTATATAACAAGCATTCTCTAGCAAATCGGATATTAAAATAGAATTATTTGGATGCTACCAGCCCTTGTCATATCAGTATTTCACCTATTAAGCAAACTTCAGAGGTACCATACCTTTGCAACAGCCACGTGATCAACGTTACGGGGTTAGCAGTATTACATAAGGCTCAGTGCATTCCCATGGGGTTCAAGGGAACATTAACAGCATGGAACTGCAATATGAGGGCAAAATGACAAATGTAATGTAACCGTTTGTTTCGATGAAATTCTCAGACATATGCACTTAAATCAATCATATGTTAGCGTCCCCAAAAGTTCAACCTTAAATTCGAAGTTTGGCTCGTTGGTGAATACATAAGTGACAGGATCATTTGGCCTTTTTATCTAAACACGATCTTTCATAAGCTGCATGGTAGATAAGGGTTTGATTTGAGGCGTTGTTTTTGCTGAACTCGCTAGCGGGATTATGTTAAGCAATATTAATGGTTCCTTGGATGACATTACTATCTAGCTATTAAACCGTTTTTCAATTGATGGTGCCACGTTGGATTAGCTTGGCTTTCACACCAACCGTGTATGGCAAAGTCTCTGCCAAAGTGGTTAGTGTTTCGGCGTTGTTAACTGTTCGGCCTGCCAGCAAAGGCTCGGGATCTGCTATTGCTTTATTTAGACCACTCTACGTTTATTCAAAACCTCTGTTGTGGACTCAATGTATCCATGTAGTCGGAAAGACAAGAATTATCCGATGCAACAAAACCGAATAATGATCAGGACGAACTGACTATGTTTGTTATACAATGCTGCTTCTACTATGGTCCGCTTCTCTATTGTACAAGGTCGCACGCGGTGAGATAAAAACCCGTCAGAAAGCGCTGTTGTGAACAAGTCTGGAGCAATATAAATCGTATAACCATCATCAAAACCGATCGGCGAGCCGCAAAACATAGTCACCAGTTTATCTTGTAGGTAGCAAAGCAAAGGCACTGAAGAGTATGCTGGTCTTGAAAATCTGGAATAATAACGCGACCTTAAGTAGACCATCTGCCAAGCTTCCGTACACTTGGGTCCATGAAAGGATATACCGCTATGACCACATAAAGTTAAGGCAGATTTTGTCTTGGTTAGACCATTTCAATCTGATAGTCCAATGTACAAAGACAATCTTTTACGAATGATTAAATTGAATTTTGAATATTATATCAAAACCAAATTGTATTAACTAACCATTCCTTGACATAACCCGAAAACCTAAATATCTTCCATACAACCATATATTCTTTGACACAAATGGTCGACATGGGTGTTGAATATGTATATTTAAATTATTGAAATATTTTATTGATTTTAAAGGATTATTAGCGAAATCCTTTTTTCTCATCATTCATCAATCTACAACATTGAATTGTATCGCAAAACGATACTAATGGTTCATAATAATCGCTTCTATAACAATTATTATTTTTCTTATGCATGATGAATGATAATGGTTTAAGAATATCGGTATTTCGCAAGTAAACGCAAATATTCTTGAGCCCGAAATTTGGATTCGTACGTTTATATTAGTATCTTAACTATTCGTGAACGTATTTTAGACGACCAAATATATATCATATTTACGAGTAAAAAGTTACACAAATATTTTAATAATATATATATATATATATATATCTTTATATATATATATACATACATATATATTTATATTTCCATATATAAATATTTGTATGCATATATATAAATATATATATATATATATCAATATATATACATATATACATACATTTATATATATAAATATAAATCTATAAGTTTATATATAATATATATATATATATATATGTTTATATATATATATATATATAATATATATATATATATATATATATATATATATACATATATATGAGGAGTATACGAAGGAGTATGGTCGTCATTCTATATATAAGTTTATATATATATATATATATATATAATGACCATTACAACCAATCGTATATATATACATATTTATATATATATATATATATATATATATATACATCCATATATATAATATCTGTATATATATATATATATATATATATATATATATATAGATATATATATATATATATATATATGATATATAAAACCCTTTTAACCAATATATATATATATATATATATATATATATATATATATATATATAAAGCCATATTTATAAGCATTTATATCAAATAATTATGCATATATTTTATATAGTTTGAAACGAATAGATATACATGCTTAGTTATATATTAATATATTTATATTGATATATATTTTATATAAATCTTGTAATGTAATATATATATATATATATATATATCTATATATATTTGCATATATATTTATACAACTATGCACTCTATCAAATGACAAACACAAGCACCGCGTACCCCGCCATATGCTACAATATTAATCGAATGATGACTACGGTTGAGTCATACCTCGGGCCAACCTTATTACACAGGGGTCTAGAGTACAGAGTTTCGATGCTTCTAAATAGCTAGACCAAAGCATCCGGCAAAACTGCAAGAGATGAAAGATTAAACATTGTACAAAATATACGTCGAATGTTAATGTCAAAACAGGCGGGATGGGGAATGGGCCAAATGCAGTTGATTAATAGGTACGTCACGAAGTTCAAAACACTAACTGAATTTACCTCGAGAGACTGAAGTAGAAGTCCTTTTGAACTAAGAAACGTGACTCTTGAGCACTGTATTTAATAATATGATGTAAACCTCAAAGATAATATAGCCATTTAAAGATCGCTTGTGTATGGACACATAGGTATGTTACTTATCACCAACGGAGACTAAATATTAATTAAGGATTGGTGGGAGTATTAGATCGAGGAGTGTGCTAACGATGTGAAGTTAACAAGTTTGTTAGGAATGTATATGAGCAACAGAAGCGACCCATCTTTAATCACTGGCCTACCTCCACATCCTTCTTCGTATTTCCCCGAGGCCGAATTGGGAGCCGACGTTGATAGCATACTACCAACAGTGCCGCACGTCTGCCAGTCTGATATCTGATTGCTAGCATGTTCTTGATTTGTGTTTGCTGAACCTGGCTTGTGAGGCTGAGATTGTTCACATGCAGAGAACTCACTCGCATGGTACGTTGCAGCCGAACTAATTGTGATTGTTGCAGATTATTGTAACTCGCCGGAAGCAAAGTGCTGCTGTTGGCCAATGAAATGCAATATTTGCAAAGCCTATGCAACTAACCCTAGAACGTTATCGATCGCAATTTTAATAAATGAAATCATAGTTCGTGATTAAAATATGTATAACTAGAATGATATCTAATGTGCAATGTTCCAAGATACCAACAGCCAAATTACAGCTATTCAGTGTGTATAATACACAGACTAATCTTCTCGACATATGTCTAACAGTACATATGTGACTCCAGCAGTCTCAGGAGCGTAAAGGTGTACATTGATCAACAATGTTGTTTGGCTTCCGATACATTTACCGGTTTTTAAAATGAGCGGAGACAATATAACATTTATTTTTAGAGCCAGGACCGTTTACAATTATTTTATTTTGTCGCAAGGTAATCATAACTCAAATGTTTGCGACGCGATCGTATCTTACAGCGCAAATGTAAAAATATATATCTTTTTTTTTAATGCGATCGTACCTTACCCTAATCACGTGAAGTGTTGCTAAATAAGTAAGGTATCATATGTTAACAATAAATTCACCAGCATCTTCTACCGACAACGGCTCTTAATCAGTTGTTGGCCGGCATTCATATGGGGCATGATGGAAGGTCAACTATATTGGTGTTGACGGTGACGTCACAGAGATTCATGGAACAACGGACCGCCCGTCTTGACATGATTGACCATCATTTTGAACGGCCCGTATCAATCTAGCAATTTGCGTCAATACGCAACCGGGGCAAGTGCAACTACTGTTTGATCGCTGTACCAAATATGAAGAGTGCCGGATATAAACTTGGTAATGTTAAGAAAATGCAACAGGATGCCTAATGTTTATGCTGAACGAGCTTTAACAAGTGACCGAAGAGCACACACTTTACAGTCTAAACGTGTAACCATCTAAAACATCAACTGCAAAAGGCATACATACCATTGTGGAAATACTGCAGCCATAGTTAGCCGACCGTATGGTTTACAGGATCATGGCACTTAAATTAGTGACTTCAAAGATTGGAACGCTCATTTTGATTAACGGTAGTAGCTTGATGTTCTACAGCAGATGCGGTTTATTTCTTTATGATTTAACTTTGAATTAGTTGATACATAATTGAAGGGCAGCACCCTCAATTACAATTATTGGATATGTGCTTAGTGAAAAAAGTAAAAAAGTAGTTTGAGTTGCAACCGATTAATCTTTTCTCCGTCGAAGGTAGACTGAGTGTAACCCATGTACTATGTTGAACTAAGTAATCAGTACATCTGACCTAATCTGACCTTATTTTATCTTAAGTGGTTGCATGCAAGCCGAATCCGGAAGTCTGACGCGACAGCGTAATTATCTTACTAAAGGGGTTGCAAACGGTAATATCACATCCGACAGTATCATATTTATAACTTGGGATGTGTTGCTTTTACCCCTGTAAAGCAACACAGCATGTGCCACGATGGGAAAATCTACAGTCCAAGTTACATGGCATCAATCATCATCGTCGGGAGGGGATTCATGATATTACTTGCTTTAGGATGGACTTAAGACTAGTTGCCCCGATGTTGTTGTTATATGAACTGCAGCCATAAACAAATCATCTGCAACGTGAGATAGGCAATTTCAACACAGATGATAGCCTTAAAAGTAATTAAGCTGTTTACTGTTGCATGTAGGTATGGGCTGACAGCTATTATTCCGTTCGTGTTGCTGTTGGTTTGTCAAACCTGATGTACGGCATATGTCGGTGTGAAATCGATTTGATTTGCTGATTCTGCCTATGCAATGCTGAATACCCAATAAACTCACAGATGCGACTAGCAATTTAATGAGTCAAATTATACAGACATAAATCTGTTTATGCAACGCTGAGCACCCAGGGGGCTTTGTTTAAAATTCGCACTAGCCATGCAAAACTTGCAGGAAGTGTGCGTTGTGGACAGTCAACCAGTTTAGTACTAGCTTTGCCAGCCATATGATGATGAAAAGATGTATTCCCACATTGATCGGAGATTTAACTATGAAGTGGTCAATTATGACTTGAGAGTGCCATGTTTTATATACGTGGTTGTGGGAATTGTATTGTTACAACAGTGTACGGCCATCTTTTTGCTTGTTCCCAAAACTATTTGGAGGTAGGTGTAATAGTTCGACGGGAGGTAGGTTTTCGTTGTGCTTATTGGATGGTCGGGCCTGTTAGTGCGTTAGCAAGACAGCTGAAATAACTTATTGTGGAGCCGCGATCGCTTTGTAAACTTTACATATAAACGACCACTCTTGATTTCCAAGATAGATTGAATTTAGGGCCCCGACGTATTGCCCTTGACGGACAAAAGTTATTTATAATGAGCGGCACAACTACCTCGTTGTTCAAACGCCGATATCTTCTTGATTAATTTCCAAAGCATAACAAAAGTACGACAATGTATGCAATTTGATCATAATAACTTGACAACTGTAATCCCCATTCTATATCTGGCACTATACCATGACTGTCGTCCGCTACATCTTGAGTCGACCCTGCTCACGTTTAAGCTCTACGTCACGTGACCACCATGCGAGTTATATATATATATATATATGTATATATATATATATATATATATATATATATATATATATATATATATATATATATATATATATCTATATCTAAAATATATATATAAATATATAAATATATATATATATTTATATATATATTTATATATATGCATTTGCATATATATAAACATAGAAATATATATATATATATATATATATATACATACAAAATATATATATATATATATGCACATATATATATATTTGTATATATATATGTATATATATATATGTATATATATATATTTTTGTACATATATGTGTATATATAATATATATATGCATGTATATATACCCATATATATATTTATATATATATATGTATCTATTATGTATACATATATATATATATATATATATATATATATATATATATATGTACGTAAATGTATATATACATGTATATATATATACATATAAATGTATATTACAATTCTGCATATATGTATATATACACATATATATATATATATATATATATATATATATATATATATATATATATATATATATATATATATATATATATATATATATATATATATATATATGTGGGTGTGTGTTTGTGTGTATAGCCACGTTCATCAATTTACACTTAAACTTGTGTTCCATTATGATATCATATGCATAGCTAGTTTTACGCTTTGTACTGCTTTGGAAGCATATATATTCTTACCTGGTGTCTGACACTGTTAGAAATTGACTAAACAAGCACATATCTTAGGTTTAGACCGTCGAGGAAGAAACATCATGTGTCGATAGTGTCGGCCAAGTATTGTCACATGTATGTCAAACTTTGCTTTCTCTGCAAAAACAATGAAGCCTTAAACCGCTCATGCAAAGTGCGTAATGAAGCTGTAAATTGAAATTCAAAGAGGCAGCAGGACGATTTTTTAGAGTCTGTACATTTTTACGGGGCATTAGATTTACATAGGAATCGTACTCCGTTGGAAAGTCAGCCAAACACGTCCGTGGATTCTCTGCTCTCCTTGGTTTCTCAGTCAGATTATTTTTACTATGCAATAGGAAGGCGCCCGACTTTCAAACAGACAGATTATGATTGTCACAGTCAGTAGTAATACCAGAACTGGGCGTAGAGTTCCGTTCAAATACAGCATCGAGCCGTTTGATGCGACAACCAGGCAGATAACGTATACATGAATTTCCTAAATAGTGCCAAATGACCTTTGCATAAACTATGTTGATGAATTTAATGCACCGCATTAAAAGTTACCATTGCCCCAGTGAGACCTCAGCTTTTTGCTCTACTTGCAAAGTACTTAGGCAAAAAGAACAAGGAACTGATTCCACTGAAAACCATTAGCAGCAATACGCAAGGACGACAAGGTCACAAACATGGACAACCTCGAGATATCAACCGGCAGTATTTCTAACTACCATAGCATGGGATATATAATATATATATATTTATATAGATATGTATTTATATATATATATATATATATATATATATATATATATATATATATATATATATATATATATAGATATACATACATATATATGTGTGTATATATATATATATATATATACAATGTATATATATATATAGCTATATATGTATATATACATATATATATATATATATGCTTATCTATATATATATATATATTTAGATCTATATATATATATATATAGATAATATATATATATATATATATATATATATATATATATATAAATATATATACACATATCTCTATATATAGATATAAATATATATATATTTTATATATTTATATATATTTAAATATATATTTATATATATATATTTATGTATATATATTAATATATATTTATATCTCTCTATATATATACTTATATATATATAATAATTATATATATATATATATATATATATATATATATATATATATATATATATATATCTTTTATATATGTATATTCATATTTAAATCCTATTTAGGTTGATCTAACAATTCCCATTGTACGTTCTCTTGTCAGCGCGTGTTAAATGCAACAGGATGTACCTTGTTACATTTTAATGCGGATATAAACACAAAGGTCATTTGCTGATTAATGCATCCCTTCGGCACATTCTCGGATATTTCACTGGTCGCAGTAGTGGTTCCGGTTTCCATAAGCATGCCGGATAATCTGGCCTCTGCTGCTATTCACGCATGCTTGAGAAATTCTAATTCGATATTCGATTAGTTTTCAGACAATTTGATGCCTGTCAAGTACTTTATGATGGCGGCCCCCATGTCGAGATTGCATTTCATGGCTTGAAGATTGTACCGTACATGTGCTTTAATTATGGTTGCAATTATTAGGAAAAAACAAGATGGATTTCGGATGTTTGTAGCATCGAGTATTGTGCATACGCAGAATATAAAGCTACGTTAAGATGGCTCTCTCCGATGAGCGTTGTGGTGATTCTGAGAATGGGAGTTATACACACAAAGTGAGAGTAAAATGCACAATTTGCTCAAATGCGTTGAAATTCATTTGTTTGGTTAAGCAAGTTTTGTTTTGGGCCTGTTTTTGTCCTCTTTTGCCCTCGACATCGTTTACTTATGCTGCCTACAAATTTGGATTGTCGATCTTTAATGCCCAGTTCAACTCTTGACAAGACCGCACCATAAAAGAGCCGAACCCGCTTCAGTGGCAATTATTAGCGGGCAAACATAGTAAGATGAATCGAAATATAACCAAACGATAAGGTTGTTAACGTTTAAAGCATGGTCAGTTACTAGTGTTAGCGCAACTGGAACGGTAACCAATGATGCGCATATTGCATTAATCGCTCAAGTATCATGCTCGTGCAACGATAATCCACATGAGCTATTGGTGTGATCTTTATATATTTATGTAGGACAAAATGGCGCTCAATTTTTGTTATTGTTGCAGCGTAAAATATCCATGACAATAAGAAGTTGCTTCTTAACATCTTACTAGTGTTGTATTTCAGTCTTCTTTTTCATCGTAGGCAGCACAAGCTTAACAACCTCCACACTATCGCGCGAATAAATGTGGTCATTAATGATCAGGAATAAGGTGACCAGCTAGCAGCTTACTGCCGTAACAACATGCAGAGGTTACCTTGCACTATTGTTTCCCATGATATCGGCGATTTGACGCCAGAGGTCGTATGGTCGGTTCCAAACATGCGGACATAGTGTTATAACCTAAGAAACGTACTAGGTCGCCTGCAGTTTGCATAGGCCAGCCACCTTGTCGTGTGTTCTTGTGCAAGCCCAACCAAGGTACCTTTTCCATGTCTTGGAATATGCATGCGTAAATCTTATGCGTCTAATGTCTAGCCTGATATGGGTTTTCGGTTTTGCGCTTCTGCAAAGCCACGTTGGTTTAAAAAAACGACAATTCGAGTTACTAACACGATTAGTAAACTATGTATGCATTATTTGGAAAATCACTACGATCGAGACGGTTATGGAACGGTAAAATGCTCGCCTCTGGCATGAAAGTATCAGGCGTTTGATAGAGGGAGCCGAATGTAGCTTTTACCAACTATTGACTTATCAGATGTCAGATGCTGAATTGACATAAGGAAAAAAGATAGCCAACGATGTCCGTAATGTCATTCACATTTGATATTTATAAAAAAAAATTTCTGCATCACCTGTTCAATGTTATATGTTAACGCGCCTGTGGAGTATTTATTTTCTAAACGTGAGCCACTGTGCAATTTATAAGGAAAACAGGGATATCCGAGACGCGTCTACTTAACGTAGTTAAAACTGAAACAATACATCTGGTTACCCTACGTGCAAAATAACTAATATTATAACTATCATATGAAAGATCAAGGCATTATAACTTGCATGCTGCATTCCATCAATATTCCATATTGAGTTATTATGTATAAAAAAAATTCAATGTAAGATCTGCACCAACTATTGCAGCCATTCTAGGTTGACGTTTAGATTTGTTTGGATACCTCGCGATCTGTGATGCAGAGATGTACACGATACGCATTTGTGATAATGAAGACTCGGACTCCAGCCGTACGGTCTTGAATAACTTGAACATTTTTTATTTGACTTGATATTTAAAATGGATTGCCTATACAT
>CM067352.1:32613687-32646187 GCA_034190875.2 Urechis unicinctus | reverse complement strand
ATTAATTATTTGGAGATTGGCTCAGTATTTCAATAATAGGCTTGACCATTGCTGTCGTTATGTTTGCAGGATGGTAGGTACTGCAAGTGCGTTAGCAACACAATTGTTATAAAACTAACTGTGGCAGCTGCAAATTGCTTTTTAACATTGACAAGATTTACTATTTTTAAGATGTTTTGCTCATTAGATATTAACAACCACACGACAACGGCGCAGTCAGATCCGATTACCTGGACATCTTAATTCCCCTCTCTATCGCTGGCAAGATGGTCACTCACTACAACTTGAATCAGCCCAGCTAAAATTTAAGCTCCTGTTTGCGTGACCATCGTGCGAGTATCTAATACGGAATGGAGGCAGTGCATGCGAGGATAGAGATGTCATAAGTTGTATCATTGCATCATCCAATTATTTGTCATATAATGGCAATATATAATTGACTAGCTTATTCTATCACGCGGTACAATGTCGTTAAAAGTTGCAAAAAATCTGAGGGGCACATGCAAATGTGCCACGCAAACATGGATTATATCACATCACTAAGGCATGCTAGCGCTACATCGTTCAACTTCTGGCCCGATTAATTTGGCCACACGTAACTCCAAAAAGCAATTGCGTGGAGCGCGACAGGCTTTGAACGCAGACAGGACTTGACTTAAGAAATCTGAATGCAGTTCTTTCATTTGCAAGAGCGATCGCATTATAACGCGATGAAAAGATTCGTTAGCTATCAATTCACTTTCCATAAAGAAGGCATGGATAATGTTTCATGGGACATAAAAATGTATAAATAATCAGTTTGCAAATCACAAGCTGAATGACGTCACATCTAAATAGTGGGTCCTATCACACGCAAATAAAGTTGAAAAATGTTGTCAGTCTAGCACATTTGAAAATGTCAGATCTATCTCTCACAGTCAATATCTCATTCCCGAATTACGCAAATTATGCAACGTACCAATAGGTGTGGCTGTCAGCTGATTATATAATCACCAGCATTGCAACAACTGTTTTTGATGGCCCGTTTCATATGCACAGCCAAACCCCCGAACGCACTAGTCGGCGACAGCAAGAGTTACGTATGACATTCAGATGTCTCTTCGAGTAGTCCCGTCACTGCTATTAAAGCAAATTAGCACTTCCGCAGGTAGATGGGAACCACCTGCAAATAGTGCGTTCGTATTAGGTGTTAAGCAATAAGAAATCTGCCGATTATACAATGGAGAGTGTACACGAACTGTGATACAATATTGAGCAGCTTAAATAAAATATTTCCTGGCTTGTGCTATGTATCTATATCTTTTCAAGATTACTGACTGTTCAATGGCATTGCAATTGTAAAATTGGTCGTATATTGCTAATAGAATATGTATCAGTCAAAGCATATTTAGCAACTCCAACTTCATCGTCCACATGTATGCGACGTGCGCAAATTATGGCGATTTTCAATTGCTGTTATAGTTTACAGTTTTTTGACGCATGACGTTTAAACGCAGACTCAAGTTATGAGGCGCCATATCAACATGCAAGAAATGCCCACTAGCAAATGTGCATTCCTTTAACTTTACTCGTGAACGCTGCGACACTGCAATAGAGTTTCTGGAGGATTGATGGAACACTTTCTATTAACTTTTTCCATAAAAAGTGTATTGTGTCAAAATAGACTTGCGGCATGCACCTCACACTGGTTTTATTGAGTGGTGTATTCATTATTACACAGCCCTAACCGGTACGAGGTACTTCATCGTCAACTATTGTTAAACGCCAATGAAGCTGTGCTTATTAGCGAAATCCCACGGGAAATATTTTGCAAAAAGGCTCCTCTGCATTTTCCAGACAGAATGAGTGCGATATTCACGAATTAATCTTGCTTTCAGATTCATGTTCTAAGACCGGCATGACTACTTTGATTTGATTCGCTTAATTTGATACAGCATAACAGTCATTTTTAATATTGCAGGGAGCTTCAGCCGGCTTGTACGCGGCGATCGATTTATTAAACTGAACCATTTACATTTAATATTGATTGATCAAACTTGCGTTGATTGCTAGATTCCTTTTCGGTTTTATCTATTTCCAATGCTTATTCAAACAATGAGGGGAACAAGGCTTGTTATTTGAGCCTTTGTATAAAATATCAACTTACGTTATTCATGCTTTATTTACGCGCTAGCCTACTTTCAAACTTCACAAGAGCCCGTGTGCATTTGTCACGCTCTAAAAACGGAATACGTATGCATACTCCAGTAAAAACTACGGTTGAATTATCGTCCCGCTATAAAACAATGGAGCGACTACTCTTCTCATCAATTAAGGAAAATTTCTGGGCAACATAATCAGCTTGAGTAAATGTTGCACAATGCCCCTTTACAATTATCAACATAAAGAGTCGTTACGTGTATCATAGAAGGTCAGATGTATAGGATGAATAGTGCCTCATTGTCAATTCGGAGAAGCAAAGTGAATTGTACCATTACGTTCGCACATTTCGCGACATATATATCCTAGATATGTAATACTCAAGCATATTATGCAATTTGTATAATGATTTCAACACATGACACTTGACTCTGGCTTGCTGCAAGGAAGATGTGTCTTCAATATAATTAAATGGCATGACCAGATATTTTGTTGTCAGTTTGCTGTTATACCATGTTTAATATCACTATCGAAGGCCATTGATGGTACTATGTTAGACATTGCATGCAACTTTGAATAAAGCAACCTATACCGCATGCATTACTTAGGGTGTAGAGCCTAGCACAACTGATTCGGTCGTTTTATGTATAATATGTTAAAATAGATATCATCCGTGACAGGTGGGCAACCACTTTAGCGTGATTTGGTTTTAATAATTTCTGGACACATCAATCCAAATACATCGAGCCAAAGAAAACGATGATCATCAGGTCATAAGATGATTTATGTTTAGCATCTATTCATGGCAGCTAGAAATCATCAGGGCTGAAACCATCGCGTCACTCGGCGCAAACATGTCAATGTAACAGAAACTTTACATTTACAGGAATAGCACTATTGAGTTTTAAGTGGAAACCCACATTAAGTATTTCAAAGGAAGCAAAGCGCACATAATCTAATAAAATCCGGATATTACGGTGCAAACAAACACCAACATTGTATTCCGGTTATGAACCGCAATATAGTAAAAAGTTAAAAGGCAATTACATTTCCCGAAGCATGTAGATAGCACAGAATTCACATTGGCAAGAGGCAATTCGCTACATTTGACACGTGTGGATGCGGGGCTCTAGCTTTAACTTGTGGCCTGTAAGAAACCTTACTACATTATTCTTAAGTCTAATGACCATGGTATTTCTTGTAGGTCCTTCCCAATTCATATTAGACACTGACAATGCTATCAAAGTTATTTAAGGGCCCCCGACCAGTACCGCTGCTAATGTTGTACCTCTGTGTGTTGCAACCCATCAGTTCTGCCTGACTTTGCAGTTGTCTGAATGGAACTAGCTATTGGATATCGAAACAATGGTTCATATTTTTGAGATCAAGTACTAAATATGTAATATATATATATATATATATATATATATATATATATATATATATATATATATATATATATATATATATATATATATATATATATATATATATATATATATATATATATATATATATCACGTTTTGATATTTCAAACAATCCTCCAGCAACCGATTCAAGAAGAACGATGTGATACGAAAAAGCAATTTGTATACAGAATCACCACTAACGAGAAATGTCCAAGCCGCAACGATTTCAATGGAGCACCTGTGATAATTTTTGGATGCTTGAGATAACAAATAGCACACCTTGTCCGATCACACCGTACCAAGTATAACAAATTAGGCAAAGGTATTTGCATAATGACGAAATTGAAACCCTACAGTAAAAGTGATTTCGTACTATCTATGCACACATTATTTTGACGATAGCATATTAATATCAAGCGGCGAAATCAGTTTACACACGCAATCAATTTTATTATATTTAAACATTTGCTAACCATGCATTGCATATTTTATGTGTCAAAAATCTTCAATTATACATATGTGACCGTTGGTAAATTGACTGTGATCAATGTCGAACAACGGCACGTAATTTACAAGGCAAGTTGCCACAAACGTAGATCTGAACGTATTCAATTGCACTGATCAATACCGTTGAAAATTAATTTCAGAAGCCAACCCGGCCCACGAATGGTAAAACTTTGCTGCTTTTCTTGATGAAATATATCCTAGTATTGTACAGGTAGCGACAGTATATTTCGTGTTTTAACATTGTTATGCCACCAATATTTGACCTCTAGCATCCTGAGAGAGTCATGTAGCATAAATATTTCTTGCACTGCAGCAACTACAGAACTGCGGCTGCATGGATGAGATTTCTAATTGGTCACAAATCATCAATAGAAGCGTCTAGCACATGGACTGTTCTTGAACAACTTTATTGGTGTCACACAAACACTAAACCCGACCATTAGGTTGCACAACGATGGCTATGAATATCCTCATATGATCAATCTATTTAGCTATTGTGCAGCCTGATAATCTACCTAAGGGTCATTACGGGCTTGCGGACCAGTTGATGGACACACTTAGAGATAAACTACGATTTGACACGACCGATCTGCCCCATTTTGAAGGAGAAAATGACCAAAATACTTATCTCCGTCCACAGATTATGCGTCCGGAAGCGGAGCAAATATTGCCATTTGATGCCTGGGTTTATTACTAAGTGAGCATGTTGTGAGACCATTTGTAGTTAAAATAAATTTTACAAGTAAATGAACTCTTCTAAAAACAATTTTTCACTAATTATGCAATATTGAATCTGATTAGCATATTGCACCTGCAATACTGATTTCTTCATGTACGCAGTTAATTGATTTCAGCAGAATTTCGATTGTTTTGTTTCAATGCATATCTGCGGGCTTAAAATTGTGAAATGCAGCAAAGGCACATGAGTGTATGCTTTGGGGCTTCTAAAAGAGCGAAATAAAAAAGCTGTCAGATGAAGCGAGCAGAGGCAAGAAATGTTTGCAAAAGAATGGGATGGGTTGGTAAGCATTGGCAAACTAATAGATGTGTGAGTTAATTGCAGGAACCGATGCGGATCCAGAACTAGCTCCAGATGAGCAATGTCTAGAGCAGTTATCCAATTGGTAAATATCACCCATACATTTTGATAGTATTGCAGGACTCTCAGCACCACTATTTGCTCAAATATTCATTACGATGACAACTGCAACATATCCTTTTGCATTCGAAGCTATGACGACCCGAAAGTTCGTTTGCTGCCTTGGATGTATCAGTTATAAACGAGAGCCGTAATGCAAATATATCGTGAGCTACTAGCATGCACGATCCGACATCAGCTAAACCAACCATCTCCGTGCAATTAACAAGTAATAAGCAGGATTTGGCGCGGCCCGGAACTCACAGCAGCTGTTTATCTTCGCGAGAAAAATGGTCTTAGCCGCGCCTGTGTAAGTCCCTCAACGCTGATCACAAAGCTGAATGATACTCGTGCCTTGTTTGCGCTGTTGTAACGGGCCCCCTCACATGTATATCTACACGATATGGCAAGACTGATACAGCATATACAAATACATTTGGACCTGCATTCATACTAAATGTTGACAGAGATTGCTTTATGGACGGAAACAAAGCTTATAGCTTACGATTGTGGTCATTCAAACGAGTAATCCTCACCATGTAACTGACGGTGGTGAAGCAGGGAGGTATATTTGGTTGTGCTGTAGGCTTAATACATTATATATCGTATTTCTAGCAAATGGCCTTTTATGCCAGACATTTACAAGCGCCATTTGCATGTTTTCAAGTCTTCTTTTAAGAGAAATAAAATATCTAGATATATGAAATCACACCATTTTCTTTCCAAAACAATGCAGCACAGGCAAATATGTGTGGGGCTTATGTGACAACTGGATTAATCACTGGCAAAATATATTATGCTACTACAGCAAAGGCTAGGATAACCTATTTTACGGAACCGTTCCCATCGATTAAGCTATGCATACCATGAGGTAGGGCCTACAATGATGGGCGTCAACATACCCAAATAATGTGGTAACAGAGGTTCGTTCCAGAACAGAGTATAAGATGGTTAATGCACAGCAGACAACAATAAAAAATGAAGGTGTGCCAATTAACCGCTGAAAGCAAAATCGCCCGCTTAGTGTCCAACATACAAATGTGACCAGAACATGGTTATTAAGGGTTATAAATAAAACTGAGATGACATTGTGGCCATGCACATCATTAAACAAAACTGCATTAAAAATTCTGACCTGATCTGTCTTGTCGCACTCTATATACCGCAGTCAGCTAATTGTTATATATAATAGGTGTTTGCCTTAGTGGTCCTATGATAAGATGGCATTTCCTTTTATATATGCACTATTGTATAATATTTAAGGTCTGTCATTGCAGCATCTGCTTTTCAATATCATCACAGCAGGGATATGAATTTGCATATTTATGTACCCTTGGAAATTAAAAGTGCATTTTTCTAAAAAAAAAAGGCATACTGTTTTTTTGCTCCATTTAATAGAACAACTCTTTTGAAACCCATATAAACCATTTTGCGGACCGGTTCAACGCTATATCGTCGATTACACCGTATCGAAATCTGTCGGTCACACCCATGTTTACAAACATGAGCACATGTCGATGGGAAAATGACGCACGCGTATTGGAGGGTCATTTGTTCACAACACATAGTCGTGACGTCACGCGCAGCGCAGATTTGACAGAAGGTGGAAACGCAAGCCGCCGGAATGGTGAGTCTTTTGATTCCCACATTTCTTGTATGACTCTTCTTTGATTGGATTTTTTGAATGTTATATAAAAAAGAACCCGCCCCAATATAGTGAACACTATCGGTACAATTGATTACGTAAATTTCACAATAAATAGCGTAACACCTGTGAACAAACCCTGAGGTAGCCCTACCAGACGTCCTGTATACTGATATAACCGTTCGACCGGTGCTAACCCTGAGGCTGAGGCTGCGCGTGTTCAAGCGTAATAAAAACGATATTCTTGACTTTTCTGTCACGTTTTGGAGTATAAAGCCATGACACTTGTTCGAAGCAAACTATTGAAACATTCCTGAATGTGCTCATACATTGTATTATAAATCAAGAGGCTGGGGTCTCCCTCAGGACGTCTACGTTATCTGGTTATAGTGAACTGAAACAGGGATTTGAATAGGCCGGCCGACCTCTATCTTCTATGCATACATAAACCCTACAGTGAAGATAGCGGCCAGCCATTACATATCCCTGTGTACTGAAACGTCCGCGCTAGGAGTTGGGGGTGGTATTAGCCTTACAAGACGTCTGAGTAGACGTCTTACTTTCTTTTGAGCCGACGCAATGTAAAAATGTTGAGATCGATTCAGACAACCACCAAACATACCCAAGCGATAGAGTTTAAGAATGCAATGATGTTCACGGACAATTTTATCCCTTTTCGGCGGGAGATTTCATCCATGATAGTTATTTATCGCTCGATCAATTTGAGAAGCGGTAAAAAGACCGAAACACAGCAACATGTTTGCTTTCAAGTTCAAGACCACGTGCATTGCGCATGATCAGAATGAATTGAGCCATCGACGACTAATGGTAAGCCCGGGGGGGGGGGGATTTAAGTGTATAGAGGTAGTATACATATACCGCGCGAAGGGGTATGGTTTTTGGCCTCTCGACTTGTACGACAGGCTATACATTCGCATAATACCTTGGACGACGGGGTATACTTTTGCCATTCTCAACTTGTACAAGGGGTACGGGTTTTCGAGGTCCCGCGCACACCCATATCCGAGTTAGGGCCAAGTTCCCCCCGGGATGCTATGGCAATGCAAATGAGGCGGCGGAAAATCACGGGACACAATATTTTTCAAAATGATATATCGAAGGCATTTCTTGAAGAATATCGTCGAGTGGGGGTAAGTTTTGTTCGTGAGTGATGACTTTTTGTTTTACAGGCTCTTGATATATGTTATTTTCTAGATGAGGGATAGAACACATTAACCCTAACGCGTTTTCTGCGACTCACTGTAAATGATCGTATCAGAACGGTATATATCATATACCTTTCGACCGTAGGTGTGGTATGTATTATCGTATGGGTTTGGACATGGGACAGTAAACGGGTGTGGAGGATTTTATTCTGATTTAGGTTAATTCAAGTTTGTTGCCACCCACTTTAATAAGACAATTATAGACAATCTAAACCATGTGTGTAAGTCTGGTGATGTTGAAGCCTTGGATAGCTGGAATAATTTTGGTGAAATTTAGTGACAGATATGACCTTAAATCTGTATAATCTACAAATTGTTCTTGGCTGATTTTTGCAGGCTTTTGGCTCAAACACTGTAACATTATTGATTGAATTATTCTTGTCATTCATTAATTAAATTGAACCAAGCCACTTTCAAATTTAAAGGAAATCGAAACGCCTAGAAGGGGATCACGTACAAGAAGAGCCTGTAGAAGGGGTCATGGTACAGACTCTGACAACCTGTGTGGAACTGAGGTTGGTTCCTATATTAGTTGAATTAGATTCTTATCAAAGGTATTATATTGAACTCCATTCTGACATCCATTATGACTGAGAAGGATGTATTTAATGGTTTGAAATTGTTCATCATGACACATTTACTGCCACTTCACCAGACTGGTACATCTGCCTTCCATGTAGGCAAATACCTTCCCCTGTGAGGCGGAAATGTTGCACCAACAGCCAAGACTTTAGCACATATGTACTACCTCAGATGGAAGGAGTTGTGCTTGACCCGATGGTCATTGAGGTTATTAACAGTTACCGGATGGTCTTGCTATGGGAGTTAGATGCGGTTGTCGAGCACTAAAAAAATTATGCTTATGCACGGTACCTATCAGCAATTAGTTCTGTGAATTCATGGCTTTTTGGGGGAGTGCAACAGGAGGGCAACTCCCTCGTATTGTGTGTGAAAGATCAGGGACCTCTTCCTTGACAAGTATTAACAGTATACAGGCTTAATACAAAGTAGGTGTTGGTAATATACTAAGCTTTAATGTTTTAATTTGTAATTTTAATCAGGAAATATCTCATTGTTTTGATTGGGTTTTTTGTGTGGATTATGTTGATAAGTCCCACTATTGAAATTGCCTAGTCTCACAAAGCATGTGGTATTATTTGTTCTGAACATTTTTGTTTCAACAATCTCATAATTTATCATCTACTTGTTTTATGGAATGAGCATTCATATAATAGTCAATTTTTCGTCTCTCAAACACAGAAGAAAAGCATTATGTACACATTATTTTGTCAATTAGTCATGACACGTTATCTTCAGATTTGACTTTTTATGTTGATAATTCTAGCCCTAATGAAAAAGGAAGCGACATTAAAATGACTTCATGTATTATTTATTTGCCAATTCCATGAATTCTTCTATTGCAGTTTGGATTTATAGACAAAAGAATGCGACTAATAAAAGATTTGTACATTTCAACAAATACAGCAGAGAATTGTGGGTGTTGTTGTGATTGTTGTTGCATTGCTTAGACATTAAGAGTTCTGTCATCATATCTTGTATATGGGCGTAAGTCTTGCTCTCTTAATCGATGAATACGTCTTTGACTGCTTGTTGAAGCGAGTGCTGTACCTGTAACACAACAAAATTGCATTATATTGCCAAATAGCTAGAGCACATTACATGTGGGACATCAGTATTTTGTTTTCTGATAGGTCATTTAGTCAGTGTGTAGTTGAGTGGTCATGAGAGACCGACATTAGCTGACCATCCTTCTTGAGTTCATATGCCCGATCCCTATGCCTGTAGTGGTCCATTGCCACAACTTGATTGCGTGCAAGGTATGACGAACACCTGAACACCAGCCAATGAATTAGGCTCAAGAGGATGCAATATTTTCTCTAACTGAAATTTACAAGGTAAGGTATGTTTGCACAACAATTAGCAAATCCAAGTAGTGCAATTGACACACAATAGGCTCTTAGATTTAATTTAATCGGTGACATTTACACAAGTCAATTCAATACAGGCCTGTTCGATAGCAGGGTATTCATAATACAACGATATTACTTACATGTCCAGCAAAAACTTTGAAGCTTCTTCGTTGGTCAAACTCCTCACTTCCCTGAATGCCTATCTTAAAGAGACCCTCGTGTTAGACCGCAGCTGGTCTAGCTTACGCTTCCCTTTCCTAGTTGTTGAATCTGTTAATAGCTTCTGTTACGGCAGTTCCCGCCGTTTAATTTGCTTTACAAGGACCTCAGTCTTGTTTCTCCGCGCCATTCGCCAGGTGGCGCTTTGGTTGTTGTTGTTATGTTTCCGCCCAAACGAAAAACGTGTTATCGAAATTTATCTCCCCAAATCTCCCGGAAAAGTGGTACGTAATTGTTTAATTCCCGTGTAATATGAAGTAAAACCTTCCATATATCACATGTATTAGTGAGGCTGTTTGTATGATTCAGATCATGACGATATTTCGTGTATTTTTGGATTGTTTAGTCAGCTACGGTAGCATTTCAGTAATTTAAAACTTCGTAGCAAGTAAATTCGTGATTTCAAGTCCCGTTTAAACAGTGTATTTCCCCTGTCGCTTGTATTATAACTTTCCCCTAGCTAGATTAACGTGTTTATATATTGTTAGTACATTATCTGTCATATTTGAACTTTCGGTCATATCTTAAAACGGTTTTCTAATGTTTGTCATTTAAATTGTCCAAATTCTGGAACATTCCACAGCTTACCTACGATAGCCTATTTACGCTATAATTCTATAAGTTTTCGTGTAGCATCAGTGTTCCAACTTTCTAATTGAATGTCAATTTTGTATAAGAATATATGACATTGTGCAGATATTTTCATAGCTTTATTGTCCCTATTATTATAATGCTTACCAGATCTCTCTTTGTGAATTGCAGTTTTCACGTTACGAAAAGACGGCGTAAATAAACGGATGATGCACCTTAACTAGCGTCATTATTACTCGGCGCCGACCGGACCCAGTACAGCTTCTTTCTCTCTCCACCTTTTTCTCGTTTCTTGGTTTGGTCGTCCATTATTGCTATGAAAATACCGCAAACAAAACATCCGCCGGCGGCGAACGGCACAGAGTGATGACGTTTGTACGCTTCCAGAATTAATAATACATGAGCTTCCAAATATGGTCTATTTTTTGCTGGACGTGAAAAAAAGGAATTGAAAGTTTATTTAAGAATTACACGAAATATATACGGCCATTCAAACTTTGGATTCCGGGTATCAGCACCGTTAAGGATGCTCTTGCATTTAGCAACTTAGTTTTCGATTACAAATCAAGAGATATTTTAATGAAACGCACCTTTAACATGCATACCCTTACAATTCTTATACCTTCATTTCTACGGCATATGACGGAATGGCAGCGAACAAATATCCCCGCGCTCATCTAACGTGACATACTTTGCGTTGGCCGTTTCCTTTGAAGACTCATTTGATATTGATCATGTTTATCAACCAGAGAGTTACCGCGCTTTACCTCATGCTTTTTATTGCTTTTGATCATGTTAACCGCTGCATCAAACACCTTATGAGATGAATAAAATATATGCCTTGTTAGTTATGTCCGTACCTGGCTCCTAGCTGTCGCATCCATCGCCATACACGATTGCATCGTTAACTGCATAACTGTAAATCTTCGTGGCAGCTTTAGTATTCACAAAATATCCCTACTGCGAAGTGTACGTAAGGCTCTTGACCGCTTCAGTTATTTTTATCAAGTGGTATACTTTTCCTTACTGGCGTCAGTGCAGCTTAGGTTTTCAAGCATTTAATACGTGATCCCTCATTTCATTTATTCAGTCTTCGTGATAATAACTTGACGAATATTTTGTAAAGCTATTGAGCTACGTATGTTGAAACATTTCACACGACCAAAAGCACATTGAGCACCGCAACCCAGCTCATATGCCTTATCCAATAAGTGATGTCATCAACTTATCGATCGTTAGCGCTCCAGTTTACACTCTTCAACCCATGCCAATACAACATTACATTAACACCAATAGGTTTTTTATCAATCCAGTACCATCACTGTTACCAATTGAACAGGCTCAGTAATACGAATGAAATTGAATTGTACTGCTGCACCTGTCCTATCATGTTACCTGGTTGCCTCGATTCACTTATTCTGCCGTAAACACTGCCTTCATTCATGATCACAATGGCAACAATATTGACATATTAAGTTCTGACAATGATATAATGTATTTGTTCATGATAGTCGATGATCCGCAGAACATGCTTTATTTATGTAATTAAGGCGATTATAGGTAGACATAACACGGCGGTGTGTTCTTCACGGCTTTCTTGGACTATGGTTTTTGAAATAAAAAATTGATGAGCCGCTTTTTCTATAAGGACAACAAACTATTTATGCAGCTAACAATAAAAATATATGCTGTATTACCAAGCCCATATTATCGTATACATTTGTCTAGGAAGTTTCTGCAAACCATCCAGAAAGTGGAAAACGGTAATGAACAATTGGTTATAAACGCTAGCATATGATGATCATATAGTGCAGTGTTCAGTTAAGTACGCAAACCATAGCATGAAAATGAATTCCAGCAACTTAATCGGCATGAAACAAAACTAAGATATGGATCGCTTCCGTTAGGAGTATGTGCGTTTCATATATCACTATATATTAGTATTTCGTGCTATTACTACGCACATGTAGACAGTGGCACCCCCAATATCATTCATACCTCAGATATGCTTCCCAACTGCACTACAACAGCCACATAAATAGACTCCCCTGCATTTGTGCCGACAGCCCACGGTTACACGACTTCATGTCAGAAAAATCCGATTTGAAACAAGATGCACTACCTTTATAGTCAAAGTACTAAAACTCGTCTTTATTACAGCTTCACCCCCCCCCCCCCTCCAGTTGCTGTCACCATTTAAATTTTTAAATGAAAGGTTGATCCCAAATTACATTATGCGCTATTCCGGTGTAACGCTATGAAAACTTTCCATTGAACATAGGACATAAATTTGCGAGCAACTGTTAGGCGTTATTAGCAACGTCTCTCTCCACAAAATGCAGCCTATTGTGACCGTATATATATAATATATATATGTATATATATATATATATATATATATATATATATATATATATATATATATATATATATATATATATATATCTATATATATAGAGAGATATATATATATATATATATATATATATATAGAGATATATATATATATTAGATAGAGAGATATATTATCTCTATATCTCTATATATTCTATCTATCTCTCTCTCTATATACGGGTCACAATATAGATATAGAGAGAGAGAGATAGAGAGAGAGATAGAGATAGAGAGAGAGAGAGAGAGAGAGAGAGAGAGATCTCTCTCTCTCTCTCTAGAGAGATAGAGAGATAGAGCTCTCTCGAGATATCTCTCTCTATCTCTCTCTCTCTCTCTCTATCTCTATCTATCTCTATCTATATCTCTCTATATATATATATCTCTATCTATATATCTATATATATATATATATATCTATATCTCTCTCTCTATATATATATATATATATATATATATATACATATAGTCGGTCGAGTTAAAAGTATTGTGATGAATGAGAATAATTCAGCCAAAGTAAGCGTTGTCCCCGTCGGGCATAATGGTATTTTCATTTGGATGAAGGCAGATGTGTGGGTCGTATTCGCAAAGCTTGGATACCATGATGTGAAAGTGCCGTCTTGGCAGTGGTAACCCGCACGGAGAGCTGACTCTTGGCGGCAAGGATATATCGGTAACAGAAGCAATAGAATTACATTGATCTTTCTACGGCATTCTGTGCAAAAGCTCCTGTGGCATTTTCCCTCCCCGATAATCTCTTCTCAAATTCAGAATCCACTGGGCGCATCGGTAAATATAATATTAAATTATAGACAAGATCGAAGTAGTCAAGCGCCTCACTATTGCATAAGTGGCATCGAATCAACCCACGATGGAGCTGTGGTCGCCAGTCTTACAAAAAGCCCCCGCCTCTCCTTATTAGCTACAAATTTATACGTACCAATCCAACTTCATCATGGATTGGAGAAACGATATTTATTATAGATATATTCATCATGATGGCGACATTGTCATTGGTATGGGTTGGTACCCAAGGAACAAGTATTTGGATCGACAATTATATGTATAGCAAGCAATAGCGGAACCGATATAATACCTCCTCTCTTTGATTTCCCATTTTCATCAATTACCCGGGTTTTTCTAACTCAGTCATAAATACTTCGCTAAGGATCATAATCGAATGTGGCGTATGACTGCATGAAATTGATGAATTGCTCATTTACTCACATGAACTGACATATCACGAATATTGCGTGTGCTAGTTTTCTTTAATGATTCATTAAGTCTGCATGATGTGTATCATCTAAGGACCTAAAACGCAAAGCTTGACATCCAGTTTTACCTTTCGTGCCACCTAAGCTAGCTGTAAATCCAACTAATAGGATAAACATCACATATACGGGACGTTAATTGCGTTGAAATGCTGGATCGCTCGCAATTATCGTCGATTCCCGTGGCATTGCCTGCAGGCTTTGGTCATAACTCTCTCTGACAATTAGATAGTGTTTCAATAGTCTGACAGCACCATGCGCAGGTATTTCTCCCCCTGCATCAGCTCCTTACTCATATTTTTATTCGATCAAAGAACGCACATATCGATGTTTTGACTGCACCATTTTCATGTGCTTTGGTACTAAGCGAACAAATAATCATTCACCGCTATAAAGTAGGTAGCTAATCTGCTATAACAGGCGCTATTTACATTTTTGGAAAGCATGTGCGTTCAGGTAATGGATGGTCTTAAAAAAGGAATGATTAACATTATCATTAACGAGCAATAGTGTTATTGAATAGCAGACATCCCTGGTCCGGATCAATCTGTTATTTATTGCACATTATCAAAGTGTATGTCGCACCCCCTAAGACTGTGGTGAATATGTCATTTAAACGTTTGCATTGGTATGGCAAGGTTGAGTAACAACGCTTATGGAGACTACGTCAAACCACCTGCATTTGCGAAGATGATGCTAGGCATCGACTGCTTGTTTTGTTTCTAAGAAGACGATTTACGCGTGCATATATTACATACTGCGCATACAATATACGTTGCGTCCCGAAACTATTTCGGTTATCAAATCATGTCACACTAGGTAACATAATGGAGACTGTTAACCAATTAACAGCAATATTAATTGGTTTGCAGTGCATGTGAAAGGCGACAGGCTATTGGATTATAGGTGCATGGTGATCTGCTTTATTGAGCCAAGTGTAATGCTTGCAATTGTTATATCAGTGGTTCCAACGTAGAAGGACTCAGGCAAGACACATTTGTGTCTCCCGAAGATCATGAGGCATACATTCCCGGTATACTAAATGTTAATTGCCTATTAACTTCTCAAATTATGAAGCTCAATATTATCATTGCTGCGGGCTCGTGTTACAACCGAGAGTGATGGCATAATAATGAATCTTGCACTTACTGGTTATGTCTCATATTGATTTGCATTGTTGCTTTATTGCATTGCTTGTGTTTCGACATTTAATTTGAAGGCGTTTTTTATGTGAGATTAAAATCAGGTGTGTATGGTAATAATGAAAGAATAAATCACGCACAGTAATCGACTTAACTGTGCAATAAAACAGTTTAACGACCAGAACAAGGGGTACTTAGGGTGAAACATTGTCTGCGCACGTAAGTGTCTATAGTCATGTAAACTGTCGTCTGAATGGAGAAGGCAGTTTTTTGTCTCTCGTAAAAAGCGATAATATCCCCTGTACGGGGCACTTGAAATAGGCAAGAAAGTGGTCAACAAGATTCATAAACATCCTGGGGCCATACGTACGACAAATCAAGCACGGATTAAAAAGAGGATCTGGAGAGGAATAGGATCTTAGTTTAAAGATGGTCAAAGGATGGGGGAATCAGAAAGGGCAGGCCACGCCCAGTCAGCAAGCTGCGTCATCGGCTGACCCGCTGGACGAAGCCCTGAAGAAATTAACTGGTTCATCGGTCACAGCTGAGCTATTTATAACATTGTTTAAGCTCAAAACGCTTCGCTGAAGAAACATTTCTTTGACCTTTTAAATGAAAAGGACGTCGAAATTAAACAACTTAAAGACCAAGTGAACAACCTTGAAAACAGGCTTGGCGACCATGAGCAGTACGGAAGACGCCATAGTGTTCGAATAACGGGTCTGGAAGAAGACGCAGATGTCTGTTCTTTCATAAAAGACAAGTTCGATGTCGACACCACCAACAACATTGACAGATAACACCCAGTTGGGAAAATTCAATCGGATGGACGAAAGAGACCGATATTGGTCAAATTCACAAGCTACATCATCAAGTCATCCATAATGAAAAACAGATATCGTCTGAAAGGAACAGGCATCTACATCAACGACGATTTAACCGAGAAACGAAACGAAATGGCCCAAAGCTGGAGATCCCTTAAAAAGGAAAAAAGAATAAATGACACTTGGGTTCGAGATGGAAATATCTTTGTGAAACTTAAGAACAGCTCAATCAAGAAGATTTCATCTCCTGACGAAATTGACCAGCTGAAATAGACAATATCTTGAAAACAACCATTGCCCCTGCAAGGCGTTATTAACCTCGGGATGACAAAATCATCGTCACCAGCTCTGCGAGCTAGCCTCGCCTATAAAACACTACTTGAGGATCTCGACAATATGACCGTCAACGAAACGCACAAAAACGTGAGGTACATCATCAGCTACAAATGGTGGATTTAGCAAACTCATCTGTCAACCAGTTTGGAGATAGTGGTGAACTGGAATTTTTGCATGAACACCTACCGCATTTTAATTGCCCGTATTATGAACCATATGATTTTGTGAAACAAACTGAGCAAAAATGGAACATCATTCTTTAATTCAAACTGCCGAGGTCTAGTATCACATTGGGAACAGTTCACAGAACTGGTAAGCAGTCTGTCTTCTGATGTATTTTCATTTGACTTTATTGGTTTAACCGAAGTTTTTAAAGTTCAATGCGAAAGTTTCTTAAACCTTTCTAACTATCACCAATTTATTGCAAATACACGTAATGATAACGCAAGAGATGGCGTTGGCCTTTTTATCAAAGATCATATTGGATGTTGTAGAAGAGATGATTTATCGATCTTCATACCTCATGTTATTGAACATTGTTTATAGAATATGAAAACAGCTCTAAATCCAAATGTATAGTGGGAAAAGTTTATAGACCAAACACGGCACCTCTTGCTGATACCGACATATTTTCTACCACTATCTTAGATATTATAAACAAGATAAGTAGTGAGAAAAATAATGTTGTATAATGGGTGATATGAATCTCGATCTTTTAAAGTTCAAAATGCATGTAAAAACTGACAATTATCTTGAGAATTTTTTTGTGAATGGGTTTTTTCCAATGATTACGAAACCTACAAGGGTGACACCTACATCAGCTACACTCATTGACCACATATTTACCAATGACCTAACACAAGCTTCATCTGGAATAATCATCACCGACATTTCAGACCATTTCGGTACATTTTATATGACACAAACAGAACAAAATGTGTCAGAGCATGAATGTCCTAATCAGGCGTATGATGTGTTCAAAAATAAATACAAATGTGCATTTGATCAAGCATTTCCGGTTCTAGGGCAAAAGCAAAATCGAAAAAGTATTATGCATCAACCTGGTTTGATAGCTTCAACTAAAACTAAATTAAAATTATATAGGAAATACAAACAAAACCCGTCACAGCCCAATACACAGAAATACAAAATATACAATAGCCTTCTTAACAACGTTAAACGTAAGCTCAAGTGTGATTACTATTCTGAAATGATAGAAAAATACAAAACGAACACCAAGTCTTTGTGGTCAGTACTAAACAAAACAATAGGAAATGCAAAAAGCAAACAAAAAATGCCCAATAGTTTTAAAATTGATGGTGAACATATATCAGATAAAAGTATAATTGCCAATAAGTTCAACAATTACTTTACCCATACATGTAAAACAATATCTGAAAGCTTACCCTTAACTAATGAACACTTCACTTCCTATTTGCCAAATCAACTGCCACACTCGATGTACCTAGAAGAAGTAACTGAAAATGAAGTTGCAGCTGTAGTAATAACCTAAAACCGAAAGCAAGTTATGGCCCACGACGAAATCAGTACTAAAACTATAAAATCAACCCTTCCAATAATATTGACTCCTCTATCACATATATGTAATGTATCGATGAAAAGAGGAATCTTCCCCGACCAACTAAAAATATCAGAAATTATACCCGTATATAAATCCGGTGACGACAGCGTCTTTAATAACTATCGACCTATTAGCTTGCTCCCAAGTTTTTCGAAAGTAATTGAAAAAATTATGTATAACAGAACCATGTCCTTCCTGATTAAATCTAAACTTCTATATAAGCACCAATATGGATTCCAAAAAAACAACAAAACTATTCATCCAATAGTGCATTTTCTCAATTACTGCACAGACGCAAATAATAAATCGCCCAATGAATATGTACTCCCAATATTTTGCGAAACAAAGGTTACTATATTATAACCATCTTTGTTAAAGAATTTGACATTTCATCGATTAGTGTTCATCATCTGGCTCTTGTAATTTAACACCTCACGCATAGAGAGTTAGCAGGGATGATTTTGCATTGAAATCGACCAGAATATTCCTGTCAATTGCAATGTTATATAACTTTCTAGCAAATCGGATATTAAAATAGAATTATTTGGATGCTACCAGCCCTTGTCATCTCAGTATTTCACCTATTAGGAAAACTTTAGAGGTACCATACCTTTACAACAGCCACGTGACCAACGTTGTGGGGTAAGCTGTATTACATGAGGCTCAGTGCATTCTCATGGGGTTCAAGTGAACATCAACAGCATGGAACTGCAATATGAGGGCAAAATGACAGATGTAATGTAATCGTTTGTTTCGATGAAATTCGCAGAAATATGCACTTAAATCAATCATATGTTAACGACCCCAAACGTTCAACCTTTAATTCGAAGTTTGGCTCGTTGGTGAATACACAAGTGACAGGATTATTTGGCGTTTTTATCTAAAAATGATCTTTAATAAGCTGCAAGGTAGATAAGGGTTTGGTTTGATGCGTTGTTTTTGCTGAACTCGCAAGCGGGGAATAATATGTTAGGCAATATTAATGGTTCTTTTGGTGACTTTACTATCTAGCTATAAAACCTGCTTCTCCGTTTTTCAATTCATGATATCAAAAATATGTTGACGTGCACTAATTGATGGTGCCACGTTTGATTAGCTTGGCTTTCACATCAAACGTGTATTGCAAAGTCTCTGCTGAAGTGGTTGGTGTTTCTGCGTTGGTACCTATTCGGCCTGCCAGCAAAGGCTCTGGATCTGCTATTGCTTTATTTAGACCACTGAACGTTTATTCACAACCTCTTATGTGGTCTCAATGTCTCCAGGAAAAAACAGGTAACATATCTGCTGTTGCTATGAAGTCGGGAAGACAAGAATAATTCGATGCGACAAAACCGAATAATGAACAGGACGAACTGACTATGTTTGTTATACCGATATGACCACATAAAGTCAAGGCAGATTTTGTCTTGGTTAGACCATTTCAATATGATAGTCCAGTCCTGGTAATGTACAAAGGCAATCTTTTACGAATGATTCAATTGTTTTATGAATATTATAGCAAAACCAAATTGTAGCAACTAGCCATTCCTTGACAAAACCCGAAAACCTAAATATCTTCCTTGCAATCATATATTCTTTGACACAAATGGTCGAAATAATGTTTAAACATGAGTGTTGAATATGTTTATTTAAATTATTGAAATATTTGATTGATTTTAAAGTATCATTAGCAAAAATCTTTTAAAATCATTCATCAATTTACAATATTGAATTGTATCGCAAAACGATACCAATGGTTCATAATGGTCGCATCTATAACAATTATTATTTTTTTAACGCATGATGAATGAAAATGATTTAAGAGTATCCGTATTCCGCAATTATACGCAAATATAGATGAGCCCGAAATTTGGATTCGTACGTTCATGTTATTATCTTGATCATTCGTGAACGTATTGTAGACAACCAAATATATATTATATATACGAACAAAAAGTGACACAAACATTTTTTCATTTGCAATTAATAAATAATAGCAAAATATTTGCAAGAGTACGTTGAAAATTTGTCCTCGAATGGTGGGTACCTACGAAGAAATGCAATCGTCATTCTATGTATAAGTATATATATTATATATATATAAAAAAGTATATATATGGTTACAACCCTTCGTATATATATATATAGGTATATATATAAAATATATATAAATATGTATAAATTTATAAACATATATATACATATATGTACGTTTATATATATATATATATATTCTATACAGATATAAATACATATATATATATATATATATAAATATATTTATATATATATATTTATATGAATATATATATATATATATATATACATAAATGCATTTATAATTATATAAATATATATACATAAGTTTTTATATATATATATATATATATATATATATATATATATATATATATATATATATATATATATATATATATATATATATAAATATATGAGAAGTGTACGAAGGAATGTTATCGTCATTCTGTACATACGTATACATATATAATGACCATTACAACCCATCTTATATATATATATGCATATATATATATATATATATATATATATATATATATAAATATTGATAAATAGATATATAAATATGTATATACATATTTATATATATATATATAGATATCTATATATCCACAAATATATAGTTATATATATGTATAAATATATATATATATTATTTATATATATATATATATATATATATATATTTAGTATAATTTATATATATATATATATATTTATATACATATAACCATATATATAAGCACATATATCAAAATAAGTATGTATACATATATAGTTTGAAACGAATAGATATGCATGCTTAGTTATATATACTTATATATTTATACTAATATATATAATATATATCTTGTAATGTCATTCATATGTACAAGCTCAGACAAATTATATTACCGATGTGGTTTAATTATGTGTCTGAGAGGATACGGCTGCCACGACGGTCTCGCCATTCGCCACACGTGTATAACGTTAAGTTCTAATGCGTTAATGGAACGATGAGAAATAACGCAAAGCTCTCGGGCTCTCAAAACGACCAATAATCACTGGTTGTAAAACAAAGACACCCTCCACATTACTCGTTGGTGGATAGAGGTTAACTTATGATTGTTAGTGCGCTAATTACATCAACCGATATGGATCCTATGCATTATTTCAATCAAAAGTTCCATTAGGCCATAGCCGTGAATATAATAAATCGCTGGAGGACCAGTGCCTGTAGACGTTAGAAACAGGGGCGATCACATGCGTCAGATCGCTGTACCGCAGTGTTTATGATTGTTAAGTGTTTACACCATCCCGCATCCGTTCGGCTATTCCAATCCCTACCGTTCACAAACTTTGCACGCACATCGTGGCGTTATATCGGCAACAATAGCGACGAAGCTGAAACGACCTTTATTTCATTTGCAATTAATACATAATAGCAAATAATTGCAAGAGTACGGTGAAAATTTGTCCACGAATGGTTGGTACCTACGAAGAAATGCAGTAGTCATTCTTTATATGAGTATATATATATTATTATATTTATATAAGTATATATACGATTACAAACCTTCGTATATATATATATATATATATATATATATATATATATATATATATATATATATATATATAGATCATATAGATATATATATATATATATATATATATATATATATATATATATATATATATATATATATATCTATATATATATATATATATATATATATATATATATATATATATATATATATATATACATACGAAGCTGAAACGACCTTGTGCCTTGTTGCGGCTACCATAAAGCGACTCTCAGCAGCACGTGGATATACATTATCTGATAGAACAGTTGAAGCATAAACAAGCATTTGGGCACACTGCATCGTAAATTAAATGAAACAACTATTTTTTTGCTGTATCGTGTTACTCGCTCTGCCTTGTCACGCGCCATTCTAATGTTTAACCATTTCAATAATTACTGAAAGCAGCTTACGTTTAGTTCGCCCGACAGGGACGCAAATTGTCGTTCAACGATGCTAGAGGAAGACATTTTTCAGGGGTGTTGAAACTACACCAGATATAATTGATGATGGGATATTGTGCGCATTCAGGTGCGATTCACCTTTAGAGAATAAAGTGTCATTTTAGAAGTATGAAGTATGAGGTATTTTTAGCAAAAATATTCGATGGTTACAAACCAATCTATTTTCACGTATTTCTAGTAGCCACGAATATGCATTTGCTATAACACGATCATTAGTAGAAGGCTTAACGGCGAGCCACGTTATAGTATGCCCAGGTCCGGAATGCCTCTCATGGATCAGTATTGGAAAGCATGATTTATGCTAAGCTAGAACATGACAAACTCATGCCAAATAATGCATGGAGTAATAATTCTCCGTAATTGTCAGATGAAGTTTTATCACTTGTTTATTATGATGTTTTGGCGGGTCCGCAGCAGCACGCCTTTGAACTCTTGATAATCTATCTGGGTTACGTTCAGGGAATGGTGACAAGACCAGACCCTAAACATGAGTAAATTCCGGCAGTAGGTACATTTGAACGTAATGTGAACGTTTTCGGTCAAAATGTAGCCCAGTTTTAAGCATCTGCCGTCATATTCTAGTTTTTGAATGGAATGGTTATGATAAGGGAAATACAAAGTTATTCAATATGTTTTGGTCCTAACTGAAGCATTTGTGTATTAATGACGGTTGTTTTGGCACTAACATATACTATCACAGTATGCTAGGTTCGCGATGTAGTAAAACATGTAAGGGAAAAGTATTCATTACCATCAGAATAATACACGAAGATCGCCAGATAACCTAGATACTTGTTCGCTCTCAATCTGTTCGAATCATTAATGCATTGTTCGAATCATTTAATGGCGTGTGCCTAACAACACGATGTTTATTGGTAAATTACGCACAATGGAGAAGAATGCAGACACTGGATAAATATGGATAGCGAGAATAATTTTCAAGTAGAGACCTGAAACTCTTAACGGTTGAGATACCCTGTCCATGAACATGAGCTTATGCGCAATAATGACGGCCATCGACATTTTAATAGTTCCGTATTCCAATCATTGAACACTTGAGAAACCCAACCACATAGTCACCCAGCAGAAGCGCACATTTTAAGCGCCACCTGACACATCTGTGTTAGACGCAGAATGTCAAAATGTTTATCCTGATAGGTAAGAAGGCCCCACTGATAATCAGCAAATCACAGATGACATGCCAAAATTAAAATTCTACGTGGTCTGAGCAACACGCATTCTGAATTGCTGATATCGATGTCAATACGAAAATACATCAATAACAGGCGGTGGAATATGTCATAAAAACATGTCGATTGCCAACAATAGCAATTTCTGAGCATTCGAATGCTTATTGTGTTACAAATGACCAGCTGCTCTACCGTACCAAGATATCACAGTCGTTTACAGCACAAATGGCATTATCATTCGGATCAGTCCCAATCAATAAGCCATAGATTGCTGAGCGCTAAAACAGTTTTGTGTCGTTTTGAGCACAAAAATACAAATATCTTTTAAGGCTTGGTCGTTGTTTTTGGTGGATCAGAGCAAACACATAAATATTTTGTGCTACTTGCATATTTTCGGTGAAATACGTGACATTACTGATGTCATTGTAGGTCATTGCATCTAAATGGCTGAGTGTTTTTGTCGCATTTTCGTTAGTCACACTATAATCAAATCCTAACCCGCGGCTTAACAGAAAAACTAAGATGATTTAGCAGGTGAGGATCACGATTTTTCGTAAGACTATAAAATCATATGACCATCGAGAACGCAGCATTTACGACGGCTTTTCATGCTCATGTATTGTTGCATGTGAGTTACGGAGTCATTCTTTCACAAATATATAGAGCAATGGCAAAGATGAATTATACTGCACGAATGTACCAAATACACTAGATGATGCATGTGATGGCTTTATTAACCGCATCATCGTTTGGGAAGCTAGCGGAATATATAGATCCGTTATTTCGGTCAGTGTTTTTAATCTGCCTTTGCATTAAAGTTATATGGTTATTAAGCTCTTATCAGCGCTTGTAACATCATTAAATGAGTCATAACAAATCAGTTTTGAACCTATACCACACTAGCGGAACGACAGGCAAATATTGGAGCCAGCATTTAAGCAACGTCAGGTGCTGCAACTTATAAAACCTGCACTCTATCAATAACAGCGCATTGGATATAGCGTGAAGTTGTTTTAACGACAGATTGCCCACTCAGTACGACGAAGGCAGTGTGAGTGACTGGCGGTGCTTTACTGTTTTTCACCAATGTGAGGTATTGCCGATGAGTGCATATTCGATATGCGCAAGATAGGGGTGCACTAAGTTAATCCTGTTCATTACCATCCTCAAGAGTGAAGTAAACAAGAGACATGAATAAAGTATCATACGAGTATCAACCAGTGCTCCTCGAGTGGGCTGCATCATACCCTTGACATTAACAACTTGATAGACAACTAAGCTGAGTAGGCCCCACACCCTATATGTTTTATGCGATGGCAATGCGTTGGGCCAGTTACAGTTGTAACGGTTCAAACTGTCAACGCCCCTAGCGCTCTGAAATATCGTTGCTTTATTACCTACACCTGTTATGCATAATTTAAGCAGAAATGCATCAGAAAGTGGCTGCACCCTGGGGCCAAAGCATCATATGATTATACATATTGAAAACTGGACAGTTCTGACCAATACTTGCCGTATTTCATAGGTGCAGCTCGTTACGTTGCCATTAGCAGTATATCGAGTAGAGTTAACAGCGAATAAATGAATGTGATGAAAATAAAACGTTTTAGTATTGAGTGTTGTGCATCATTAAATAAAGGTGAGGCGACAACTTGAACGTTTTTTTCACCAACTCAGAATCATCTAGTCCGTTGCCAATTTGACCAATTGTATTATCAAGTTATAACATTCAAGCCGTAGGGTATTTTAAAGGTCCACTCTTTGCAAGGATGGGTGCTCCCAGCTAGATAGAAAAATGATTATACCTCGCACAATTACGGATAGTTTATAGTGTGTCCGTAGTTTTCATGTTCTGCATGTGGCAACCTAACATTTTTCATATAGCAGTTGCTTTGAGTCTCTCGTAGTATTTTGCATGTATTTGCTGGAAAACACGTACCTTTCCATAACGTTAATATAAAAGTTTAAATGAGTTATGTAAACGGAAAGAACGCGTTCAAAAGGTAATCATAAATGCAGCAGTGAAAACCTCAGCAATTGTGATTACAGAGTTTTTAATCGACAAAATAGCTTTTTTATTGTATGCACGTCATAACACCAAACAATGGTTCCGTAAACATTATCTAACCGCAATTGTTTCCAAAACTAAACTGCACTAGACCAAAGAATGCATGCGAGGTTCAATTATCTTTCTATTTGCTTTATTGGCCGGGCCTTCCGGTGAAATATTGCACACATATCAGTGTCACTAATCGTTGGAGAAATATATACCATTTACGAGACGTAGAATGTGAAACGGCGAGAATGAGTAATTTAGCAATGTCGTTTTTACTTGTTGAATCGACATATTTCAAAATTCAGCACCAAGCAGCAGCACTTTTAAAAGATGAACCAAATAGTTATTGCTGTGGGGTAGATTCACTGAGCGACATCACACAAATGAAAATAAGGATCTTGAAGACATTGTTTGCGGTTTCTTTTTATTTGTGCTTTGTTAAGCGACTTATGACATAAAAACCACTACATCATAGCTATATTACGAAAAGCTGGTACAGCTATTAACTAACAGCTACACACTACCAGCAAACTTCAACACGCATTCCTATGCATAAGACGATGCTTCATCCTGTATCTCCACAATTCGAGCAAAATTTTAGTCACTCACGTACATGAGCAAATCGGTAATTAGGTTGTGCATTTATCCCGTTCATTTAGGGGAAATATCATGCATAGGGGTCAGCATCATAACTGTGATATTTAATGTCAATATCAGCATCAGTGGCGAATCACTGCCATTTTTAACCTGCATGCTCTATGGCGTTTCAAAGCTAAATTTTTACAATGGTACGGGTCTCTAAATTTATTAACGCTAAATGGAGTAACCAAGAGCGTTATATATGCGGTTCAGTGGTAGTTTTATTGGATCATTGATATCAAGCGTCAAGTTTGCTTATGCACATCCTCTCCCACTCCCTCTGTGCTTATGTTGCTCAGTTACAAATAAGTTGAAGCAATCCATTTCCAGATTCATAGATTTTGCCGTGAAACAGAAAAAAAGATGCGTGTGTGATCAAGCCGGGGTGACCTGTGGACAATGACTAATTGATGCATCTGCTAAGATGATGTTGTCAACGTCGTGTTAGAACATGAATGGTTACAAAAACAAGCTGAAACGACCTCGCGCCTTGTTAAGGCTACCATAATGGGACCCTCAGCACGTGTGTATATAGGAAAGGAAAGGTGAAGCCCCAAAAAGCATTCGAGTATAAGAAAGCTAAGTATGAGACGATAATGATAATCTACGGGGCGGCCGCATTTGTTCAGTTCACGGTATTTTTCTGGCATGATATATCAATACTATGACATAGTCATACATGTCCGCCGAAACCTTACATCACGGACCAGAATAGGGCTTACATAACGACAGATGATTCACCAGCTTGTCATCAAATGATGCCAATAACACCCGCTCATATAATGGTACGTTAACATCATGCAGCGTCAGATGGATAATAGGCATCAACCCAAGCTGACCAAAATGACGCCATCTACAGCAACGATTTTAGCAATAATTAACAAACGTTGCAAGCGGGTTTGGCTTAGCAATGCCGGTGACGTTCAGTGGTGATTTGCCAATTGCAATCCGTAGGCACGGGGTTAAAGGCTGCTACCATGCTGACGTTCTAATTTTTTTTCTCGAAATTCAGTAGAAATTTTGATCCACCTCTTAACCTACCGTCCATACGCTTTTTTTTGTTATATTATAACCGCTGTATACCCATAATGTACCTTTATTAATGTCACATATTTATCAAAAACAACTCTTAAACCAAAAAAAATCATTGAATACCTCAGCAGCCTGAATGTCGGCGTGCAATAATTCTGAGTCAGTACCATTTTGCAAGACTAGGTTCGCTTACTTGACCGTGCACAGTCATCTTTTAGCCTGTAGATAGTTTGAATATACTATTGTTCGGTCAAAGACATGCTGCTTCCAGTTTATTTAAATTGGCTGCTCATCGAGATAATTGATGTTGGAGGTGAGAACGACATCGAAAATGTCCCTTATTGCGATGTTGTCGATGACCTAGTGCCGATGACTTAGCGCCTGTCACTGGATAACATTTGTTTCTGGTCGAACGTACCAGCTTTACATGTTTTTCTTGACCCATTTCGATTTAGAAACCTTATGTAAGATAATTCGAAGTTCATCAGCAGGGATTGTATCATTATTCTGAAGTGTTGAAACTACGCCAGAAATAATATTGTGCGTAGTCAATTGCGATTCACCTTCGGAGCAGAATGTCTCAGTTTCTAAGTATAATTTTATGTGAGGTATTTTTAGTGATAATATTCGGCAGTTACAAACCAATATATTTCACGTATTTCTAGTGGCCACGTATATATATTTACTATACCACAATCATCAAAAAAGGCTTAACAGAGAGAGAAGTTACATTATGCATAGGTCGGGAATGCCTCTTACGGATCATTATTGAAAAGCATGATTTATGCTAAGCTAAAACATACCAAACACATGCTAATTATGCATGGTGTAATCACAATCCGTTAGTGTAAAATGAAGTTTTATCGCTAGTTTTTTTATGATGCATTGATGGGTCCAATGTGCATATACTGACACTGTTTGGCTATCTATTAAAGTGTGGCGATCGATGACTCATAGAATGCTGCGTATCCTGATCCATGCTCGGCGACGCTGCTGAAAACAATTATCACGCCTCAAAACAAGATTTTTACTGGTAAATAACGCAACATAAAGAAGAATGCAGACACTGGATAAATACGGATCGCGAGAATAATTTTCAAGTAGAGACCTAAAACTCTTAGCGGTTGAAGCACCTTGCTAATCAACTCTATCATATATGAAAATATGGGCAATCATGACGGCCATCTTATTAGTGTCGTAATTCAATCATTGGACACTTGGGAAATCCCATCACCCAGCGGATGCGTACATATAAAGCTCCACCTAACACACCTATATATATATATATATATATAAGACGCAGGATGTATAAATTGTCATCCTAGAACGACCCAAAGACAATCAGCAAATAAACGATGACAGAACGGTCAAATGTCATGCCAAAAGTTAAATCATACGTAGCGCCTAATCAACATGTCTTCTCAATTGCTGATATCGATGTTCATCAAGATATTAGTGAGGGACAGGATGCATTGAAAATACATCAATAAAGGGCTATAGAATAAGTCATAAAACTATGTCGATTGCACACAATAGTAATTTCTGAGCAAACGAATGCTAAGTTTGATACAAATGACCAACTGCGCTGCCTCAACAAGATATCACAGTCCTTTACAGCGACAAGGTTCGGCCATCGTTCACTGCATGTTGACCCATTTCGGACTTGTTATATTTCCAATGAAGTAACGTAAAGTCACTTAAGGGAATAGTTAAATGCTGCACACCGTTAAAATAGATAGGGAACCTTCTAGCACGTAAATGAAATGGTTTCACAGAAGAAAACACCCCTAGCTAGTTAGCCTCTTGACGCTTATAAATGGTTATTCTCTCAGGCCCTGTGATTGGCTGCCAAAAAGACTGTGACTCGTTTATTGTTCAGCTATCCAGAAATATTGCTTTCTATTGTAACATAAAATGTGGTAACTGTTTGAAACATAATATTCAAAACTCAATTCACGCTCTGAATCCGTGTTCATCGGGGTCTTTATTCTATATCTTTTTTATGTGATCGATTAGTTTAAATTTGTTATTAGACAAATGATATTTTGGAACAATTCGTTAATTTACTAAATTAATTAATGTTGGAGGATCATTGCTTAGTGCATTAGCATTTTGTCGTTACCCATATAAGGACTTTGAAACAAATATAGAACCAATGCATTCTGCTTCATAGCTAGTTTATCTACAAACATGAAACATACGATCTGTGCAGGTTCTATTCGGCTTTAGACGACAGGTCAGTTAAGTCATAGAGCATCGTTTCTACTTGATGATCAATATATTGATCATTACTCTTCAGCCTAGCGTGACCTCTATTAGCGATGTACCATCATGTTAACGATGCACTGAAGTATGGTCACAAAAAACATTCGATTCTCATTTTCCATTGCCTTGCATTCCACACGGCAGCGTAAAAAGTCTCTATACTTAGAATACCAAACGTTAGCGTCATTTACAAAACCAGCCATATCATAATGCAGACACTTTTTAGTAGGTTTAAGCATCCGGTCGTTTCCTTGATTTTACGGACAGTTATGGATGCTGATGTTAACCTTTTGACCATGCTTTGTCGCCCTGGTTCACAGGATTATGTTGGTCATCATCATCATCATCATCATCATCATCATCATCATCATCATCATCATCATCATCATCATCATGCTCGTGCTAATTCGCATCATCATCTTATATGTTATTTATCATTTATATGTCATTTAGCAAATCATGCACACAATTATAGGTTAAATAACGCCTGCCAAGTCTCTGCCGTGTGCCTAAAGCCTTACAGGTGCATACGGGCCAGAGGCCAGCAAGAAAACGTCCCCCGTACAAAGTTGCGGTCATATGCCTTGAGAGCCGTATGGGGCTATGGCTCGTAGAAAGCCCGTGCTGGCTCCAATTGTCCTCGATCGATTGCCTACAGGCCTTCTACGGACTTAAGCCCAAACGGAGCCCGTGTCTAAAAGCAGTGCTTGATTAACATTTGCCATGGGCTCCACAGAGCGCATACGGGGTCATAAACTTCACAAAATCGTACGGGCTCCGCGCGGGGCAGCAAGATACATCTTGCGGGCCCGTGCGGAGCGAGTTGACAGACTGTGGCAATCGAAACATTAGATAAATCATAAAATAAGAGAATGTTCGAAAGCACGACGCCATTTAAACACATTTATTACTAGCGAATCATGTCGGAGATCAAATTGTTGGTGTAAAGTGTGGCCTTTGCGCCTCGCATAGCTACAGAGCCAGTCGTATATATATATATATATATATATATATATATATATATAGATATATATATATATATATATATATAGATATATATAGATATATATATATATATATATATATAGATATATATATATATATATATATATATCTATATATATATATATATATCTATATATATATATATATATATATATATATATATAAGGATAATAAATAAGTATACATTTATTCCATGCATAACAGCCTACGTCAAATTAACACAAAAGCAGGAAATAGAGTACATAGGTACCATGCTTTGAACCTAGTATTATGCTTTGTACCACGCATTATATCAATACGATATTAAAGGTTATAACTGATGTATCGCCATCTTCATTCATTGATTTCGATAAATTCAGGATATCTAATAACATATGGTGTTACTGTCATATGACCAAAGACCAACACTCCTAAAGGCGCAATGAATAAGGTAAGATGAGGTAACGTCGCTAGATGCATTTTGTGATGACTAGCGCAAGGCTTTATAGGAACGACATGATAAACTGGGTATATTATATGGAATTCATATTTATTTCGATATATCCCTTAATGCTGCTAATGGTTATTCAGTATGTCATTAGTCTAACGTATTCCTTACATATTATGCTATTCTACTTCATCTCCACATTAGACGAACTATTTACAAGCACTAAAACTGATTATACACGCAATCGCATGTAATGAAAGCTATAGCCTGTAATATTGCAACCTTCACAATCAACCCGATTGTCTTGACATTTTGCCTTCATATAAACATCCAATGCAATTGCTGATGAACAAGCGTCGATTCTTTGGTCAGCCAGTAAACTGCAGGGTATACCCAGCGAGCAAGAGAAAACCCTCAAAGTAGAAACACCACGGAGTCAGCGAAATATGTAGCGAAGCTAATGAAGAAATTAAATCAACGGCCTGTATGCAATGCGGTATTAATAGCGTCTGTCAGCTGGCGGGGCAGATCATGCATAGGGCTGTGTCAATTACGAAGAGCGGTATACAACAGCAAAGGCGATTACCAGCGGTTGAGAATAGCTTACAGAAGAGTAATTGTGCAAGGAGAAAATAACCCAACATATTTATTCTCCTTTTGATAGCACCATTTATATTCTATAAATAACATGATTGCTGACTTTGCATGCAGCGATTTTCAAGTGCCAATGATTACTCAAGTGTAAGACATAATATGAACGAATGCATTATGCGCATTGAGGAAATACTCGAACTCTCTATTTCGCATTTGGTTGCGTAAGATAGTTCATGCAACCACGCAAAAATACTGTGGCACATTATATAATCAATTGTCAGCTACATTATCGGTCTACGCAACAATCTTAAATATAACTGTCGTCAGATTGGATGACTACATCTATATAAAATTTTACCGATAACCCTCTTTCATCTCACAGATATTATGCTCAATATGTCCGTGCATTTACGAAAATGGAAGTCCGCTTTTAAGAGGCTAATCCAAACAAATAATTTATATTACATTCTACTTAGTCAACGAAATGTTATTTATACACGAATAGAAAAACATTTGCAACCTTTATATAAAATATAAAAGGGTATCTATAAACCAAATGTAGTGTAACAGATCTGCCAGCAGAAATTATGTCGTTCGTTTTGAGCAGATTTGCTGAACAGGATGATACACAGAAAATATGTTTTTTTTTCCACATTTGATCATGAACTAAACACATGATATATGTTTTTTTTTCAATTGTTACAAAATAATCTGCAACAACAGGCGCTGGTGTTAAGATATAGTGTTTTTGAACTTTGAATGCTTGAACCTGTGCTAGGCGGCTGGCATTTCAAACGTTGCGTTGCGTAGCAGCATTCTGCGTTGTATTTACGATTTGGACCGGACGTAATTGACTCGACGTAAATTGTTATGACTGTGATAAATGCGG
>CM067352.1:32603850-32606083 GCA_034190875.2 Urechis unicinctus | reverse complement strand
AAACCAAACCAATTTGTATACCATGGGGAAATCTACTTTTTTAAATGTGATAAGAATAACCTGCATTGCTGTGATTAGTATAAGATCACGAGCATTCGTTTGCAGTGGCAATCATTTAATTTCAGTTGCATACGATAGGCACATTGTTTCGGTATTTAGCATATATTTAACAATATTTACTTTACTGTGCAGGCCCGTTGATGAACTCACAAGTTATACATGGTCACAACCTCAATATAACTCATATGTATGTGTAACGGACGGTAGGGAATGGGGTAAATGAAGTAACGGATGGTAGGGAATGGGGTAAATTGTGGGGTTTGTAAAAGAGCATGACGTCACGACTTTATGTGTGGGAGATTTAGTTTGTCGCGGAACGCGAAGCCATGTGCTTTAGATTTCACAGATTACCCAGCGAATTATTATGTTTACCAGCGTGGTAAGAAATCTGTTATATATTTAAGCAGTTAATGTCAAACGTTATTGTTTGTGGTTTTTACCTGTAGTATGTCAACGATATTATCGCCCAGGGCTTAATTTATATGCAAAGTCATTGCGGCAATTTGAAGATCTGATTTGTTGTACAATGTGTTTTTCAGTTTAACCGTAACCGTATCATACCGTATCGTACCGTATCACGCGTCAGCACACGGGAATAAATGAAAAACAAAGCATAATTCCATCCTTAATGTTATTCGTAACAATATGTATAGAGATATTCCAATGCAACGCAAACCAGGTTTGAATGACTTATGATATACAAATGTACTCTAGGTGCGGGTAATTGAACCTAACACATCCATTTAAGGTGACGGTAATTTTCTTATGTTACTCTGTTAACTTAAAACCAGATATAAAATGACCATCGACTATCATTTGTCTTAAAGCACCATATCTGACTTACGCATAGAAGTCAGCTAAGTAGCCTCGTACGAACTCACTGAGCTATCATTCGCGTATCATGTTCAGCCTATATATGTTCATGCATAAAAGGAGAGCGTTTTGGTGTTTAAAGAATACAATATTTATGGCAAGCAAAAATTAAACCAATGCATACCAGTCGATGCATTCACAATTAACTGCATAAAAAATCCCTATAAGAGTGATTACACTAACAATATAACAAATGACGCGGTTAAAATTAGAAATTCACGGCTTTATTTCATGCATGGTCTACAGCCAATCGACATGTCACCACTATGCACATGACGCCTTAAACATGAATAACAAAGAATACACACGCACCGTTTACCCCGACATTTGCTACAAAATTAATCGAATGATGACAACGTTAGAGTTATACCACCGACCAACCCGCTATACCGGGGTCTAGAATCTAGAGTACTGATGCTTCTAAATAACCAGATATAAACATCCGGCAAAATTGCAAAAGCTTAAATTCAGCAAAATGCAAGTAGAATTTTAATGTCAAAACATGCGGGGTAGGGTGTGTGCCAAATACAGTTGATTAAGTCTAAACATTAAATATGGATTGGTTGGAGGGTTAGATCAACGATCGTGCAAACGATGTGAAGTTAGCATGTATTGTTAAGCATGCACATGAGTAGCAAAAGCAACAGAACCTACCACCACATCCTTCCTCGTATTTCCCCGACGCCGAATTGGGAGCCGACGTTGATAGCATACTACCCACTGTGCCGCACGCCTGGCTGTATGATATCTGATTGTTAACATGTTCGTGCTTTCTGTTTGCTGAACCTGGCTTGTGAGGCTGAGATTGTTCACATGTAGAGAGCTCACTCGCATGGTACTCTGCAGCCGAACTAATGGTGATTGTTGCAGATTATTGTTTTCTCCGCCGAAGCAAAGTGCAGCTGTTGGCCAATGAAATGCAACATTTGCAAAGCCTATGTAACTGATCCTGGAACGATATCGATCGCAATCTGAATAAATGAAATCATAGATTGTGAATACAAACTAGATTGCTATCTACTGTGCAACGTTCCAAGATACCAACAGTCCGAAATTCGACGGCCACTACAGTTGCTTACAAACGCTAAAACCAATGACAGTGCATCTTCGAACGCGCTCATACAAAACAGGTATTCAGGGCGTATAATGCAACGAATAATCTCCTCGTCATATGTCTAACAGTACATATGTGACTCCAGCAGTTTCAGGAGCGTAAAGATGCACATTGATCAGCCATATATTTTTTTAAGCTTCAGACACATTTGCCAGGTTTTTAATATGAGCGGAGACAGGGCAGTTT
>CM067352.1:32548850-32598850 GCA_034190875.2 Urechis unicinctus | reverse complement strand
GGTACGGGTGTTCGAGGTCCCGCAGCACACTCCTACCCGAGAAAAAGCCTATTCAAACACCCCCACTCCCCAGCCCCCGCCCCCCACACCCCATCTTCGGATACCAACCAATATATCCAGCAAGATATTGCGCCACTCGTTTTCCGTTTGATCAAACGAGAAACTAAAAACGAATCGGTTTGGTGTTATCCGTATTTCGTTGTCGCACATGAAAATCGGTTTACCGTTTAGCCTTTGTTTTATTTGTTTTTGGTTCTTGGTTTTGATAAACGAAAAACGAAAAGACGGTATATACACGGACTCGAAAACCGTATTTTTTTTATTATTCGTCTATCGACAGCTTAAATAAGTTCGATTAACGCTACCAATGACTCATAATGATCACATCTACAACAAATATTATGAATATAATCCATGATGACGGAAAACGATCTCAAAATTTCGGTATTCCGCAAATTTACACAAATATATAGGGGCACTAAAGGTTGGATTTATACGTATAAATTAGTATCATGACCATTCGTGGACGACCCGTCGGGGACCAAAAGTATATACCAGGAATAAAAAGAGGCAAAAACATTTTAATTTGCAAATAACTCTTACATTAAATCATTTAAGATATGCCGAATGTATATATATATATATATATATAAATATATATATATATATATATATATATATATATATATATATATATATATATATATATATATAGCACTTTTATATACATGTATGCAAATAGATATATAAATATATATATATATACATATATATAAATAAATATATATATAGATAGATATGAATACAGAGAGAAATAAATGTATAAAGAAGAGAGAGAGAGAGAGAGAGAGAGAGAGATATAGAGAGAGAGAGAGAGAGAGAGAGAGAGAGAGAGATCTCTAGAGAGATATAGATGTCTCTCTATAGATAAAGATGTCTATATACCTAGAGAGATCTCTCCCTCTCTCTCTCTCTCTCTCTCCCTATCTCTCTCTCTCTAGATCTCTAGATAGATCTCTCTATAGATTTTTATTATCTCTCTCTCTCCCTATCTCTATCTCTCTAGATCTCTCTCTCTATCTATCTGCCTCTATCTCTCTATATCTCTCTCTATCTCTCTCTCTATATATCTATCTCTCTCTCTCTATCTCTCTCTCTCTCTCTCTATATATATATATAATCTATATATATATCTATATATATCTATATGTACCGTGAATGCCGCTTCCTGCATCTATGTAGCGATAACCGGAAATCGATTCCTGTTTTCGAACTACTCAATCCGGGTCGCGTTATATATGCTTTCGTTTCACAGCAGCAATATTTATTTTGGCTTATATTGGGCCATAACCGCATTGAGCCGATACTAGCCAGAGTTCAACTCTATGTTACTCCGATGTACGCCTATGCTGCTGAATATGCTAATATCATTGATGATCATCGCATTCTGGCTTAAATATATATTTGTTGTTTAAAACTGTCAGATCAACCAATCCTTATAGATGGTAGCGATAGTCACTTGTGTAACTATTTGTGTTAGATTCATAATATGACTGCGACGACGAAATTGGCTACATTATTTAGGCATTACACCTCCACTCAATGCTTTGTTTTGATTCATGTAACATGGTGTCTATGCGCTTGATATATACAGGAATTACCACTTAAGTGAGTCACCCATTAACATATATATCCGGAGATATCGCGTTCGGCATGTTTCATCTACATTATCAATGTAGCAATCATTACAAAGTCATATTCAAGCTTTAGCATACGAATATTGGACAAGACTGCAGGCATGTAAATTCCAAGCTTGCCAAAGCAAAACATTTTTTTGCTGAGTGAGCTCACAACAGTTACGAATATAATCAATTGATTGCTTGGAAACATTTCTGTATTAGCAATGCATGAGCTCCAAGAAACATGCTACCCCTCATAACTGGCGCCTCTGCAAACTTCTAAAAATCTAAATACCTTCTCTGGTCATCAAGACACGCAAGCGTGAATTTAGATTAATAATAAATAATGTAATATCGAAAAAAGCTAACTGAGGAGGTTTTATAAGCTGACTTCAACTTTCGAATTTTAGATGTAACATAGCATAAATTAGAGATAGAGATGTGTTGAGCTTAGAGGCCTGGCGAGAACTGATTCTGAAATTTAAAGTGCTTCTCTCAACGACTAAGACAAGCCATCCCAATTCTCATGGGACGTGCAGTAGCAAGATCAGTGAGGGTTGGGGCCTTTAGGCGTTGCGTTGGCAGGATGGCCATGCGGCTCTGGCACATGGGATATGTATGAGGAGAGGGGGAAGTGGCTGGTGACATGTAGGTCACTCGTGGATCTGGGAAGATGGGGTTTATAATTATTATCAGCTGTAGGGGGTAACTCCATCAACTAATGAGCGAGAGGGTACATTTTGATCATGGGTAAGTATGCTATCAATTTGGCATTCAACATTGCTTTATGCAACCAGTCTTGCATTTGTTTTAATATTATCCTGTATTGTTGAAGGATCTGAAATGTCGGCAATGACATTTATGTATATAAGGGATAAGCTATTTTTATGCGTAGCATAGAATTGAACGAACAACCTGAATAGCAGATAACCATTAGGCAAGCAACGTTCAATTATAATCACAGTCATGCCGCCAATTAACTGTGTATTGTAAACATTCTGTTTGTAATTGCATTGAACGAGTATATATAATAATTTGGTACTCTGAAGAACCTGATCCTGACTACATCCGTTTTGCGTGTTGAAACGTGTCAATACTTGCTAATTAGCAGCAATCACATCCCGATCATTCTATAATTTGAATCGATAGCGATGCATAACCGCTTCAATAGCCAAATCTCTCTAAGCGTGTACGATATGACGACTTCACCCACATTCAAAAATTCACATATGTTCAGTTTAGGAAAATATTGTATATCCTGACATTGTGCCTTGAACTCCAACGAAAATTAACTGGAAGTTGAGCAAGTTGAGTTGATTATAACCTGAAGTTAGCAAGTGTAATGTAAGCAAAATCCATCCTTTGCTTTAACCCTCTTTCTCACCCACCCCGGGTGGTAGAAGGAAGTCATTCTCCTTAATGTAACCATTTGATCAAACACTCATGCCCAAGAGTGATGCACACCCGTCTTAATACCTTACAGTTACATCATAATCATGATTATTTCTACCAAGTAACTACAGCATTCGGGGTTGTGTCGCATCGCCAATTTTCCTTTGTAAGCGAATTCGTAATCGAACGTTCGTTAAACTAACAACGACCGAGAAATTTGGCACCACAATTACGACACCCTCCGTTGCCATTCATCGCCGTTTTCCGTGCATTACAAGCCAATTCTGTAAAATGCGGTTCTTGATTTCCCCTATGTGCATTAAGTAATTGTTCACCATTTTTGTTTGATAATGCCATACAACATTTTTTTAATGATGTATCCGCTGGATATTGTGCGCATACTGACAGCGTTCGTTGAGATCGATGGCACAACGAAGCTTCAGTTTCTGGATTCATGTGCAACATTTTATACTGTTATGCTTTAGGTTTTCGTTGGTCTCATTTGGAAGAGAAAACATATTCCAAAGAGAGCTCCTAAACATCAGTGTCCTAATATTCAGTCTATGCGTGTTTCTCGTTTGTTACTTCAGATGAAAGTGAGCGAATGCTTCCTTGATCTCGCTTAACTAATCCCGAAGGCGATCTTAATTACAGCATAAATATAAAATAACGTCTTCATTTAGGCTTCATGAGGTAATTGCATTAACTGAATGGTTTTAATTTACCTACTTTGCAAGAGTGTTTATTGACTGTTCTGAATGATTAATAAAACGCTTACCATACGCACACAAGTTTACATTGTATAATCTGCAACAACCGCCGCAATGTATTCGTGCTGCTCTGTACGAGCACTAGAAAACGAGTCATACAAAGGTGATTTCTGTGGCGCAATATTGATAAAGCGTGAATTACTATTTCGTGCTTAGCCACACGTTTGAAAAATAAGACGAATATATGACAATTAAATAGGAACATGTTCAATATTACTTGGCCTAGTTAGGGGCTTTGCGAGATCTACAACTTACTACAACAGGTATGATGTAGCATAAGAGGCTAGTATCACGTCAATCAGACAACCCATCTGTTAAATAAGCAAACAACCGTTTGTGATCATCTATAATGCAACCACTAAGCCATCCGGATGCACATGTGAAAACAGGACTACAAGAACTTGACCTCCGATCAAAGATACACACTCATTACCCGACGTTCAAGGCCAGTCTAAAGACGTTAAGGCCAAGTTTTAGTTCCACAGTGAAATGCGGGCACTACAAGTAAATTTTCTGCAAAGCAAAAGATATTAGGCTAAGCTACTTAGCAGCGACAATAGCCATAATATTCAACTAAAACGTTGGACTTGGAGAAGCAATTTGGCATTAATGCAATTCAATTTGCCAAAAGCACAAGCTAGGCACAACGAGTATCGCGTCAGATAGGGATGAAGGACACGTACTGAAGTCCAGTAAAGAGGCCTAACTATCGTTGGCCGACTGACTGACACAAATACACTCCACACTGTTAACTTAGCTGTTGACATTTAAGTCAAGGCATGTCAGCCTGTTAAAGTATTTTTGATCATATGCAGTTCAATAATGCTATATCACAAAGCTTATGATAAATAACACTGGATAACCAGTAATCAGCAATTGGTGTGAAATATAAGTATGCACAATCGATGAAAGTATTATTTCAGAAACACTAAGTATTGCCTGTAGACAGGAGCAAAGTCTCTTGCCCAACTTGTTAGTTAAAGTGTTAATAATGCCGCACAAGCACATATACTGGCAAATAAACAGAAATGCTACTATGGCCCGCATAACTCAAAAATTTGAGAATGTAATCGCTACATGAGACGATTACGAAAGTATATCTAGAGATTAAATATCGCATACAAAGAGCTAACAAATGTGGCACATTAAAAAGGAGGGGATACAAACCGTCTATATAAACTGATCTAGGGGAATAGAGAATTGACTGTCATTCACCAACATGGTCATTATACAGCAGCAGTTATATCGCATGATTTTTCTTGTGCATGGCATTTTCATTCCCTCAAATTCAAGCAGAGACAAACTCATACTACTGTGCCAGATTTTGATTAAATTATGGATATATATGTCCATCTTTATGCAAAATGTATGTCGCACATATTGCCTTCACAACATTGCAATTGCTTTATATCATATGCCTTTGTATTATCTGCTATGTAGTAATGACAAAAGCAGGGCGCTCTACTCTGTTTTGGATGTGCATTATTGAAGAACCTCTGTTTGTCAATAAACAGGAATAGGAATCTGTAGAGAGTCGTCTTTGATGTGCCGATGCATTGCCTTTCTATTGTTGCAAATCAAAGTTGATTGTTAATGGCACAATGCCTGTTACACCCAGTCCTCTGAATTTAAGAGCCGTCGTTCTACTGCCTGCAAACACATATTTAACATAAAGTTTGTCATCATAGAATACAAGCCATTAACGAGCTGTAATCTCACAGTTACTAATTGATTGGTAAGTGATAGGTTTTTATGAGTTGGCGTTTGAAATTTGACTTAAGTCCGTATTATTTAGTTGCAACCAATCGCCTCATATGTACGGCAGTGAACTACCGTACATTTGGAGCGATTGGTTGCAGGTACAATGACGAGGACACATCGTGAGCTGTGCATCACGCAGATGGTCGCTTGAGGTTGTAACTAATAGTAACTGCAATGAAATTGGTTTGAGGTTTGGATGTCACTGTTGTTTCCAGCCTAGCTTTTCTAACAAAACGCAAAGTCTGTTTTGTCGCAAACAGTCCTATATAGCAAATGTTTTTTGTGATTTGATATTCTTAAGCTGTTTTTACGAGTCATTTGAATCAAGCACATATGCGTCTAGCTGACAATGGTTTTAGTAACGGAACAGTAAAATATGAAAAAGTTACGGTGTGACCAAAACGTTTAAAATATGTATAAAACAATTAGTGATAACGTTTAGTGCCCATTTAACGAACAACGGGCGTAGATAACTTTGCTGATAATATATCAAATTACAACGATTGTCTCTTCTTTGGCATCAAATTAGCGCATTGGCTTAAATATCTGCGATTGTAGTATATATATATATATATATATATATATATATATATATATATATATATATATATATATATATATATATATATATATATATATATATATATATATATATATATCTATATATCTATATATATATATATATATAGATATATATATATATCTATATATATCTATATATATATATATATATATATATATCTATCTATATATATATATATATATATATATATATATATATATATATGAATTATTTTATGCTACCAGCCCTTTTAATCTATTGAGAGTCGCATATCATATCAATACTTCACAGGGACCATACCTGTGCAACGGCCACGTGACGTACATTGTTGGGAAAGACGAATGAATAGACTTAACTCCACATATATCATGAGGCTCAGCGCATTCTCGCGGGGTACAAGGAAACATCAACAGCATGGAGCTGCAACATGACAAATGTAAAGCAACCGTTTCGTTTGAAAAAATTAGCAGGCATATGTACTTTAATCAATAATATGTAAGCGACTTCATAAGTTCAACCTGTAATTCGAGCTGAGGCTCGTTAGCAGATGTAAGTGCCAGGATTATTTGGCGTTCGTATCTTAACGCGACCTTTAATAAGCTGCAAGGTAGATTAGCGTTTGGTTTGATGCGTTGCTTTGCTGAACTCGCTAGCAGGAATAATATGTATAGCAATATCAATTGTTTATTATCTAGCTATACACACTGCTACTTCGTTTTTCAATTCTTGATACAATATATAGTTGACATGTACGAATTCCGGGTGCCACATTTGATCAGCTTGGCTTTCACTCCAAATATGTATTGCAGTACCAGCCCAGTTAGTGGATGTTTCTTTGTTGGTAACAGTTCGGCCTGCTAGCAAAGGCTCGTGATCTGCTACTGTTTACTTTAGATCATTATAAGTTACGTTTATACCTCTTTTGTGGTCTCAATATCTCCACGAAAACAGGTAAATTATCAATTGTTGCTATGCAGTCGGGAAGGCAGTAATATTTTGTTTCAACAAAACCGAATAATGATGGTGACGGACAGATTATGTTCTTTATATGGTCTTGCTTCTACTTTGATCCACTTCCCTTTATTTTACGAGGTCAACCGCAGTGACATATAAACCCGTCAGAAAGTGCTGTTATGAACCAGTCTCTAGTATTATAAATTATATTACCATCATCAAAGACATCGGCGAGCACAAAGCATATTCCTTAGTTTAAATTGTAGGTAACACATTAAATGAACCGAAGAGTATTCTGGTCAACAAAATCTAGAATAATAAAAGACACCTATAAGAAGTCTCCCCGACAAAAGTTGGCTTTGTGGTGCAAATTGAGGCATATAGGCGGAAAAACGGTAGCTGTTCAGGTGAATACTATAGGTACCTGTTATCTACAAGGCATGGTCCTTTATTAATAATGGCAGTTCTTGCCCTTGTATTTCTTTTACATGGAATCGTCAATCTCGGTTAGTGAAACACACAGCCATAATACACGAAGCCTAGTCGACGGTCAAAAGTCGCCATCGTACATCAATAACCGTATTTGTCATAATCGTTGATCCCTCGGGAATATTTATTGGCTGTAGTCTACGGGTTGTTGGATTGCAAGCGCGATATTGATCACTGGTGGAGTATTGGATTCTTCTCGTAGAAAACACAAAACGTCCTCTTTGTGGCCATCCTATTTCTTTGTTTCCAAACATAACATGCCGACTATTTTGTGAATCAGGCTATTATATGATCAATATGCAGTAATATATATAAAGACGTAAACAGTTACACATTGTCTCACGTAGTGGCACTAACATGTGCCATAGGTCTATATACGTCAGCGTCGTAATTTTCATAAAAAATTAAGACTAACTTAATGTTTCAGAGGAGTGTAATCGGACAATATCCCAATTAGGTCTATTGAATCAGTATATTAAGCATTAAACATAACAATTTGTATTATGATTATTAGCTACTTCAGGCGACGGAGTTAGTTGCTATGTTAATATGTAGGACCCGGCCAATAACGCCGTCGTTCAACACATCAAGGAACTTAATGTTGCATAGTAAGTTATGATGGATCTTGGGAGTGAGAAGAATCATTCGCTGTTGAACCTGGTAATTCTGGTTTTATTGTCAAATAGTAAGCATCTTTCGAATCACCGGCATAAGTCAGAGCGTATCCTCTGCATTGAGACAACGCGCATTAATCAGTTGTGTGTGATAAAAAGTGCGTGTGTGGCAATCACACACCATATAACATGCCTCAGAGAATTATTGGTAGGTATTGGAACACTGTTTGTGTACACTAATATAAGCAGTGGGCCAACAAACTAAATTTATTTAAACTAGATATATGCATGATATGCTTTGGGGCTTCGCCAAGTGGCGATGTAATGCACTGCATATTAGCATATTGCGTTTCGAGTAGACCTGAATTAACAAAGTGGCTGTCAAAAGGCCTACATATGGCGCATGTGGTTGCACTCTCATTAAAAAAATTATCTTAGTTCTAAGAAACGTATGAATTGCACAGCAATAAAGGAATGTGGGCACGGACCTTAGTTGCATATTCATGCGCTATTTGAGCCAAATATAGAAATATCGGAGTTAGAATTGATAACAGATAATCATACTTATTTTATTTTAACCCCTATGTTGCTTTCGTTCCTAGCAATCATTGGCGAAGTTAAGTCATCGTTTATACATTATACCACATTGATGATTTGTCTACCGGTCTAGTCATAAATTGACTGCTGTAAAATAGCTTATGACGAGTTAAGCGCTGTATTGATGGAACAATTCAACTGTTTGTCGAACATACAATTTTGTTTTAAACACGGCAGTTTTACTCAAATATACATCTTGCAGAAATCCGCGATTTAGCTAGGAATCACCAACAGTGATGCGCATAATACACAGGTGTTAAACTAAAACTTAAAGCAGGGCGTTATCAGCCAGGTCACGGTAATACACGTTGTATTCCGCATGCATTTAGTTATCACTCTTTATACAAAGCCATCTTTGACTCCTAGCGTAACATTGCATGTCCCGCTGAATAGCCATGCTCAGTAAATTGTTAGGCAGATACAATGACCAAAAAAGGAATCCATTTGTCACATCATTACAAGCAATACAATCGCTGAATTTTGCTCCGAGGAACAACCTGGAGCAGTAATGATAGAATATGCACCGTGTCAATATGGGATGCGTTGCTGGTTCATTTAGTGCGACATATTCAAACTGCAATGCAGTTTTACACAGCAAATTGCTCGGGCCCGAGTTTTACATGACGGCTTGATTAACAAATTGTAAGGGTCTTATTTGATATATGTGCGAAATAGAAAGAAACGAGCTGGCTGGAATGATAATTAGACTTAATATTGCAAGAGATTCACGCTCTATACATTTGATGTCATGTAGCTAACCGACAAAATATGCATCGCTGAAACGTTAACTGCTAAAGAATTTAAGGAAATATTTTTATCCCGATTAATTCTGCTGCACAATGAATGTCAAATATTTATATTCAATACCTTATTGAAGCGTGCTCTTGAACACGTTTTAGAAAGTATTTATCTAAATATCTTGGGGCATTTGAATAGCAATATCATACCTGTATAATGGGTAACAAGAGGAAACGCTTTGAAATTATTTTGACGTTCAGTGTTGTTCCCGACCTGAGGACCAAATGCAGTTGATTGATGTGTTTTATTCCTAGGCTCCTCATGTATGCCTTATACATGATCGGTAGAAAATCCATTAACTATATCAAGGCGGCAACCATTCAACTTAACAAGGTTATTTTGTATCTAAGGTTTAAGCACTAGTCATAAACTGGTCTTAAAATTGTCTTTCATTTCGGCGTGATGTCTTTGTGCTGAATGGTTGCAACAGAGATGAGACTCGGTTGGTGGTGTTGAAAAAACCGGCGTTGTGAATTGCGTGATTTTAAATGCAAGGTGTGGGTTGAACACCAATAGGAAAATTGGTGGCTTAATGTTCAAAACTACCGTTTTAAATAGAAATATTAATATTGATGGACGAAGTTCCAACGCGGACACAATTCCTGCACATGCAGACGCATATTGTTCAATGACATACCGGAAATAAATGACACATATCAAAGCTTACTGTTACGTTTCAGAACACTCTGTTCATATTTAATAAAATATAAGCAATAAGAGGAGCATTTCGGTTCTATAGCTTATTGTGATCGCGCAATTCCCAAATCGTAAGTTCCTAGCTAGCTACTCAAACATGTCGAGTAAATAGGTATAGACAACAATGACACGATTTGGCAACCACATTCCAGGTTACATGAAAGAAACGTGGGGGAGGAAGCAATGTGCATGAAAACGATACAAATGCGATCATTATCATAGTGCATGTCATTCCAAGTTATTAACTGGAGGAAGTGTGGAAAGCAAGGTGGTGGACGATTAAAATCGAAAGTTTGGGTGCATAGTAATGATCAATATATTGATCACTATATATTCAAACCTTCACACTTATATACTAACTATAATTATGGAATGAAGACCCCGTTGACCACGGATTCAGAATGTGAATTGAGTTCGGTTTTGAGCATTATTTTTAAAACAATTACCACATTGTATCTTCAAATAGAAAGCTACAATATTGCTGGCAAGCTGAGCAATAAACGAGTCCCAATCTGTTGGGTAGCCAATCACAGGGCATGAGGGATTAATTATTCATGAATGTCAAGGGGCTAACTAGCTCCGGGTGTTTTCCTCTTTGAAGCTATTTCATTTACGTTCTATGGGCGTCCCTTGCTATTTCCACGGTGAATTCTCACGCATATCCAATAAGCAGCATTTTACGTGACTTAACGTTACTTCATAGGAAATATAAAGCGTCAGAAATAGGTCAATTTGCAATGAACGATGACAGCACCTTGTCGCTGTAAGCGACTGTGATATCTTAGTGCGGTATCGGCTGGACATTTGTAACACAATTAGCATTCGATTGTTCATATATTACTATTGCTGGCAAGGTATTTTTGACTATTTACATAGCCTGTTATGGGTGTTTTTTTCAATACATCCAATCGATTGACGTCACTCACCTCTATCGTTCTCAACATCAATATCAGCAATTTAGAGGGCGCGTTGTTTAGGTGTTACGTATAATGTTAACTTTGGCGCGACATTTGACGGTTCTGTCATCGTTTATTTGCTTATTATCTGTGTTGTAGCCTAATAAGGTGACAATGTTGACATCCTGCGCCTTATATAGAGGTGGTAGGTGGAGCTTTATATGTGCGCGTCCGTATTCATATGCATCACATTCCTCTACCTGAACGCGAATTTACACCAGCACCCGTCATGATATATATTAAAAATGCCTGCCATAGTGATGTTGCTAACAAAGAGCAAATTGTAATGGAGCTTAATGAGAGATAAATCAGATGCTGAATCTGCCGCAGATAAGCATGAACGCACTGAAACAACCCGGGAGTGACACAGTGAATCGATATATACAACATTTTGGGTAGTCAAGCTTTTTGGATCCTGCCATACCTATAATACGTACATTCGCCAGTATCAGAATGCTTGAGCGTAAATCATATATATATATATATATATAGAGATAAATATATATATAAATATATATATATATATATATATATATAGAGATAGATATATATACATATATAGATATATATAAATATAGATATATATATCTCTAGGGATTTATATATAGGGATATTTATATATATAGAGATATATATATTATATATATATACATATCTATATATATATATATAGATATATATATATATATCATCTATATATATACATACATATATAAATATATATAATCTATAATATCTCCTATATATATTTATTTATAGATATATATATATACATATATGTATATATATTCACTTATATATATATAAATATATATATATGTACATATATATATTTTATGCATATCTATATATATTTATACATATATATATGTATAAATATATATATATGCTGCAAACTTTGTTGTATACTATTTGCTTTGTGCACCACCAGCATTGTACGACAATCGCGGTATGCATCAACACTCTATTAGAAACTTTCCATAATGCCGGTTTAATATTAATGTCAATAAAATTTACACTCGTTGAATATATGAAAATAACACATGTGTACACCTGTTGACAAAATGAATTTCATGAAATGTCACTGCTGTTCATAATTGTTGCATCGTTGAGGAGACACTCAGTATGCGAAGATAATGTAAATGTTGGGTAATTGATTTGCGGGGCTAATTTATAACTTAACATAAGATGCTAGTCTGGTGTAGTTCACTGTGAATACACGTTAACTATCGCCCTAACTGTACTCACTACACACCTAGGATGAATACTATGTATATTCACTTAACCGATTGATGATGCGAACCAGTAAAATAATAACGGGCGTACATATAACCGTTTGTTACTGAATGAGCAAAAACGTTGTTGGGTCATTTGAGCAATAATTAGTCTCCATTATATAATACAGCTTTCAATGCGCTAGCGGTTAAACGTACCTCGGGCCTAATTCTGTTGCGGCCCGTTTATAAGCATGGGCCAAACAACTGCACTACATATGAAAACCTGTGCTATATTGGTCATTATAACGCTTTAAACGGATTCCAATGAGCTTTCCGGTAAGCATCCATCGCTTCTACACGTGTATCTGCATAACCTTAACGCACGATATGCTGATGATACAAGGTTATGATGCATCCAGGGAGGCGACACAACTGAACGGTCGGTATGAGTGATAATCATCAAAAATGAGTGTCGCTCTCACCAAAGCAAGCATTCGTTTTGCTAAGAAATAAGTGACAATCCGAGGGTCATTATAAAGGTGATGTGACGAAAGGCAAGAATCATTGATGAATTTGGTTCATTGTCCTGTCAAACGCGTACATTGTCACGAACTGATAATCCAAAGGGCCGCATCATGTATAGGATACATCATCACCTTATGCTAATGCGAGGCAAGATATATATGGTCACTTTATACCAGATGTCTGGAGGGCAGTGCCGAGATGACGAAGGCCTATTGGTCGCTGATACGTAAGGGTTGCGCTTATGTTAGGGTGTCCTTTTTAATGATATTTGAACCATAACTCAATGTGTGCTAGTAACAGACCAAAAATAACAAAAGGCGTGGTTTCTAAGCCCAACCTGAGAAAAGACCGGACGCTCTGTGCTCTGGCAAGGAATCACAACGATTTTCAATAATCACCATTTTGAAGTGACGTCACATTCCATTAATTACATTGCATTAAGTGTATATTTAGAGGGCGTTAGTTTCTTGTAACAGCTCTTTATTAGCAAAGGCTAAGAACCCGCTTTCTCTCCTGATACATTTAGGTGAATTGAGAGTCATCATTAACCTCAATAATCATATACTTAAACGGAGCATAATAAAATCGATTCAAAACGCCGAGCACTGTCACACACTCAATAAGCCTCGCGTTGGATATTACATCGCCCTACCTTGGTATCAATTGATTTCTGTAGATTTTACACTAGTACACCTTCATTGTGCGGCCAACGTGAGTGACAAATAAAAAATAGAAATAACGAAATGCCATAGATTTTCGCACAGAAATACGCCTTTCATTCTGATACCATCCTATGCCCTGATGGGCATCGCTCGGCTATTTATTGTTAGACTGAATTATACTATAAAAATACACATTTGACCAATGCATCAAGAATGGGAACTTTGTGGCATTGCGTCACGCCTCATGCAACCAGTCTGGTGTTTGCTTCAACATTATCTTGTATTGTTGAAGCAATAGGTATTTATGTCTATTAGGGATTTCTTAATCATGGATTGCTCAGTTGGCCGAGAACGAACGCAAAGTGGTAAGCTATTAGTATGTGCAGCATAAAATTATACGACCAACCAGAGTAACAGATAACCATAAGGGCAAGCAACGTTCAATTATTATTGTAGTAATGTCACCTATTAACTCTGTGTGCAATATATATATATATATATATATATATATATATATATATATATATATATATATATATATATATAGATAGATATATATATATCTCTATATCTATGTATGTAGGTATATATATATATAGAGAGATTGTATATATATATATATTTATATATTTACACATATATCTCTTATATATATATTTACATATCTATATATTATATATATATAACTATATATATATATATACATATATATATATAAATATATATATATATAAGTACATATATACATGTATCTATATATATGTACATCTATCTATATCTCTATATATCTATATATATATCTATCTCTCTCTCTCTATATATATATATATATATATATATGTATTACGTGTTTTGTGGGCGTGAATATATGTTAGTATATATATGTGAGTATATTTACCGTTAAGCATTTATACTTATTACATGAACATACATATGCATGTATGTGTTTATCTATTATATATATATATATACATATGTATCTATACCATACCAGTCGATGCATTCACATTGAACTGCATAAAACCTCCCTATAAGAGTGATTACACTAACAATATAACAAATGACGCGGTTAAAGTTCGAATTTCACGGCTTAATTTCATGCATGGTCTACCGCCTATTGACATGTCACCACTATGCACATGACGCCTAAAACTAAAATAACAAAGAAAACACACCCACCGTTTACCCCGGCATTTACTGCAAAATTAATCGAATGATGACAACGTTTAAGTAATTCCACCGACCAATCTGCTTATACCGAGATGTAGGATCTAGAGTATTGATGCTTCTAAATAACCAGATATAAACATCCGGCAAAATTGCAAAAGCTTAAATTCAATAAGTCTAAACCCTAAATAAGGATTGGTGGGAGGGTTGGATCAAGGAGTATGCAAACGATGTGAAGCTGGCAATTATTGTTAAGCATGCATATAACCAAGAGAAGCAGCAGAACCTACCACCACATCCTTCCTCGTATTTCCCCGACGCCAAATTGGGAGCCGACGTTGATAGCATACTACCCACTGTGCCGCACGCCTGGCTGTATGATATCTGATTGGTAGCATGTTCGTGCTTTCTGTTTGCTGAACCTGGCTTGTGAGGCTGAGATTGTTCACATGCAGAGAACTCACTGGCATGGTACTTTGCAGCCGAACTAATTGTGATTGTTGCAGATTATTGTTACTCGCCGGAAGCAAAGTGCAGCTGTTGGCCCATGAAATGCAACATTTGCAAAGCCTGGGTAACTGACCCTGGAACGATATCGACCGCAATCTGAATAAATGAAATCATAGATCCTGATTAAAAACTATATTGCTATCTATTGTGCAACGTTCCAAGATACCAATAGCCGAAATTAGACGGCCACTACAGTTGCTTACAAACGCTAAAACCAACAATAGTGCATCTTCGAATAATCTTCTCGTCATATGTCTAACAGTACATATGTGACTCCAGCAGTCGAAGGAGCGTAAAGATGCACATTGATCAGTAATTTATTTTGTTAGGCTTCAGACACATTTACCGGTTTTTAATATGAGCGGAGACAGGGCAGTTTAGAATATCTGTGCAAGATCATCATAACTTGAATGCTTGCGACGCGGTCGTCCCTTGCGGTGCAAATGTAAAAATAAATATCTCATTTCTTGATGCAATCGTTACTTACCCCAATAACGTGAAGTGTTGCTAAATAAGTAAGGGATCGTCTGTGAGCAATAAATTCACCAACATCTTCTACCGACAGCGCCTCTTTTATAGTTGCTGGCAAGCATCCAGTTGGTGCTGAGTCGCATGATAGACGATCGGCTCTATTGGTTGTGACGTCACAGAGATCGATGGAACAACGGACCGTCCGTCTAGACATGATGTACTATCATCTTTTACGGCCCGTATCAATTTATCAATTTGCGTCCATACGCAACAGGGGCAAGTGCAATTACCGTTTGATCGCTGTACCAAATATGAAGCGTGCCGGATATGAACTTTGCAATGTTGCAAGTAAATGTAACAGGATACCTAATGTTTCCGCTGAACGAGCGTTAATAAGCTGTAAGCTCTGGACTATTGTTAGCTTTTTGTTGCGTTGGTATATAACTGATTTTGTTGCAAATTGCAGTCCCCTAAAAAAAATCCAGCTTTTCATTAACACTTGTGAAAATCATGCTCAGTTTGCGACGTTTAGATCTCAGTTTTGCCCATAAGTGACAAAATCTGCAGATAAATATATAGCATATTTTGTTTTTTAATCAAATCACCTGCCACTCAAATAATAAGGATATGATGAGGTAAATCGAACTACTAACAATGTTCTGAAACTGAATGATCAAATATCATCGAGCGCACCTGTTACAGTGTAAACGTGTAACCATCTAAAGCATTAACTTCAAAGCCTACGACAAACCATCCCAATTCTTATGGGACGTGCAGTAGCAAAATCAGTGTGGGCTGGGGCCTATAGGCGTTGCATTGGCAGGATGGCCATGCGGCTCTGGAACATGGGGTATGTATGAGACGAGGGGGGAAGTGGCAGGTGACATGTAGGTCACTCATGGATCTGGGAAGCTGGGTCTTATAATTATTATAAGCTGTAGGGGGTAACTCCATCCACTGATGGGTGAGAGGGTACATTTTGATGATGGGTAAGTAAGCTATCAATTTGGCAATCAACATTGTGCCAATCTTCACGCAACCAGTCTGGCATTTGCTTCGATATTATCCTGTATTGTTGAAGCATCTGAAATGTGGGGAATGACATTAATGTATATAAGGGATAATCTACGTTTATGCGTAGCATAGAATTGTGAATTGAGTAGCAGATAACCATTAGGGCAAGCAATGTTCAATTATAATCGAAGTCATGCCGCCCATTAACTGTGTATTGTAATCATTCTAATTGTAATTGCAATGAACGAGTATGTATCATTTATTTTGCACTTTGAAGCACCTTATTCTGACTTATCCGTTTTGCGTGTTGAAACGTGTCAATACTTGTTAATTATCAGCAATCACATCCCGATCATTCTATAATTTGAATCGATAGCAATGCATAACCGCTTCATTAGCCATATCTCTCTAAGCGTGTACGGTATGATGACATCACCAACATTCAAAAATTCACAAACGTTCAGTTTTGGAAACGATTGTATATCCTGACATTGTGCCTTGAACTCCACCGGAAATTAACTGGAAGGTTGAGCAAGTTGATATAATTATAACCTGAAGTCAGCAAGTGTAGTGTAAGCAAAACCCATCCTTTGCTTTAACCATCCTTCTCACCCACCCCGAATGGTAGAAGGTAGTCATTCCCCTGAATGAAACCATTTGATTAAACACTCATGCCCCAGAATGATGCAAACCCGTCTTGATACCTTACAGTTACATCATAATCATGATTATTTCTACCAAGCAACTACAGCATTCTGGGTTCTGTCGCATCGCCAACTTTCCTTTGTAAGCGTACAATGCTTTTTTTCTTTACCGGCCTTATAAAGGTTTCGAAATGAATTTGGAAAATATAGCATTGAGGTACACTGCCAGTCGTCAGTGCCGTATTATTTCGTTACGATTTTGAACGGCAAGCAATGAACGACGTTCATCATTGTAACATTATATCGTCCAATATCATACCACATGTAGTCTTGGTGTTACATTTACTACGTTGACGTGGTCGGGACTTGGAACGCCTGGTCCATCATTGTTACCAATTCTGTGCTTCATTTTCCTTACATTGTCCATTACGGAAAATGGACATGTATTTTTGGCCCGTTCAATTATCTTGAAGGCTAGCTTATGAATGTTCCATCCTTAGATGGCATGAACTAGAGCAATTCCACTATCTGAAAGTAGATTAGCAGCATGAAAATAACAAACTACTTATAGTTTTAGATGCTGGTATCACGCAAGTTCGAGTCACTTCTCGGGAATTTATTCAATTATCCTTATGATATTTCAATTTGAGGTTACCTTTCATATGATAATGTGGAAATTCGTAATGCAGCAGTCATAGCCATGACAAAATATAATTTCGCTGCAGTTAATCGTGGCCATTACAATGAGCAATATTGTATGTTTGTTTGTATGTATATGCAGGTTATTAGTGACATTCAAGACAGCCGTTTACGATTAATTACGAGGTTGTTGACTATCAATCATGGGGCTACAGCTAGTAATCCTGCAAGCCCTTAAATTACCAGCAGACGTCCGTCGGAGATACATCGGCGCCTGGGTGAATTAATCAATTATCGTGCTTAGCCACACGTATACAAAATAAGACAGATATGTGACAATTAAATAGGAGCATGTTCGATATACGAGTTATTACTTGGCCTAGTTAGTGGCTTTGCGAGATCTACACCTTACTACAACGGGTATGAAGTAGCATAAGAGGCTATTAACACGTCAATCAGACAACCCATCTGTTAAATGAGCAAGCAACCGTTGGTGATCATCCATACAGCAACCACTAAGCCATCCGGAGTCACATGTGAGAACAGGATTTGCAAACCTCCGAGGTGACAGCTGATGAAAGATACACGCTCCTCACCCGACATTCAAGGCGAGTCTAAAGGCCAAGTTATAGTTCCACAGTGAAATGCGGGGACGACAAGTAAATTTTCTGCAAAGCAAACGAAATAAGGCTAAGCTACTTAGCAGCGACAATAGCCATAATATTCAACTAAAACGTTGGACTCGGAGAAGCAATTTGGCATTAATGCATTTCAATTTGCCAAAAGCACAAGCTAAGCACACTGAAGTCTAGTAAACTGTAACATCGTTGGCCGACTGACTGACACAAATACACTCCACGCTGTCAACTAAGCTGTTAACATTTAAGTCAAGACATGTCAGCCTGTATATGTATTTTTGATCATATGCAGTTCTATAATGCTATATCACAAATCTTGTGATAAATTACACTGGATAACCGGAAATCAGCAATAATATGTAAGCGACTCAATAGCTTCAACCTGTAATTCGAGCTGAGGCTCGTTAGCGGATATATAAGTGCCAGGATTATTTGGCGTTCACATCTTAAAGCGGCCTTTAATAAGCTGCATGATAGATTAGCGTTTGGTTTGATGCGTTGCTTTGCTGAACTCGCTAACAGGAATAATATGTAAAGCAATATCATTGGTTCATTCGATGACTTTATTATCTAGCTATAAACCCTGCTTCTTCGTTTTTCAATTCTTGATACAATATATAAGTTGACATGTACGAATTTAGGGTGCCACGTTTTATCAGTTTGGCTTTCACTCCAAATATGAATTGTAGTAACAGCCCAGATGGTTTGTGCCTGCGAGCAAAGGCTCGTGATCAGCTACTGTTTAATTTAGATCATAATAATTTACGTTTATACCTCTTTTGTGGTCTCAATATCTCCACGAAAACAGGTAAATTATCAATTGTTGCTATGCAGTCGGGAAGGCAGTAATAAATTCTTGCAACAAAACCGAATGATGATGGTGACGGACAGATTATGTTCTTTATATGATCCTGCTTCTACTTTGATCCACGTCTCTTTAGTTTACGAGGTCAACCGCAGTGACATATAAACCCGTCAGAAAGTGCTGTTATTAACCGGTCTGTAGTATTATAAATTATATTACCATCATCAAAGACATCGGCGAGCACAAAGCATATTCCTCAGTTTATCTTGTAGGTAACAAAGCAAATGAACCGATGAGTATTCTGGTCAGCAAAATCTAGAATAATAAAAGACAGCTATAAGAAGTCTCCCCCGACAATAGTTGGCTTTGTGCTTCAAATTGAGGCATATAGGTGTAAAAACGACAGCTGTTCAGGTGAATACTATAGGTACCTGTTATCTTCTAGGCATGGTCCTTTATCAATAATGGCAGTTCTTTTATCGTGTATTTCTTTAACATGGAATCGTCATTCTCGGTTAGTGAAACACGAAGCCATAATACATGAAGCCTAGTCGACGGTAAAAAAAGTCGCCATCGCACATTGATAACTGTATTTGTTATAATCGCTGATCCGTCGGGAATATTTATTGGCTGTAGTCTACGGGTTGTTGGATTGCAAGCGCGATATTTTTTTCACTGGTGGAGTGTTGGATTCTTTTCGTAGAAAACACAAACCATCCCCTTTTTGGCCATCCTATTTCGTTTCCAAACCTGACATGCCGACTATTTTGTGAATCAGGCTTTTATATGATCAATATGCAGTAATATATATAAAGATGTAAACAGTTACACATTGTCTCATGTAGTGGAAATAACGTGTGCCATATGTCTTTGTACGTAAGCGTCGTAATTTTCATCAAAGTTAAGACTAACCTGATGTTTCTGAGGAGTGTAATCGGACAATATCCCAATCAGGTCTACTGAATCAATATATTAAGCATTAAACATACTAATTGTTATTATGATTATTAGCTACTTCAGGCGACGGAGTTAGTTGCTATGCTAGTATGTAGGACCCGGCCAATAACGTCGTCATTCAACACATCAATGAATTTAATGTTGCATAGTAAGTTATGATGGATCTTGAGAGTGAGAGGAATCATTCGCTGTTGAACTTGTAATTAATAATTATGTTTTATTGTCAAATAGTAAGCATCTTTCGAATCACCGGCATAAGTCAAAGCGTGCCCTCTGCATTGAGACAAAGCACATTAATCAGTTTTTTTGTGATGAAGAGGGTGTGTTTGGAAATCACACACCATATAACATGCCTCAGAGAATTATTGGTACGTACTGGACCGATATTTGTGTACACTAATATAAGCATTGGGCCAACAACCTAAACTTATTCAAACTAGATATATGCATGATGTGCGTTGAGGCTTTGCCCAGTGGCGATGTAATGCACTGCATATTAGCATATTGCGTTTCGAGTCATAACCTATCTAGGCATATTCCAACCTTGGTGTAACAGATTCTATTTGGCGACACGGACTTGTGATGTGCAAAATGTTTGGTGCACCGCAAGTGTGTTACTGTATTTTTTTCATGCATATAATCGATTCACGTGAAAGGAGGTATGATAATTTGTACGGTTTGACACAATTAAATGGCAAGAAAGCGTTGAATGCATCGGCAGTGCAACATCAAGTTACAGCCCTAAACGGCAGAGACCAATTGGTACCAGTCAAAATAACACTGTAAAGTGCAGCATCCAGTGTTCATCGTGCCTTGCTTGACCAGAGCTTAAGACGATTCTCGTCCCTTGTACATATGCATTTCATGTGTCTGGAAACGCTAGTGGCTGTCAAAGGGCCTACATATGGCGCACGTGGTTGCGCTCTCATGAAAAAGACTATCTTAGTTGTAAGAAACGTAGGAATTGCTCAGCAATAATGGAATGTGGGCACGGACCTTAGTTGCACGTGTATGCGCTATTTGATCAAAATAAAGAAATATCGGAGTTAGAATTGATTACAGATAATCATACTTATTTTATTTTAAACCCTATGTTGCTTTCGTTCCTAGCAAACATTGGCAAGGTTAAGTCATCGTTAATAAATTATACCGCATTGATTATTTGTCTGCCGGTCGAGTCATTAATTGACTGCTGCAAAATAGCTAATGACGAGTTTAGCGCTGTATTGATGGAACGATTCAACTGCTTGTCGAACATGCAATTTAGTTTTAAACACGGCAGTTTTACTCCAATATACATCTAGCAGATATCCGTGAATTAGCTAGGAATCACCAACAGTGATGCGCGTAATACACAGGTGTAACAAACCTACAGAAGGGCGTTATCAGCCAGGTCACGGTAATACACGTTGTAATCCTCATGCATTTAGTTATCACTCTTTATCTTTGACTCCTAGCGTAACATTGCATGTCCCGCTGAATAGCAATACTCAGTTAATTGTTAGGCAGATACAATGACCAAAAAAGGAATCCAATTGTCACATCATTACAAGCAATACAATCGCTGGATTTTGCTCCGAGGAATAACCTGGAGCAGCTATGATAGAATATGCACCGTGTCAATATGGGATGCGTTGTTGGTTCATATAGTGCGACATATTCAAACTGCAAACCAAACTATATTTTGTAGTTTTAAAAAACGCATATGCCCCCTTTAGCGAAGCTTTATCGACAACACAGCAGAGTAATAGCACAAGATATGCACCAGTCTACTTGATATGCAAATCATCATAAAACGCTCGCTTGATCCTATGTTGCCTAGCATGTTTAAACCAGCGCATGTCAGAATCAACGCAGGTAGTTATGGTTTACTCACTCTTCCGGAAAACAAACTGTTATGGTGCTGCTGAAGTAGTTGAGCGACTTTTCAGATGTATGGTGCTAGTATTCATTTGAGGATAGTAACATAGGTAAAGAGGCTGCTGAAGTGCTTGGCTACTGGTAGTGTATTTGTAGCTCGCATATCAGTGTAAATAAAGCTCATAGTTGATCTTTCTCAATACAAATCAGCCTCTTTTACTGAAGCCCACTGACGCGTATTGCTACCACATGTCCCCTTCTCTTGGTGTAGCGGTGGCATCTGACTGCAAATGATGTGTGCCTTAGCAGCCACAAGCGCCTCGAGAGTTTTTTCTGTTGTCTTAATTTACCATGAGTTCACTTTGTTTGATTTAGCTGCGAGTCAACGGTTATGTGATATTAGGCACAATTTCGGGAAATTGGTCATTCAGCTCATTGTGGGGTTACATTAGTAAAATTGCGAATACATAACATTTTTCTAAAGAGATAGACAAGAAAAACTTTAACTGATTACTACTTGTTAAAATTGATAGAGTTGGGCTGCCACCTTGTATATTTGTTCAAATGAATTAACACCAATAAAGGAACAAGCCTATATGATGTATTTATAACCCGAAATCATGAAGTGGCACATGCGCATACCACTCATCGCCTTGTCTCTGCCGCGCAACCGTGCTTGTTAAATGATAGAACAGTTAGAAACATCGAGGCAGCACTCAGGGGGTTCAATAATCTGCTCAGATTATTTCTTATCGATTGTATCTCACCGGATAAACAGCCGCCCTATTTGACGTGGGCCGGATTGATCAATATTCCGGCGGATTATGTTAGCACGCAACTTTCACCTCACGCAATTGCGATAAAACAGTGTGTTATATTAAAACATGTGAGCGACCAGCGATAATCTTTCAAAAGCGCCGCTGATTACAGTCCTACAATACCATCGCTACATATTTCGCAGAAGGTTTGATGCCTGTTCATTAGCAATTACAATGGATGATTTATATGACAAAAAATGCCCAGAGCAATTGATTGAATGTAACGGTTGCAATATTTTAGGATGCAGCTGTCATATGCGTGTGTATGTATAATCAGTTCTCGTGCTTTGAAGTAGTTCGTCAAATGTGAATATGCAGTAGAATAGAACAATATTTTAGGACCACGTTAGACAAATTGCATGATAAATAACGATTAGAAGCATTAAGCGGTATATCGAAATAAATATGAATTACATATTATATATCCAGTCTATCATGTCCCACAGGTGGCTTTCGTGCCTATAAAGCCTTGCGCTTGTCATCACAAAATACATCTAGCGACGTTAAGACATCCTTCAGCAGATTCACTTGTCCATCAATTGGTTAGCCTATATGTGAATTCAAAAACTTAGTGTTTAGGTATATATTCATCTTCGTGTCGACACATACAGTTCAATGCTGAATTTTTTTTGTCGCCTTGTTTAGATCTCCGATCGATGAGCAATTTGAGTTCGCATTTGGCTATATCACATTAACACCATTTGCTATTTAATATCCACAAAGTATCGAAAGCAGTGAATGATGATGGCGATACAACAGTAGTAGCCCGTTGCCAAAGATTGAACATGCGCTGCTTCCAGACACAGGCGCCGTATCGGCTTAAGCCCATATAAGGCCTTGAGGCAATCGATCGGGGCCTTTCGGAGCCCGCACGGTTCTCTCACGGATTCTCTGCGAGCCCATATAGTGCCAGTTTTGTTAGTTGGACCTCGTTACCAAATTCCCGTTAAGCAATTTACAACACCCGCAGACCGACCGTAAGGCGTGTAACAATATGTAAGTACTGGCGATGAATTCTAACGACCTTCTAACGAGCCACATCTTCATATGACAGCAACTTGGTGCGGGGGACGGCCTCCGGCCCGTAAGCACATGTGAGTTTTATATGACTTAGGCATTAGGAACAGGGCATGGACTTGGCAGGCAGCTATAATTGTGTGTATGATTTGCCAAGGCTACGATGATAGTAGTGATATATATATGATGATGATGGTTATTATCATGATGATGATGATGCCTCTGAAATCTGACGACAAAGCATGATCAAAAGGTAACCAAATAAACTGACTTATATGAGCATCCATAACTGGCCGTCAAATCAGAGAAACGACAGGACGCTCAAACCCAAGTACCAAAAGGTGTTTTACGCTGCTGGAGGAAGTGTGGAAAGCAAGGTGACGGACGATGAAAATCGAAAGTTTGGGTGACTAGTAATCATCAATATATCGATCATTAAATAGAAACAAGTGACGTCGGAAGCCGAATAGAACCTGCACGGATAGTATGTTCATGTTCTTATGATAAACTGGCTTTGAAGCAGAATGCATTGATGCCATATTTGTTTCCAACGGCTTGATCCGGGTAACGACAAACGGCCAAATTACCAAGAAATGATGCTCAAACATTGATCAGCAACAAAATTGCTGGCAAGTTGAGCAATAATCGATTCCCAGCTCTTGGGTAGCCAATCGCTGGGAATGAGGGATTAATTATTTATGAATGACAGGGGGCTAACTAGCTCCGGGTGTTTTCCTCTGTGAAGCCATTTCATATACGTTCTAGGGGTGTCCCTTTCTATTCTGACGGTGAATACTCACAAATATCATATGTGCAGCATTTCACAATTCCTTTAACGTTGCTTCATTGACAACACACAAAAAATTCAATTTGCAATGAACATTCAATTTGCAATGGCCTCACCTTGTCGCTGTAAGCGACTGTGATATATTGGTGCGTAATCGCAGCTGGTCATTTAAAACCAAATTAGCATTCGATTGCTCATATATATATATATTGCTGGCAATGTTTTTGTGACTAATTCCATAGCCTGTTATGGATGGTTTTCCAATACATCCACTCGATTGTCGTCACTTGCATCTATTGTCATCCACATCAATATCCGCAATTTAGAAGGCGCGTAGCTCAGGTTTAATGTTAACATTTTGTAATCGTTTATTTGCTTATTATCTGTGTTGTAGCCTATCAGGTAGACGATTTTGACATCCTACGTCTTATATAGATGTGTTAGGTGGAGTTTAATATGTGAGCATCCGCTGACTCTGTGGTTTGGTGCTCATATATAAGATTGATGGGCAGGATACCTGAACCCTTGAAAATTATTCTCGATAACCATATGCGCTTTTAAAGTCACTAGATACAGCTGTTGCCCTGTCTGATATAAACCTATCAGTCTTCATTTGCAACACAATACCTCTACAACAACGTGAATATAGCATGCAGCAATCTTTTTCCAATGATGGTATTTCATATAACAGTTCATTACATTCATGCTTTAAAGATTTGGTATTAATTGACCCTTAACTGCTAAATGCGATTTTCTGTTAACTACAGCGGTTGGAATATTAACAGTTGCGACAAATAGTATATTTTTTTCTGCGTTTCGTAATCTCTGCTCACTTGTATGTTACATTGGAGATATATCTTAACGACAGTTACAATTTATTATGAACATTTCTTTTTTTGGATACCCACTGCCAGGCGTGAAGGAAACTCGTCAACTAGCGTGCTTAGTAGCGCGGGCCTTAGCTACAGGCGCAACATAAGCACAAAAATCTGCCACTATGTGAAGCATACAACGTAATGCGACAATAAATAGTCATTTATTAAAAAACATTGAGAGATAAATGAAGCATTTGCTTTTCCTGGTAACCAACCCTTTCTAATTAAACGTCCGGCGTCAGATGCTTAGGTAGGATGACTCATTGGCAATGAAGATGATTGCACTTGCCAATTTACAAGCAAAGACTGCATTAAATGACTTGCTAGATCCGTGATGTTCAGCCTGTATAAAATAGTTCAATGCAGTAGCTATCGCAATCAATCCTGAAAAACCTTTTTATGCTTGCGTGTATGTGCATGAACGCCTTTAATCGATCGCAATTTTGAGGGAGAGCGCTTATCGCTGGGTAAAATTGGCTCAGTAGTTTGTTTTACACGTCCAACCGAGGCTGGTCAACACAGGGTCGATGCCGCTTTACACTTGGGATGCTTCCGTCGAACTCTCGTGAACAGCCGAGCTTGGGACGTTTTATCGGGGATAGATTAGATTCCTCCCGGTTACCAAGCTGTCAATCTTCAGCATCTAGCTCATAGGAGGCCTCAAGCTGTCCTATTGTAATTATCAGAAGCGGGCGCACTTATACATTCGTTTGACGATTTGTAATGCGTTGTTTGGGTCGTTTGGCAGTACAATGCTTTCTAGCTTTAGTCACCATTGTTGTGGTGATGGTGGATGTATATTTTCCTTGAATAGGCTAGAACAAATATTAATATGTAAACAAACATTATCCAGCCTGCATATAGACTAACATTAGGGATAGAATGCTGTTTCGAAATACCATGCGACACTATATCTAACTTAGGTTCTGCGCCGAATCATTGCTCATCATATGGCACGGTGATTCAATAAAATAGCATTATCACCATGACTGCACTGTTTGTTGTTATTCTACTTTTTAGACAATTATAGAGCATTCCAATTGCACAGAACGTATTGCAACTGTTTCATAGAAATGACAACCTACAAATCTAAAGGAAAGGTTGTTGCCTTATTTTGCTACATTACGGTAATATACCACCAATAGTTTATTTGCAATTCGTAAGCATACAAGGTCATTCAATTATACGTTAACGACCCTACAAGCACAGCATATTCATATTTGATATAGCATAACCCGAAGTGTGGCCATTCAGAAAATAATTGTATGTTACAGAGCATATAATGTGCCAAAATTGGTGTGTGATACTAGTCAGTCGTGAGGATTTTAGGACGTAATGTACATTGTTCGATGGCTACATCGCAAAGAATTCTTTAACGCCAAGTTGTGTCATGAAAACGCATTCGTGACATTGTTTACCTCAAGAATGTTATTAATGTATAAAAACATAATGCAATAGCTCCATCGTCATCTAAACTAACTGGGATACACATATATATTCAATCGATGGAAATAGCGCACATTATCATTAACTATTGTGGCATACATACGGTAACAATCTCGTTGAATTTATGCGACAACTACCTCTGACCTATGTCATTTAAACTACATGACTTTTAAATCGCTCATGATATAAGGCATATCAAGGCATATACGACTATTCGGTAAAATGCGGTTCTAGATTATCCCCATATGCTTAAAGTAAGTTTTCACTGTTTGTATTAAATTATGCCGTACCACAAGTTTTCGTTGATCCCATATTGAAGAAAAACATATTCCACAGAGAGCTCCTAAAAGTCAGTGTCGTAATGTTCCTCCTCTGTCGTCCCTAATCAATTTACATTTTGGCAGATAACAGCGGTTTCAGATGATAGTGATTTTGTATAATAAGTCCCGACGACGATCTTAATTGCATATTAGATATAAAAGATCTTTTTCATTAAGGCTTAATAAAGCATTTGAATTAAATGAATGGTTTTTATTTTCCTACATTGCGAGAGTGTTTATTGACTGATCTGAAGTTAACATTGTATAATCTGCAACAATTGAAGCAGTATAATCGTGCAGTAACTGTGGCGCAATATTGATAAATGGTGACTTATTCACATCACATTTCGGCAATACACCTCACTATTAAAACCAAAGTGCTCACATTTTCACTTACCTTTATGATCCCTTTCAAATTGTCAGAGTCTGCAGCCCTTTAACCAAATCTAATATGTTAGATAAAATGATTACTATGTCTCTTTTATGCTGGAGATATAATGATAATCACGTTGTTGCACGCGGTTAAAACTATATAACATCGCTCATCTAGTAATTACTTTTCGCAGCACAGAAGAAATGGTAGGTTAATCCAAAGGTAAGTGAAGTAGCTGCTATCCACAAGAATTACTTCTTCAGTTTGCTACAGATGCATGCTAGTGGTTTCCGCAGTGTGTAACATGTAAACTTATGCGCATTGCTGGTTGACGACGAGGGGTTCCAACCATGATGGTTACGTAGTAGGCAAAACTGGCTATATAAAAATGACAGACGTTAGGGTTTTAAATATGTCTTTATTGACAACGTATGTACTACCCCTTTAATGCATTTCCTACAACCTACTAACATATGATATGGGTACATAAATCAAGATCATCCGATTATACAACCGCACAGCAATTTGAATAGTAACATTGAGCCATTGTTAAAACAGAAACCCATTGGAAACCCCTGCGATCTCCCCAAATACTGCACATGTTTTTTAATGCGGTCAAGATAATGATATACAAGAAATGACACGTCCAATGGGCAAGCCATGTGTTTGGGATCATGCATAAGCAACAACGAAGCCATCTGGAGTTGCATGTGGACGCAGAATTAACTTTCACAGTAACAGGTGATGAAAGATACACATTCATTAGCCGAAGCTTAAGGCGAGTCTAGAGTCGGTAATGGCAGGTGTTAGTTACACAGTGAAATACGGGGACGAAAAGTGAATGTTCCGCAAAGAAAAATATAACGCTAATCTACTGAGAATCGACATTTATGCCGACAACATAAGCTAGGCACATCCAATATTGGACAAGATTATGATGAAGCACGATAACTTAAAACAAGTAATTAGGCCTAACTCTTGGTTGCGGGCGGATTTGTGAAAAAACATAACAGATAAATATTCACTCCACGCTCTAAAATAAGTTGTCATATTTCAAGTCAAGGCTTGTCAGCAAGGCATTTTTGATTATATGCAATGCATTAATGCTATCTCACAACGATTATGATATATAACGCTTTGTAACCAGGAATTAGCAGATGGTGTGAAATATACGTGACATTATAACTACAGAACAACGTATTATTGTCTGTAAACAAGAGCCTGATCTCTTTCCTAACGTGTTAGTTAAATCACTAATAACGTCACACATATGCTGGCAAATAAACGGAAATGTTACTATTGCCTGTCTAACTAAATAGTTCGATAACTGTTCATACTAGACGATTACGAAAGTATACCTAGAGATTGAAAAATCGATGTGTCAGCAATATGGCGCTCACAAAAGGCTAACAAAAGTAGCACATCGAAAAGGAGGGCATGCTAACCTTATATATTAACTGATCTAGGGAATAGAGCATTGGACGTCATTCACCAACATGGTCATTATAAAGCAGCAGTTATATCTTATGTTTTTCCTTGTGCATCAAAGTTATTTCTTTGATCGAATTCTGCCAGCGTTTTACGAGTTGAAACATCCACAATGGCATGCAGCATAACGTTATGCGAAACATCTGTTTGGAATTCTTTCTTAGCTTTAGGTTAGTTATAATATGTATGCCAATTAACCACAAACAAATTTGTAATATGTTAATCTGGCACACGATATGTGCCTACGTCGTTAAAACCCGACTGCATTGTGCCACTAGCACTATAATATAGCAGTCAATGCATAAACATTGCTTAAACGATTGTGCACTTTACATGGACAAATTGTGAGGGTCATAAAATTGGACCCTCTGTGTCAAATGAATTGGGAAACAAAAGTTCGTTTGTCGTCATAATTCAGCTAAGTTACATAAGCTTACTTGATAAAAAATATATCTTATTAAGTTAGTAATGCCTTTAAATATAAATATATATATATATATATATATATATATATATATATATATATATATATATATATATATATATATATATATATAAATAAATATATATCTACATATATATTTATGCATATATATATATACGGGTGTATATATATATAGACATATATATATATAAAAAAACATATATATATATATATAGATATATATAAATTCATTTATACATATTCATATATATATATATGCATATATATATATATCAATATATATGCATATATATGTATATATATATATTTATATTGTGTGATCAAGCAATATTCGAGATACGTTTCGACATTAGCATATTAACCTGTTCTTGCAAGTTTTATCCGTTTACAGCACCCGCAGACCGACCGTAAGGCGTGTGACAATATGTAAGTACTGGCGATGAATTTTAACGACCTTCTTACGAGCCACATCTTCATATGACTGCAACTTGGTGCGGGGGACGGCCTCCGGCCCGTAAGCACATGTGAGTTTTATATGACTTAGGCATTAGGAACAGGGCATGGACTTGGCAGGCAGCTATAATTGTGTGTATGATTTGCCAAGGCTACGAAGATAGTAGTGATACATATGATGATGATGGTTATTATCATGATGATGATGATGCCTCTGAAATCTGACGACAAAGCATGATCAAAAGGTAACCAAATAAACTGACTTATATGAGCATCCATAACTGGCCGTCAAATCAGAGAAACGACAGGACGCTTAAACCCAAATACCAAAAAGTGCTTTACGCTGCTGGAGGGAGTGTGGAAAGCAAGGTGACGGACGATGAAAATCGAAAGTTTGGGTGACTGGTAATCATCAATATATCGATCATTAAATAGAAACAAGTGACGTCGGAAGCCGAATAGAACCTGCACGGATAGCATGTTCATGTTCTTATGATAAACTGGCTTTGAAGCAGAATGCATTGATGCCATATTTGTTTCCAACGGCTTGATCCGGGTAACGACAAACGGCCAAATTACCAAGAAATGATGCTCAAACATTGATAAGCAACAAAATTGCTGGCAAGTTGAGCAATAATCGATTCCCAGCTCTTGGGTAGCCAATCGCTGGGAATGAGCGATTAATTATTTATGAATGACAGGGGGCTAACTAGCTCCGTGTGTTTTCCTCTGTGAAGCCATTTCATATACGTTCTAGGGGTGTCCCTTTCTATTCTGAGGGTGAATACTCAAAAATATCATATGTGCAGCATTTCACTATTCCTTTAACGTTGCTTCATTGACAACACACAAAAAAGTCAATTTGCAATGAACATGGCCTCACCTAGTCGTTGTAAGCGACTGTGATATATTGGTGCGTAATCGCAGCTGGTCATTTAAAACCAAATAAGCATTCGATTGCTCATATATATATATTGCTGGCAATGTTTTTGTGACTAATTCCATAGCCTGTTATGGATGGTTTTCCAATACATCCACTCGATTGTCGTCACTCGCATCTATTGTCATCGACATCAATATCAGCAATTTAGAAGGCGCGTAGCTCAGGTTTAATGTTAACATTTTGTAATCGTTGATTTGCTTATTATCTGTGTTGTAGCCTATCAGGTAGACGATTTTGACATCCTACGTCTTATATAGATGTGTTAGGTGGAGTTTAATATGTGAGCGTCCGCTGGTTGACTCTGTGGTTTGGTGCTCATATATAAGATTGATGGGCAGGATACCTGAACCCTTGAAAATTATTCTCGATAACCATATGCGCTTTTAAAGTCACTAGATACAGCTGTTGCCCTGTCTGATATAAACCTATCAGTCTTCATTTGCAACACAATACCTCTACAACAACGTGAATATAGCATGCAGCAATCTTTTTCCAATGATGGTATTTCATACAACAGTTCATTACATTCATGCTTTAAAGATTTGGTATTAATTGACCCTTAACTGCTAAATGCGATTTTCTGTTAACTACAGCGGTTGGAATATTAACAGTTGCGACAAATAGTATATTTTTTTTCTGCGTTTCGTAATCTCTGCTCACTTGTATGTTACATTGGAGATATATCTTAACGACAGTTACAATTTATTATGAACATTTCTTTTTTTGGATACCCACTGCCAGGCGTGAAGGAAACTCGTCAACTAGCGTGCTTAGTAGCGCGGGCCTTAGCTACAGGCGCAACATGAGCACAAAAATCTGCCACTATGTGAAGCATACAACGTAATGCGGCAATAAATAGTCATTTATTAAAAAACATTGAGAGATAAATGAAGCATTTGCTTTTCCTGGTAACCAACCCTTATAATTAAACGTCCGGCGTCAGATGCTTAGGTAGGATGACTCATTGGCAATGAAGATGATTGCACTTGTACTTGTCAATTTACAAGCAAAGACTGCATTAAATGACTTGCTAGATCCGTGATGTTCAGCCTGTATCAAAGAGTTCAATGCAGTAGCTATCGCAATCAAATCCTGAAAAAATCTTTTTATGCTTGCGTGTATGTGCATGAACGCCTTCAATCGATCGCAATTTTGCTGGAGAGCGCTTATCGCTGGGTAAAATTGGCTCAGTAGTTTGTTTTACACGTCCAACCAGGGCTGGTCACCACAGGGTCGATGCAGCTTTACACTTGGGATGCTTCCATCGCACCCTCGTGAGCAGCCGAGCTAGGGACGTTTTATCGGGGATGGATTAGATTCCTCCCGGTTACCAAGCTGTCAATCTTCAGCATCTAGCTCATAAGAGGCCTCAAGCTGTCCTATTGTAATTATCAGAAGCGGGCGCACTTATACATTCGTTTGACGATTTGTAATGCGTTATTTGGGTCGTTTGGTAGTAAAATGCTTTCTAGCTTTAGTCACCATTGTTGTGGTGATGGTGGAGGTATATATTACTTGAATAGCCTAGAACAAATATTAATATGTAAACAACCATTATCAAGCCTGCATATAGAATAACATTAGGGATAGAATGCTGTTTCGAAATACCATGCGACACTATATCTAACTTAGGTTCTGCGCCGAATCATTGCTCATCATATTGCACGATGATTCAATAAAATAGCATTATCACCATGACTGCACTGTTTGTTGCTATTCTACTTTTTAGACAATTATAGAGCATTCCAATTGCACAGAACGTATTGCAACTGTATCATAGAAATGACAACCTACAAATCTAAAGGAAAGGTTGTTGCCTTATTTTGCTACATTACGGTAATATACCACCAATAGTTTATTTGCAATTCGTAAGCAAACAAGGTCATTCAATTATACGTTAACGACCCTACAAGCACAGCATATGCATATTTGATATAGCAAAACCCGAAGTGTGGCCATTCAGAAAATAATTGTATGTTACAGAGCATATAATGTGCCAAAGTTGTTGTGTGATACTAGTCAGTCATGAGAATTTTAGGACGTAATGTACATTGTTCGATGGCTACATTGCCAAGAATTCTTTAACGCCATGTTGTGTCATGAAAACACATTCATAGGGGGTAACTCCATCCACTGATGGGTGAGAGGGTGCATTATGATCATGGGTAAGTATGCTATCAGTTTGGCACTCAACATTGTGTCAAGCTTCACGCAACCAGTCTGGCATTTGCTTCGATGTTATCCTGTATTGTTGAAGCATCTGAAATGTGGGGAATGACATTAATGTATATAAGGGATAAGCTATTTTTTTGCGTAGCATAGAATTGTACGAACCAATTGAGTAGCAGATAACCATTAGGGCAAGCAATATTCAATTATAATCGAAGTCATGCCGCCCATTAACTGTGTGTTGTAATCATTCTAATTGTAATTGCATTGAACGAGTATGTATCATTCATTTGGCACTTTGAAGAACCTGATTCTGAACTATCCATTTTGCGTGTTGAAACGTGTCAATACTTGCTAATGATCAGCAATCACATCCCAATCATTCTAAAATTTGAATCGATAGCAATACATAATCGCTTCAATAGCCATATCTCTCTAAGCGTGTACGATATGACGACATCACCAACATTCAAAAATTCACAGACGTTCAGAGTCGGAAACGATTGTATATCCTGACATTGTGCCTTGAACTCCAACGGAAATTAACTGGAAGGTTGAACAAGTTGATAAAATTATAACCTGAAGTCAGCAAGTGTAGTGTAAGCAAAACCTATCCTTTGCTTTAACCATCCTTCTCACCCACCCCGAATGGTGGAAGATCGTCATTTCCCTGAATGTAACCATTTGATCAAACACTCATGCCCCAGAATGATGCAAACCCGTCTTGATACCTTACAGTTACATCATAATCATGATTATTTCTACCAAGTAACTACAGCATTCGGGGTTCTGTCGCATCGCCAACTTTCCTTTGTAAGTGTACAATGCTTTTTTTCTCTACCGGCCTTATAAAGGTTTTGAAATGAATATAGTAAATATAGCATTGAGGTACACTGCCAGTCGTCAGTGCCGTATTATTTCGTTACGATTTTGAACGGCAAGCAATGAACGACGTTCATCATTGTAACATTATTTCGTCAAATATCATACCACATGTAGTCTTGGTGTTTCATTTACTACGTTGGCGTAGTCGGGACTTGATACGCCTGGTCCATCATTGTTACCAATTCTGTGCTTCATTTTCCTACATTGTCCATTACGGAAAATTGACATGTATTTTTGGTCGGTGCAATTATCTTGAAGGCTAGCTTATGAATGTTCCATCCTTAGATGGCATGAACTAGAGCAATTCCACTATCTGAAAGTAGGTTAGCAGCATGAAAATAACAAACTACTTATAGTTTTAGATGCTGGTATCACGCAAATTCGAGTCACTTCTCGGGAATTTATTCAATTATCCTTATGATATTTCAATTTGAGGTTACCTTTCATATGATAATGTGGAAATTCGTAATGCAGCAGTCATAGCCATGACAAAATATAATTTCGCTGCAGTTAATCGTGGCCATTACAATGAGCAATATTGTATGTTTGTTTGTATGTATATGCAGGTTATTAGTGACGTTCAAGACAGCCGTTTACGATTAATTACGAGGTTGTTGACTATCAATCATGGGGCTACAGCTAGTAATCCTGCAAGCCCTTAAATTACCAGCAGACGTCCGTCGGCGATACATCGTGTACAAACTGCGCATTTGATCAATATCCTGTCAATGTTCTAGATCAATGTCACTTAAATGTGCGTTCGTTTGCCGGCGTAGCTAATCATGACCGTCAACAACAAATCGCGCATAATTTACAATCTGGCACCTGTTAAGCTCTGCAACTTATGTCATGATGCGTACTTACAGATTATCGCAAAATAAATCTTGATGTCTCGAATACATGTAATGTTTATTTTCCTCGACTAAACGTACCTATTTATACATACAGACTATTCGACAACTATGCAAGTTGGTATTTGCAGCAAAACTGTCGCACCGACTATTAAAGCTGGCATTGAGCTGACTGAATTCGCACTTTAACACAGGCGTATAGTGAAGCAGTATTAATAGACACCAAAAATATACAGCCGTTACCATGAAGATTAATAGCTGAAGTACAGCGAGGTATAATGGAAAGCATAATTGCCAATTCACGCATATAGGTAATATGGTTACCTTCTGAGACTTATACGGCGTGCAAAACAATATCTTGAAGCAGAAAACATACGGAATCAGCCGCATACCACTGCGACGAAACTAATCATTACGGCGTATTTATATTAACACACACATGCACATACTTAATAAATAACACACACACACACACACTCACACGTGCGCACACATTTATTATTATAAAATGATTAGAAGCATGCACTTTGAGTAAATATACCTATTCAGATATATATATATATATATATATATATATATATATATATATATGTACATAAATAACAATATGCAGAAATAAGTATATGTATATATTTATATAAATATGTATATATGCATACATGTTTAAATAAATATCTAAGCATATGAATATATATATATATTATATATACATAAACACTTATATGTGTGAGTGTGAGTGAATATATGTATATATGTACATATATGTAAGTATATATACCTTAATAAATATTCATGTACAAATATATGCCGATATGTATTTATATATAATATATGTAAACATATATATCGAAACATATATGTATATCTATAAATATATATATATATATATATATATATATATATATCTATATATATATACATATATTTATATGTAATATATATATATATATATATATCAGTATATATATAGATATGTATGTTGTATATATATATATATATATATATATATATAAACATTTCTAAAATATATATATGTATATATTTATATATATATTAAATATATACATATATTATTATAAAATGATTAGAAGCATGAGAAGCACTTTGAGTAAATATACATATTCAGATATATATATATATATATATATATATGTACATAAATAACAATATGCAGAAATAAGTATATGTATATATTTATCTAAATATGTATATATGCATACATGTTTAAATAAATATCTAAGCATATGAATATATATATATATTATATATACATAAACACTTATATGTGTGCGTGTGAGTGAATATATGTATATATGTACATATATGTAAGCATATATACCTTTAAGCATTTATAAATATTCATGTACAAATATATGCAGACATGTATTTATATATAATATATGTAAACATATATATCCAAACATATATGTATATCTATAAATATATATATATATATATCTCTCTCTCTCTCTCTATATATATATATATATATATACATATATTCATATGTATATATATATATATCAGTATATATAGATATGTATGTTGTATATATATATATATATATATATATATATAAAAAACATTTATATAAATATATATATATGTATATATTTATATATATATTTAAATATATACATATATCATTATAAAATGATTAGAAGCATGAGAAGCACTTTGAGTAAATATACATATTCAGATATATATATATATATGTACATAAATAACAATATGCAGAAATAAGTATATGTATATATTTATATAAATATGTATATATGCATACATGTTTAAATAAATATCTAAGCATATGAATATATATATATATATATATATATATATATATATTTATTCATATACATATATATTTATATGTATTTCTACATCAAATGTGATAAAACCAGTTGACAAATATATCTGAAAAATAGTTTTATCGCAAATCAATAAATGGAAATATAAATGTGTAAGTGTACGCATATATATATATATATATATATATATATATATATATATATATATATATATATATATATATATATATATATATATATATATATATATATATATACATACGTTAAAGAGTGATTACACTAACAATATAACAAATGACGCGGTTAAAATTCGAAATTCACGGCTTAATTTCATGCATGGTCTACCGCCTATTGACATGTCACCACTATGCACATGACGCCTAAAACTAAAATAACAAAGAAAACACACCCACCGTTTACCCCGACATTTGCTGCAAAATTAATCAAATGATGACAACGTCTGAGTAATACCACCGACCAACCTGCTTATACCGAGATGTAGGATCTAGAGTATTGATGCTTCTAAATAACCAGATATAAACATCCGGCAAAATTGCAAAAGCTTGAATTCAGCAAAATGTAAGTAGAATTTTAATGTCAAAACATGCGGGGTGGGGTTAGTGCCAAATACAGTTGATTAACTCTAAACCTTAAATAAGGATTGGTGGGAGGGTTATATCAAGGAGTATGCAAACGATGTGAAGCTGGCAATTATTGTTAAGCATGCATATAACCAAGAGAAGCAGCAGAACTTACCACCACATCCTTCCTCGTATTTCCCCGACGCCGAATTGGGAGCCGACGGTGATAGCATACTACCCACTGTGCCGCACGTCTGGCTGTATGATATCTGATTGGTAGCATGTTCGTGATTTGTGTTTGCTGAACCTGGCTTGTGAGGCTTAGATTGTTCACATGCAGAGAGCTCACTGGCATGGTACTTTGCTGCCGAACTAATGGTGATTGTTGCAGATTATTGTTACTCGCCGAAAGCAAAGTGCAGCTGTTTGGCCTATGAAATGCAACATTTGCAAAGCCTGTGTAACTGACCCTGGAACGATATCGATCGCAATCTGAATAAATGAAATCATAGATCCTGATTAAAAACTAGATTGCTATCTATTGTGCAACGTTCCAAGATACCAACAGCCGAAATTAGACGGCCACTACTGTTGCTTACAAACGCTAAAACCAACGATAGTGCATCTTCGAATAATCTTCTCGTCATATGTCTAACAGTACATATGTGACTCCAGCAGTCGAAGGAGCGTAAAGATGGACCTTGATCAGCAATTTATTTTGTTAGGCTTCAGACACATTTACCGGTTTTTAATATGAGCGGAGACAGGGCAGTTTAGAATAATTTATATCTGTGCAAGATCATCATAACTTGCTTGCGACGCGGTCGTCCCTTGCGGTGCAAATGTAAAAATAAATATCTTATTGCTTGATGCAATCGTTACTTACCCCAATAACGTGAAGTGTTGCTAAATAAGTTATGGATCGTCTGTGAGCAATAAATTCACCAACATCTTCTACCGACAACGCCTCTTTTATAGTTGCTGGCAAGCATCCAGTTGGTGCTGAGTCGCATGATGGACGATCGGCTCTATTGGTTGTGACGTCACAGAGATCGATGGAACAAAGGACCATCCGTCTAGACATGATGTACTATCATCTTTTACGGCCCGTATCAACTTAGCAATTTGCGTCCATACGCAACAGGGGCAAGTGCAATTACCGTTTGATCGCTGTACCAAATATGAAGCGTGCCGGATATGAACTTTGCAATGTTGCAAGTAAATGTAACAGGATACCTAATGTTTCCGCTGAACGAGCTTTAATAAGCTGTAAGCTCTGGACTATTGTTAGCTTTTTGTTGCGTTGGTATATAACTGATTTTGTTGCAAATAGCAGTCCCCTAAAAAAATCCAGCTTTTCATTAACACTTGTGAAAATCATGCTCAGTTTGTGACGTTTGGATCTCAGTTTTGCCCATAAGTGACAAAATCTGCAGATATATACATATAGCATATTTTTTTTTTAATCAAATCACCTGCCACTCAAATAATAAGTATATGATGAGGTAAATCAAACTACTAACAATGCTCTGAAAGTGAATGATCAAATATCATCGAGCGCAAACGTTACAGTGTAAACGTGTAACCATCTAAAGCATTAACTGCAAAGCCTACGACAAGCCATCCCAATTTTCATGGGACGTGCAGTAGCAAAATCAGTGAGGGCTGGGGCCTATAGGCGTTGCATTGGCAGGATGGCCATGCGGCTCTGGAACATGGGGTATGTATGAGACTAGTGGGGAAGTGGCAGGTGACATGTAGGTCACTCATGGATCTGGGAAGCTGGGCTTTATAATATACTGGTAGTGTATCTTTAGCTCGCATATCAGTGTAAATAAAGCTCATAGTTGATCTTTCTCAATACAAATCAGCCTTTTTTACTGAAGCCCACTGACGCGTATTGCTACCACATGTCCCCTCTCTTGGTGTAGCGGTGGCATCTGACTGCAAATAATGTGTGCCTTAGCAGCCACAAGCGCCTCGAGAGTTTTTGCTGTTGTCTTAATTGACCATGAGTTCACTTTGTTTGATTTGGCTGCGAGTCAACAGCTATGTGATATTAGGCACAATTTCAGGAAATTGGTCATTCACCACATTGTGGGGTTACATTAGTAAAATTGCGAATACATAACATTTTTCTAAAGAGATAGACATGAACAACTTTAACTGATTACTACTTGTTAAAATTGATAGAGTTGGGCTGCCACCTTGTATATTTGTTCAAATAAATTAACACCAATAAAGGAACAAGCCTATATGATGTATTTATAACACGAAATCTTGAAGTGGCACATGCGCATACCACTCATCGCCTTGTCTCTGCCGCGCAACCGTGCTTGTTAAATGATAGAACAGTTAGAAACATCGAGGCAGCACTCAGGGGGTTCAATAATCTGCTCAGATTATTTCTTATTGATTGTATCTCACCGGATGAACAGCCGCCCTATTTGTCGTGGGCCGGATTGATAAATATTCCGGCGGATTATGTAAGCACGCAACTTTCATCTCACGCAATTGCGATAAAACAGTGTGTTATATTATAACATGTGAGCGACCAGCGATAATCTTTCAAAAGCGCCGCTGATTATAGTCCTACAATACCATCGCTACATATTTCGCAAAAGGTTTGATGCCTGTTCATTAGCAATTACAATGGATGATTTATATGACAAAAAATGCCCAGAGCAATTGATTGAATGTAACGGTTGCAATATTTTAGGATGCAGCTGTCATATGCGTGTGTATGTATAATCAGTTCTCGTGCTTTGGAGTAGTTCGTCAAAATGTGAATATGCGGTAGAATAGAACAATATTTTAGGACCACGTTAGACAAATTGCATGATAAATAACGATTAGAAGCATTAAGCGGTTTTATCGAAATAAATATGAATTACATATTATATACCCAGTCTATCATGTCCCACAGGTGGCTTTCGTGCCTATAAAGCCTTGCGCTTGTCATCACAAAATACATCTAGCAACGTTAAGACATCTTTCAGCAGATTCACTTGTCCATCAATTGGTTAGCCTATATGTGAATTCAAAAACTTAGTGTTTAGGTATATATTCATCTTCGTGTCGACACATACAATTCAATGTTGAATTATTTTTGTCGCCTTGTTTAGATCTCCGATCGATGAGCAATTTGAGTTCGCTTTTGGCTATATCACATTAACACCATTTGCTATTTAATATCCACAGTGCATCCAAAGCAGTGAATGATGATGGCGATACAACAGTTGTAGCCCGTTGCCAAAGATTGAACATGCGCTGCTTCCAGACACAGGCTCCGTATCGGCTTAAGCCCATATAACGCCTTGAGGCAATCGATCGGGGCCTTTCGGAGCCAGCACTGTTCTCTCACGGATTCACTGCGAGCCCATATAGTGCCAGTTTTGTTAGTTGGACCTCGTTACCATATTCCCGTTAAGCAATTTACAACACCCGCAGACCGACCGTAAGGCGTGTGACAATATGTAAGTACTGGCGATGAATTCTAACGACCTTCTTACGAGCCACATCTTCATATGACCGCAACTTAGTGCGGGGGACGGCCTCCGGCCCGTAAGCACATGTGAGTTTTATATGACTTAGGCATTAGGAACAGGGCATGGACTTGGCAGGCAGCTATAATTGTGTGTATGATTTGCCAAGGCTACGATGATAGTAGTGATACATATGATGATGATGGTTATTATCATGATGATGATGATGCCTCTAAAATCTGACGACAAAGCATGATCAAAAGGTAACCAAATAAACTGACTTATATGAGCATCCATAACTGGCCGTCAAATCAGAGAAACGACAGGACGCTTAAACCCAAGTACCAAAAGGTGTTTTACGCTGCTGGAGGAAGTGTGGAAAGCAAGGTGACGGACGATGAAAATCGAAAGTTTGGGTGACTAGTAATCATCAATTTATCGATCATTAAATAGAAACAAGTGACGTCGGAAGCCGAATAGAACCTGCACGGATAATATGTTCATGTTCTTATGATAAACTGGCTTTGAAGCAGAATGCATTGATGCCATATTTGTTTCCAACGGCTTGATCCGGGTAACGACAAACGGCCAAATTACCAAGAAATGATACTAAAACATTGATAAGCAACAAAATTGCTGGCAAGTTGAGCAATAATCGATTCCCAGCTCTAGGGTAGCCAATCGCTGGGAATGAGCGATTAATTATTTATGAATGACAGGGGGCTAACTAGCTCCGGGTGTTTTCCTCTGTGAAGCCACTTCATATACGTTCTAGGGGTGTCCCTTTCTATTCTGACGGTGAATACTCACAAATATCATATGTGCAGCATTTCACTATTCCTTTAACGTTGCTTCATTGACAACACACAAAAAAGTCAATTTGCAATGAACATGGCCTCACCTTGTCGCTGTAAGCGACTGTGATATATTGGTGCCTAATCGCAGCTGGTCATTTAAAACCAAATTAGCATTCCATTGCTCATATATATATATTGCTGGCAATGTTTTTGTGACTAATTCCATAGCCTGTTATGGATGGTTTTCCAATACATCCACTCGATTGTCGTCACTCGCATCTATTGTCATCCACATCAATATCAGCAATTTAGAAGGCGCGTAGCTCAGGTTTAATGTTAACATTTTGTAATCGTTTACTTGCTTATTATCTGTGTTGTAGCCTATCAGGTAGACGATTTTGACATCCTACGTCTTATATAGATGTGTTAGGTGGGGTTTAATATGTGAGCGTCCGCTGGTTGACTCTGTGGTTTGGTGCTCATATATAAGATTGATGGGCAGGATACCTGAACCCTTGAAAATTATTTTCGATAACCATAAGCGCTTTTGAAGTCACTAGATACAGCTGTTGCCCTGTCTGATATAAACCTATCAGTCTTCATTTGCAACACAATACCTCTACAACAACGTGAATATATCATGCAGCAATCTTTTTTAATGATGGTATTTCATGTAACAGTTCATTCCATTCATGCTTTAAAGATTTGGTATTAATTGACCCTTAACTGCTAAATGCGATTTTCTGTTAACTACAGCGGTTGGAAATATTAACAGTTGCGACAAATAGTATATTTTTTTTCTGCGTTTCGTAACCTCTGCTCACTTGTATGTTACATTGGAGATATATCTTAACGAGAGTTACAATTTATTATGAACATTTCTTTTTTTGGATACCCACTGCCAGGCGTGATGGAAACTCGTCAACTAGCGTTGAGAGATAAACGAAGCATTTGCTTTTCCTGGTAACCAACCCTTATAATTAAACGTCCGGCGTCAGATGCTTAGATAGGATGACTCATTGGCAATGAAGATGATTGCACTTGTCAATTTACAAGCAAAGACTGCATTAAATGACTTGCTAGATCCGTGATGTTCAGCCTGTATTAAATAGTTCAATGCAGTAGCTATCGCAATCAATCCTGAAAATCCTGTATGTGCATGAACGCCTTCAATCGATCGCAATTTTGCGCGAGAGCGCTTATCGCTGGGTAAAATTGGCTCAGTAGTTTGTTTTACACGTCCAACCGAGGCTGGTCAACACAGGGTCTTTGCCGCTTTACACTTGGGATGCTTCCATCGAACCCTCGTGAACAGCCGAGCTAGGGACGTTTTATCGGGGATAGATTAGATTCTTCCCGGTTACCAAGCTGTCAATCGTCAGCATCTAGCTCATAGGAGGCCTCAAGCTGTCCTATTGTAATTATCAGAAGCGGGCGCACTAATACATTCGTTTGACGATTTGTAATGCGTTATTTGGGTCGTTTGGCAGTACAATGCTTTCTTGCTTTAGTCACCATTGTTGTGGTGATGGTGGAGGTATATATTACTTGAATAGCCTAGAACAAATATTAATATGTAAACAACCATTATCCAGCCTGCATATAGACTAACATTAGGGATAGAATGCTGTTTCGAAATACCATGCGACACTATATCTAACTTAGATTCTGCGCCGAATCATTGCTCATCATATGGCACGATGATTTAATAAAATAGAATTATCACCATGACTGCACTGTTGGTTGCTATTCTACTTTTTAGACAATTATAGAGCATTCCAATTGCACAGAACGTATTGCAACTGTATCATAGAAATGACAACCTACAAATCTAAAGGAAAGGTTATTGCCTTATTTTGCTACATTACGGTAATACACAACCAATAGTTTATTTGCAATTCGTAAGCAAACAAGGCCATTCAATTATACGTTAACAACCCTACAAGCATAGCATATGCATATTTGATATAGCATAACCCGAAGTGTGACCATTCAGAAAATAATTGTATGTTACAGAGCATATAATGTGCCAAAATTGGTGTGTGATACTAGTCAGTCGTGAGGATTTTAGGACGTAATGTACATTGTTCGATGGCTACATCGCAAAGAATTCTTTAACGCCAAGTTGTGTCATGAAAACGCATTCGTGACATTGTTTACCTCAAGAATGTTATTAATGTATAAAAACATAATGCAATAGCTCCATCGTCATCTAAACTAACTGGGATACACATATATATTCAATCGATGGAAATAGCGCACATTATCATAAACTATTGTGTCATACATACGGTAACTATCTCGTTGAATTTATATGACAACTACCTCTGACCTATGTCATTTAAACTACATAACTTTTAAATCGCTCATGATATAAGGCATATCAAGGCATATACGACTATTCGGTAAAATGCGGTTCTAGATTATCCCCATATGCTTAAAGTAAGTTTTCACTGTTTGTATTAAATTATGCCGTACCACAAGTTTTCGTTGATCCCATATTGAGGAAAAACATATTCCACAGAGAGCTCCTAAAAGTCAGTGTCGTAATGTTCCTCCTCTGTCGTCCCTAATCAATTTACATTTTGGCAGGTAACAGCGGTTTCAGATGATAGTGATTTTGTATAATGAGTCCCGACGACGATCTTAATTGCATATTAGATATAAAAGATCTTTTTCATTTAGGCTTAATAAAGCATTTGAATTAAATGAATGGTTTTTATTTTCCTACATTGCAAGAGTGTTTAATGACTGATCTGAAGTTAACATTATATAATCTGCAACAATCGAAGCAGTATAATCGTGCAGTAACTGTGGCGCAATATTGATAAATGGTGACTTATTCACATCACATTTCGGCAATACACCTCATTATTAGCACCAAAGTGTTCACATTTTCACTTACCTTTATGTTCCCTTTCAAATTGTTAGAGTCTGCAGCCCTTTAACCAAATGTTATATATTAGATAAAATGATTGCTATGTCTCTTTTATACTGGATATATAATGATAATCACGTTGTTGCACGCGGTTAAATCTATATAGCATCGCTCATCTAGTAATTACTATTCGCTGCACAGGAGAAATGGTAGGTTAATCCCAAGGTAAGTGATGTAGCTGCTACCCACAAGAATTACATCTTCAGTTTGCTACAGATGCATGTTATTGGTTGAGTTTTTCGCACTGTGTAATATGTAAATTTATGCGCATTGCTGGTTGACGACGAGGGGTTCCAACTATGATGGTTACTTTGTAGGCAAAACTGACTATATAAAAATGACAGACGTTAGGGTTTTAAATATGTCTTTATTGACAACGTATGTACTACCCCTTAAATGCATTTCCTACAACCTACTAACATATGACATGGGTACATAAATCAAGATCATCCGATTATACGCATTGCTATGAGTTTTGAAGAAATGCTATATAGACCATCACATTGTGAAGGCAAATATTCAATGTCCGACAACCGCGCAGCAATTTGAAAAGTAACATTGAGCCATTGTTAAAACAGAAACCCATTGGAAACCCCTGAGATCTCACCAAATACTGCACATGTTTTTAAATGCGGTCAGGATAATGATATGCAAGCAATGACACGTCCAATAGGCAAGCCATATGTTTGGGATCATGCATAATGCAACAACGAAGCCATCCGGAGTTGCATGTGAACGCAGAATTAACATTCACAGTAACAGCTGATGAAAGATACACACTCATTAGCCGACGCTGAAAGCGAGTCTAGAGTCGGTAATGGCAGGTGTTAATTACACAGTGGTATACGGGGACGAAAAGTGAATGTTCGCAAAGAAAAATATAACGCTAATCTACTGAGAATCGACATTAATGCCGACAACATAAGCTAGGCACATCCAATATTGGACCAGATTATGATGAAGCACAATAACTTAAAACAAGTAATTAGGCCTAAATCTTGGTTGCGGGCGGATTTATAAAAAATATAACAGATAAATATTCACTTCACACTCTCAAATAAGTTGTTATATTTCAAGTCAAGTATGGTCAGCAAGGCATTTTTGATTATATGCAATGCATTAATGCTATCTCACAACAATTATGATATACAACGCTTTGTAACCAGGAATTAGCAGATGGTGTGAAATATACGTGACATTATAACTACAGAACAACGTATTATTTCCTGTAGACAGGAGCCTGATCTCTTTCCTACCGTGTTAGTTAAATCACTAATAACGTCACACATATGCTGGCAAATAAACGGAAATGTTACTATTGCCTGTCTAACTAAATAGTTCGATAACTGTTCATACTAGACGATTACGAAAGTTTACCTAGAGATTGAAAAATCGATGTGTCAGCAATGTAGCGCTCACAAAAGGCTAACAAAAGTAGCACATCGAAATGGAGGGCATGCTAACCTTATATATTAACTGATCTAGGGAATAGAGCATTGGACGTCATTCACCAACATGGTCATTATAAAGCAGCAGTTATATCTTATGTTTTTCCTTATGCATCAAAGTTATTTCTTTGATCGAATTTTGCCAGCGTTTTACGAGTTGAAACATCCACAACGGCATGCAGCAAAAACGTTATGCGAAACATCTGTTTGGAATTCTTTCTTAGCTTTAGGTTAGTTATAATATGTATGCCAATTAACCACAAAACAAATTTGTAATATGTTAATCTGGCACACGATATGTGCCTACGTCGTTAAAACCCGACTGCATTGTGCCACTAGCACTATAATATAACAGTCAATGCATAAACATTGCTTAAACGATTGTGCACTTCACATGGACAAATTGTGAGGGTAATAAAATTGGACCCACTGTGTCAAATGATTAGGTGAAAAAAGTCCGTTTGTCGCCTTAATTCAGCTTAGTTACATAAGCTTACTTGATAAAAAATATTTCTTATTAAGTTAGTAATGCCTTTAAATATAAATAAATAAATAAATATATATATATATATAGATATATATATATATATATATATGTATAAATAAATATATATCTACATATATATTTATGCATATATAAATACAGGTGTATATATATATATAGACATGTATATATATATATATATATATAGATATATATATATAGATATATATATATATATATATATATATACAAACATATATATATATAGATATATATAAATTCATTTATACATATTCATATATATATATATGTATATATATATATATCAATATATATGCATATATATGTATATATACATATATTTATATTGTGCGATCTAGCAATATTCGAGATACGTTTCGACATTAGCATATTAGTCTGTTCTTGCAAGTTTTATCCGTTTATTACACATTCTTCGGTCTACCTATCTTGATATATCAAGTATCTTTGGTGTGTCACTGCATTGACGTTCATGGCTGTCGAATTATAGAGAATATTACCCAGTCGGTTTGCAGTAAATTAATACAACAAACTTGCTAAATAAATCGTTTGCGCACAACTCATAGAGATGCATATGCGATGCGCGATTGCAAGATATACCGTCACCGATGCATATTTGCTCCTTTTTTCATGTGTTATTGATGTTGAGACAATTTAAGGCGACAGAGGCTGCTGAATCTATCAAAGCCGCAGTGCCTGTTAACTACAACAATAGTTATTATTTTATTTACATTTAGTGCGAAATAAATTGCATTACGTATAAACGCAACATTTACTCGACGCAATTAGAATTATTGTGGATACATACGCACGTATAATGACCGAATGTTTATGAACACAATGATTTAGAATGCCCAGGTCTGAAAAAGAAAGTGCCATATATTATGCATCTGCTTTTGCGTGCCTCGCTAAGCCACTGAAGCAATTTGACCCCTGATGCCTTTAATTGTAATATTTTGCGTTTCGTCTACAGATGATCATATATTTAGAGTTTATTTCTGCATCGATAGGGGTCTATATACTTATATATTGGGCAAACAGCTCGCCAGAATCACGTGATAATACGGTATCTTTTTAGAAAGAGATATATAAAATTAAACCTAATGTCACCCTCCATGTAACTGAAGCCCTCAGATATTTTTTTACATTTAAAATGTGATGTGATTTAGGCACTATATACAACATATGATAATATAATTAAACTGAATAAATACAACGACCAGGTCGCATCAGCGGAAGCTGTTTATATGTGTATGCTTAAGCTTTATATCTACCATATTACAGGGCGCGATCACGTCTGTATATTCGCGTTGTCGTTAACAGATTACCTGTAACATTGGTTACACAGATCATGCTAGAAATTATTTTGTGGCTATCATACTCTTTGGTGTTAGTTCATTCTGGCCAATAGTTAACATTAGTGTAACTGCTCATTAACAATCTGCTCAAATATGCCAGGTTCTCCAAATGATCTGTACATACTCTTCTCGTAGCTGCACAGGTCTTATGCATAGTGCAAGGTATTACGATTGAATCGCCACATTCGATCTTTGGTGCAGCTTTTAATCAGAGCAATAGCTATCATTAGTCTAACTGCTCATTAACAAACTGTTCACACACGCATGCATAAATAATCGGCGCATGGACACGCACTAACTTCTACTTAAATACATGAGCTATTATCTCTAAATACTCAAATTTATATTGGTTTTGCGAGGAAGATGTTAAAATAACACTAGGTTAGGAACATCACATCACATCGAAATTTTGAGAGATGCACTCACGCTCGTACAATGTGTTTAATAAAAAATGCATATATGACTGGAATTTGGCAACGATTGGATTGGTTCAACGCTGCGCATAATGGCAACACGTATTGTGTGCAAATAGCGAAAAGCATGACGGGTACACCGACTACATTTTTCCAACGTTTATTAATCAATTATGGCTGAATTATTCAACCAAACTCTTATACGTTCGGCAGTATTAAAATAAGGCCCAACCACTTTTTGGGTACCAAATTATGCCGTACTCTTACGTTTTTCCAACCATTGTTATTTTATGATACGTAGATGCTAAAATAACAAAAAGGGGCTGTTGTGTGTATACGATTGTGTACACGACCCGATTGCAAAACAAGATGATTATCAATTCAAGGCGCTACGTAGTTATTTGGCAGGATCTAATAACTCTGCCAATTGTCGAATGTTTTACTTGCGTGTCAAGTAAGACAGTCACAACTTATACGGGCTAATACATTTCCCAGGCAGTTGTAACACACCTCTCCCGGTTGCTTGCGCCGAAATAAACGGTCCGTTATGTGAAGCCACGTCGCAAGATTTATAAAACCACGGTTACTGGTGACATTCCATACCGTGCAGCATGTGGTATTTGTCGTTATGATTATAGTTCCTTGACAAAATTGCCATAGTTATAGCTTATGAGCATGCACTTCTTACTAAAATGTACCACTTCCTTAGAGCCGTCATCCTGTTCGTCAATAAAAATCCTAGCCATTTACAGGGAAGACTTCCTTTGAAGAACAGTTTGGGTTACACATTGAGTACTTGGCTCCGCATGTCTTGCACCATCTTTGTGGTATTTGGTTTGGTTTCTCTAGTTAATTGTGATACCTTTTTTCTTCTGCCGAGCTTGCTTGGATGACGAAGCAGTCATTCGAACAATCATTCTCCTTCGGGATAGACATGGAGGGACAAAGTGTATGCCATGCATTAATCTATATATATTTACGTGGGATCTTGCAATGTAACTTATAATGAACACTTTATAAGACATGAAAGCATTTACCAACTGAATCGAGAATGTATCAATGCAAGTATTTATAATGAAACTAAAAACTCAAGGTTTGATTTTCTCCTACTCTTACTCAATATCAATGTTTTCAACCTTTCTTTATTTTACTATATTGGTCTAAAGTTTGGTTCATTCAAGCAATAATTGGGCAAGGTGATTGTAGCATGATAGAGTATGGTTGTTTACTTCTGTGAATGCAGGGTCACAATTGTAGTTATTTTCTCATGCAATAAGAGGCCAAATAGTGACAATGCAGTTTTACACAGCAAATTGCTCGGGCCCGAGTTTAACATGACGGCTTGATTAACGAAATTGTAAGGGCCTTATTTGATATATGTGCGAAATAAAGAAAGAAACGA
>CM067352.1:32502014-32548750 GCA_034190875.2 Urechis unicinctus | reverse complement strand
AATTACAATGGGCGTTTGTTTCAATCATTTGTATACATGTTGTGGGTAAAATAGTCGGCATTCATTGAAATCAGTGTTGGCAGTGACCGTAAATAATCCATAACTTTACATGATGACTTTATCGCAAAATGATAATAAAGAGAACGAGTTAAACAAAAAATTAATTACTATCATTCAATATTTATATGTAACTCCCCTCACTGATCATAGCGGATACGAAGTTGATTTAACTTAGGTAGACACAAGTGACCAAATAAGCGTCTATTCGTCGACTGTTAGAAGTTTACAGTCATACTGGTAGGTTACAAATTGTTTACTAATCATCTCATTGATACATCTACATATCATCTGATGGTGTTACCTATGCTTCATAACGAATGCTATAAAATATAACAAAATGTTTTGAATTCACTTTTTGATATTATAAGCTTATCGGCCATTGAAAATGATGATCGAGTTGTGCCAAGCACATATCCATCAACTCTTTTGTTGTCAACTGATACCTATGAATTGCATTTTGTTTTCGAATTTAACCGAACAAAGCATATTAAATACTTCGTGAACTTACGGCTTAGAATTTACTACCATCTGTGCCATTTGTTTGCTCGACGGCATGACTTCCCACCTTGCCATGACATTGACACCGATACAGCATAGTTCGGACACATTACTGCAACAAATAATGTTGACATAAAAGCGATACGTATATGTTATTTTGTAGACGTCAATCCCCACGGCAGCGCGTACACTCCAGCATTTCAGAAAGATCCATACATTTGATTGTTTTCTAGTCGTCCTATTTCATCTAAGGTTTTGTCTTTTCTCAGTGCAATCATCAATAATCACGACTAAGCAAGGTAATAAATCATTAAAATGTCAGGAAATCTGTCCAGAGTCAGGATCATTGTACTATGACAATGCATCCCTAGTGTCATCTTAAAATTACATTACACGCTCGAACCAGTATATGCGTATCTGAACAAGATGAATTCAGACTTCGTAATCATCGTTATCATTGTCTTTCCAATAAATTTGCCATCATTTTAACATCATCTACACAAACATTGCCATCATCTTTATACGTATCATGACAATCATCATCATTATGATCATTGCAACATTATCATGCACTTATAAATCATAACGGTAGTACTAATACAGCGCAGCAAATGTTCTGACATTCTGCGCTATTTATGTTTGTTCTTACCCTTATGGGACTGCCATTCTACAAGTATAATATCCCACGTTGATATGTCCCATTAAGTGCTGACTTGATTTGACGTTCGTATTATTTTCTAGAGTGCGTTAATTAAAGCCGACGCCCCCTTGTTCCACTAATACAAGCGCCGCCAAATGTTGTTATATGTCATCGCGGCTTTAGAGATGGCTGGTTTCAGTTATGAAACCTGAAACAATCAGCTCGATATTCATTTTGGACGTGACTTGTGAAGGGCAGGGTTCTATTAATGAGTGCTGCGTTCGCTCACGCTTCCTCTGACGTTGCATAGACACAAGTGACAGTCTCAAATGCTGGTCCTTACAGCTGAGTGCGCTATGATGGCATGAAAACAGTCGTTGGGAAAACCTTTATGCGTGTTCGGGGCCAGTAACTGGTGGATCATTGTCCAATCAAATATGAAACCGTTTTATCATCTAATCTGTATTACGTAAATAATATATATTATGGATAATATTGGTAAAATTTAGCCGCAATTTATCCATGAGAAGAATTATTTGCAGATTAAAGGCATGCCGCATCGTTGATAGCTATTCTTCATCGATAATTCATTAAATGATGGGCCGTGGAACAAAGCACTTCCAGTTTGATATGGTTTAATGAACGACAAAAGTCATCGATACCCTTGACCGTGTCGATATGTGAAGCTGGTTCGTCTTTGTTGACACACCAAGTGAATCTACACGAACAACACGATATTGTACAATGGGCATCATTAAATATACTTGTTTTCTGCTAGTGAACAAAGAGAAACACAACAGGCGAGGACTTTTTGGCTCGTTGTGAATGATTAAATGGAATCATATTTCACTGGACAGTGATCCATCAGTAGATGAGTTCCAAAGTTCGTTAACTTTTGCCGTGTCACGTGTCTGGGACATACTGATAGGTTCAATGGTATCCTTAGCAATTTGGACGCGGTGATGGGTCTCAAATTCCTAATAAACAAGCACAGTTCGTTAATAATCCCCTGGGAGTCGAATCATCAATTTCCAATAAATATATCATTTCCACAATAATTGAGATACTGCGATATCTTTTCCTTGAATATGGTCAATACGAGTTGAATAGTAGGATAGTAGTGCTTATGCTCCTATTTCCGAGCCGCCTGCATGCTAGTAGCTTTAATTTGCGAAAGAGAATATGGTAGTGGTGGATACAGAGGGAAGAGGTTGACAAATGCAGTTAGCGCAAGCTTCAATTCAAAGCAGCTATGCCCTCTATGTTTTGGTTGTGTATACACAGTTAAAACTCTAACCACTTGTTGCAGTTGTTGTATGTATTAAAGTTATGATATTTAGATTGTGGCGTGAGTGACTAAGGCGTCTAAGAAATGTTTAGCGAATTGGTACAGCTGACACATTTGGACCCCTGGGAAGTGGTTTTGTAGATTTGTGGAATTTTGGTAGAGGGTAGAAATGGCACGGTTATTCACCATGGAACATATATTCTTTTTAAGGATTCAAGCACATTGATAACTGTAATGCAAAAAGGAATGGCACATAGTCCCGTGACAACAAATTAAGGTTTAAGCAACCATGAGAAATCAACCAGATCGAAGACAAGATCTTCTTATTAGCACTATTTCTTAATATATATATATATATAGAAATAGATATATATATATATATATATAGAGATATATACATATATATAGATATATATACACATATATATATATATAGATATATATATATATATATATAATATATATAGAGATATATATATATTTATGTATATATATATATGTATATATATATACATATACACACACACACACACACATATATATATATATATATATATATATATATATATATATATATATATATATATATATATATATATATATATATATATATATATATATATATAATATGGCACGGTTATTCACCATGGTACGTATATTCTTTTTGAAGATTTCAGCACATTGATAAATGTAAAGCCAAAGGGATGGCACATAGTCCCGTGACAACTAATCAAGGTTTAAGCAGCAATGATATATATAGATATATATATATATATATGGATACATATATATAGATATATATGCATAGATATATATAGATATATATATATATATTATATATATATATATATATAGAGATATATATAAGATATAAGATATATATATATATATATATATATATATATATATATATATATATATATATATATATATATATATATATATATCTATATATATATATATATATATCTCTATATATATATATATATATATATATATATATATATATATATATATATATATATATATAGGTTATATACCCTACCATATTATGATGGATACTGCGGTCCAGATGAAGCAAACAGATATGCTTATTATTCAAGTGTCTTTGCTGCTCATTTCAACTAAGGACTGGATTATACAGGAAGCGTTTGGTCGACAATTGACTTCCTACATTATTTACGGGATATGGTCGGAAATGGCAGCTAAATCTGGCCTGGTTCATTGAAGTTGGGTCCTACTTCCAACATTCTCATATTTCGACATTGATTTAGTTGACAGTAATACGTTTGAGTTTCGGTCCTCATGTCCAATTACTTCCTGTAATCGGATATTCTTGAATATAGATGTCTCTGAATTGAGTGAATTGTCCGGAGCTTATAGCTATGTTTCACGAGAACGATGGATAACAATCAACATACGATGTATCAACGATGAATCAATTGTGTTAATAGAAAGCGTGACATAAATATGAAATAAACGGAGATTGTGCGTTGAGGCCAGTTCGATTTTTCAACAATAACGTAACATGACATGATAGACGACACGAACACTGCTGTGATAATGCTTCCGCATTCCTGCGTCATTGCGTTTCCATGAAATCAACTAAAAGTTGTAGTTTAGTCATATGACTTGAAGAAGCGAAAAGCGATCTAACAATCACGAATACGTCACAAGCTAAATTCAAGTATTGTCGCCCGATACCTGTCATAGGGTACCGATTTGCTGGACACAAGATGTAAACCGCTCACTTGATTTTGAGGCTTTGCTGTGTCATCCGCCGACTCAGGTGACAATTAACGGAAGAATCGTCGCAGTTAAAGCATTAAAGTACTCTTATCATTTTTAAGCAGGACGTCGTTTCTTATGCAGTACGTTTTGTAGGATAAAGGAATGTAAATTGATAAGCCACACAACATTTCATTATGAATGGATGTTATTATGGCATATCATACGACGGCAATATTATGATGGGTGATCTTTATTGGGGCAGCAACTACACGTTAAGAAGTGATTAGCTTATTGTTGATTATAAAAGGTGTAGGTGTTTGATAGAGATAAATTTCTGCAATAGTAAAATATGACAATTGACATTGCATTCTGATCAATTACACATCACACAATTTCATTCCATTTCACTATCTTTGGTGCTTTGGGTAATAACACCAGCTTAATTACTCAATATTACATGCTACCTCATCATAAATGTTATTGTTGTACCCATGGCTGATGTAATGAATACATCGACCCGACAATGAGTAGGTATTGTTATAAATAATACATCAGATACCCGGAAGCTGCCACATGAATAGTGAATGAGAAAACGAGTGGTTACCTTACAGCACTATGCCATACGGAACGATTTCTTGCATTCATCTGGACACAAATTGTGACCAAATAACGTCTTGCCATCCGGCACATTTTAACGAAGCATAACCCAAAACATTCCCTGATATTCAATTGCTAACATCTGTCCCTGTGGTGTACAAATAATCACACGAGCGCTTAATACTGCACAACTACTCAGTATTTAAACTGCACAATCACCTGGCTGAGACACTGACTACTGCTTCGAATCTTTGGGACAAAAACTGGTCCATAAATAATATTGTTAAGCTACAGACCACAAGTCTATCGACCAGAGCAGCATATCACTCTAGCATGTCAGACAGATCAATATATTTGAATTATAGTCAAGAGAAATTTAATAGAGATAATGTCAAGGCTTATATCATAACGGTTGTCAAGTACTTCTCTACAAAAAAGGGTACGGTAGTTTTACACAGAGACCTTTGAAGTTTAGGTTCCACTAATGCTTATCGAGTGGCAGTTCATACTTATATGTATATATGTCATCCATATCTTGCATTTGTCATCGGAATACTTTTCGATAAAACGAGTGTAATTAAGAATAGGTCATTCCTCAACTAAAGCGTCTACAATCATGATGTCGTTAGAATTTCTCTTTAATAATACGCATTGGTTTTCTGACCTGATTTAGGACTATTGACCTGTTTAAGTATACCCCACGTGCCCTCCTTACCCTAGTTCAAGACCCTGACCAGGGGTCATGAGTCAGGCTCTAACGGGATATCATGCGGACGCTAGCACCTAGCACCATCATACGCATGCAGACCTAATAATCAGGGCTAACTTTATCCTCATCAGCATCGTTCTCATCATCATCATCATCATCATCATCTGAATCCGAATCGGAATATTTTATAGGATAATCATCATTAGAATAGGATCTGATGAGCATTGCAATATTCGAAATTTTCATGCAATAACCAATTATGACAATAACAATAATTCAGAGAACCCAAGCTGAAATGCTGTGATGTTTGTGGTTCGTTTTACCCAGACATGCATTCTGAAGAGAATGGCTGTAGTGAATGATATATTGGGACTGTGACTCGATCAAGATGATGCCCCTCTTTGACATGTCCCACTTTGTACTGACGTGATTTGACCTTCTGTTTTGTCAGGAGCGCGTTAATCAAAGCAGATGCTTCTCTGATCAATCAGCACGAAAACCAGCAAATGTCATTATCTTGTAACGCGGAGTCAGATGAGGGATGGAATTAAATTGCGAAACCTGAAACCAGCAGCACATCTGACATGCATCTCTCCCGTGTCAATTGTCAAAGGTACTGGTTCATTACTGATTTTACTTCATTCATGCTTTGGTCTTTTTACATTTCATAGGGATGTGATGGCATGACAGCATCTCGAAATAACACAGCAGGCCAACAAGCTAGCCTCGATAATGTAACTCATAGTTCAAGAGCATATAACCATTGTATAATTTATTATCGGCCATTTATTTAGAGACTAGCATTTATTTACACATACCCTGAATATCGAAATTCATCTCTAACCCATTTCTTATAATAAACATGCTCTACTGCATTGCGGGACCTACCAATGATAACTAACATTACTGTAAATAATAATTTACGCATTTATACTGATCGTGGTTATCAATGAGATATTGATACTATTCGCCATGGATTTCCACCGTGTTCCCAATAATTCTAAGTTTTATCAATGTTGAGCAACTTGAAACCAAGGCTGACATTAATGTACATGACCTGAGTGTAACATCGTAACAAGCAACGAGCGTTAAAGATAAAAAGATGCTGCTGCTGTAAAGCCTTGTCGAAATTTATGACAATTCTTTGAAGCGCTTAACCATTTGGTAGCTGGAAATTTTATTCCGAATGTCTCTCTGTCAAACGCAACACGAGTTATGCCTACTCTGTATCGTAGGAAATTGAAAAAAAAAACCCGGTCTTTGCACAAACGAGTCCAATGTGGGAACGAATGTGGCTTTACCGTTTGTATTCAAGACAAAAGTGGATGATTCATTAAACAAGGGCTTGAAGACGTTTGTTACGCACTATATTTCTTGACGAACACAGGTGTTGATCCACCTACGTTGACAAGCGCAACTTTTCACCGCCATTAAAAATGAATTACTTGACTACACTCGCCTGTTACAAGTTGTCCACAATGTGCACAGGTTTAGCTAATTAATGCCAATGGCGGACTATTCTCTCCAAAAAATAGCACTAAAATATATCTATGGTCCCCCATGTTGTTTGATGCGAGTATTTGTTCAAAGTTTGTTGATTACGCTGCCGCTGATGTACATTTCCACGTGCTATTGTCTGTCAATCTTTTCTAGGAATCTCTTCACACAATCACTCGCATCGGATTAGTTTCTAAAAACAATAACCATGAGCATCGGGCTTTGTATGTATAACATAGCGAAGTGATCGATCTTAGTCATATAACATAGTGGGCTCACCAGGTAGACTGTAAATCCAATACGTGCTGCACTGGTCTAGTGGCTGTAATACACCGATGGTAGATAGTGGTTTTAGTCATAATTAACAAAGCGAGCAGGAAATGATGCTAATCAAATTCGTGTGGTTCGTAAGCAGAGATGTTAGATTCTAGCTTAAGCGTCATGGATGTAACGAATAGAAAATAATTTGGCATTTAATAGGGTGTGACACCTTCTTATGGAAGGCGTAAGTATTTTTAAACATTGACGCGCGTGGATCACACTGCCACCAAACGAACGACACACGTATCATTGTCTTCAAACCCGGTTCCCAGCATTGATGAGCTATTAATAGGTATCGATGGCGATCTATAATCATTAGTATTATGCCTTAATGTGTATTCTACTGCGTATATTCTTATTCAAGTGTAGCATATTGATATGCCTTGGCGGAACATTTCTGCTCAAATCGTTGTCCATAACTGAGCGCATCGTTCTTCACTCGTAATATCCGCCAACTAAATTATTCACAGAGTGAACTTGTCTAGAGCTCATCTGATTAGTTGTTTTGGACTAGAACCTGATGTTATTAAGCATTGTTATAAAGTGCAGGAGACAGAACAGTTGTATGAGTGATATGGAGTTTCTTAAAGCTTACTTGAGAAAAATACGCTTAATTAATAGCAGGAAGCTATTTTTCATACAGATAGTTTATTCACCAAGAAGAGATCGCTCATACAAAGACACCTATAGCACACTATGTTTAGGCTGCAACCTAATATTTGGCTTAAAACATATGCGAAGGCAAGGCAAGGCAAGCCAGCTTATTGATGACACGTCGATCGACACAAAAGACCCCCAACTGAGCAAGATTGTGACTGCTTTAGATGTATGGCTGACAATTGATATCAATGGATCTGCAAATCTCTTTGTGGCAGATCGAATGACAACCTTGTTGATGTCGCATGGTGTTCCGCCAAAGTAAATGTAGGTAGGTTACTCAGTCGGCATTTATTCACATCAGCGTTGCCGGTAGATAAGCCATAACCTTTTTCATTATGACTACCTCGCAAATAGGTTGTAATGAAAACCACTTATATTGTTATTACTGATATTCCATACTGATAAGTATATAATTTCTCTCATGTATGCAAACACGTAGCGAGGTGGATTTACAATTGCAGACATGGTTGAGACAATAAACTTATGTTTGGTCAAGACCCAGTGGACATTTAGATCTCGCATTGCGCCAACGGACACAGTGGTGAATTGCACAAATCGATGGAGTTAAATGTGGTATTCACCTAGTATCTATCGATTGATGCTCAGAATGTATCACGTGCATGGCTATCTTTTGACTGCCAACATATTATATTGATTGATCTATCTCATATATGGTATGTGACGTTGAAGCTTGCTATTGATATCAATTTTCGCTCATATTGATAGTCTGGCCATATCGCTCACAAGTTAATAGGCTTAAGAATTATTGGTTGAAACTGATAGCTGTATATTATTATTTTGGGCTAAATAACTGTGCTAGGTGATAGTGATGTTGTTTATATTTGAAATTATTTTTCAATTGTTCTTGTTTCTATTATTGCGTTATTATGTACGAATGAAAATGTTGCGTTAACACGTAATTAACATGCGGGCGATATTAAGCAATATTATAAAGTGATTATAAACACCTGGTAATGTGCGTTAGCTTAAAAAAGTTGTATGCTTTATGAATTAATTTCCGCGTTTTAAACGTACCATGATCTGAGCTGGATATAAGAGGGTTTCGGCACGCAATTGACATAATACTTGTTCGTCATCGACATTATAATTCTTAATTTAATCCGCTCGATATTTGGTGCTATTAACGTACATAACATCGCAATGACAAAATTTCGGCATCTTAAGGATAAGGTCTAAGGAGTGCACGACCACCGCACATGAGTTTATGTGATAAATATCAAGTGCTTATTGTTTTCCGGTTTGTAGCCCTGTTGGTCAGCCAAAGCACCTCGGACACAACAAGGCGTCAGCCCCATGAATAGGGCATGCTATCCATTGGGTACAACGGTGCAGCTTTATTCAAAGCAAAATTCTAAAATATTGTCGCCGTTGCAGTTGGATGCTTGTTTTGTTTTATACCTTCGTTAACTGATATGACTGCTGATCATTACATATTTAAGCAGGAGCTTCCTGTGTATTTCTATTGCACCACCGCCGTGCTGCAAAGACGAATGCATTTAAATTGAAATTTGATGTGGCAGATCGTATGACAGCAGTTAAATGAATGATGGTAATTTACTGGCATTCAACGTACAATCTCATGACATTCTCATGACAAATTCTCATATTGTGCGTCTTAACTGTCAGACAAGTAATAAGGATATTTTTATGACGATCAACCCTATACGTTAAACTGTATTCAAAATTACCCAATTCTGTATAAATTCCAACAGGGTGAAATATATTATCTCTTCTGTGTGTATTTAGTGCGTGTTTTACAACGTAACCCACTATTTCGGTGCTAAATTCTCTCAAAGTGTCAATGGTTCGGAATTCGTTTGGTTGCTCTTCATGGAAAGCGATACTGAGTTCTATGGAATACGTTCGATCAAAACTCACGACCGGGGGCTATTCATTTGCATTAGGGCACGTAGTAATGGCGAAAGACTATTATATTAACGTCGTTGACAACACACCTTTCTCAATCCCTCTGTCTAAATTTTTACCAATATCCGGTTTAATGAACACTTTAAACAACAATAATCTCGAATCGCATTTGTATATCAAAGGCGCGATAGCATTTGCTTTGTGTTTTCTGATTGTCAGTCTGTATTTGGTGAACGTGGTTAAAACGCTAATTTACTCTCAACTATGGTCTAAAACTCAAGTGCAGTCGGTCAAGGTTTCGTAACACTGCCCAATATAGGAGGCTCAACGGGCAGTCCTTCTGGCAAGATTGTAGATTTTGTTTTATAAAACCTAAAAGCCCGGTCACACAGCACTCCACGTCTAAATCACATACAAAAAGTTTTGAAAATCTAGTGGACGTGGTCGTAAGTGGTAATTTTTGGTCAATTTTGGCTTGGCCGTGCTTTGTACGGGTATGGCCGTCAGCGGCTGTTCCACTGCTAAAGCACTGCCTAAGCACAGCCTAGGCACAGCTAACCACGTCCAGCCACGTGTAAGGTTAAAAATAGGTTCGCACGTGTTTAAACGCGGGAAAAAAGTGGCAAGTTACCACGGCTAACCGAGGCCTCATTTTGTCTGTAGTACTGCTGATCACGTGTTGAGCGCGTAAGTAAAACGGGCACTCCACTGCCATAGCACTGCCCAATCACGGGTAACCGCGGCTCAGCGATGTCGGAAGCGCAGCTTGCTACGCATAAAAGCGGTCGCGCACGGCTGGTCTTCACAGCTCTTTTCTGTTTAATCATGCCCAGGAAGAATGGTTCCCCTGCCAAGAAGAGGCCGACGAAGACCAAGGCCAAGGCCAAGACCTTTCATTTGCAAATTGTGCTACTTTCAAATTTCAATTTTTAATTTCAATTTAGAAATGAAAATTAGAAGCATGTCACTAAATAAATTGTCACTAAATAAATTTGTTTTTCATGTACAGGTGCTACCCCTGCCGCCACCCCTGCTGCCACCCCTGCTGCCACCCCTGCTGCTGCCCCTGAGGCACCCATGGAGCTTGGAGAAGTCAGCCCCACAGCCCTTAAGGACGGAGAAACACTCCTTATGGAAGCAGTGAGGCCTCCTACTCCTCCCCCCCAGCTGCTAAGAACGAGGAGGAAGAGCCAGTGCTCGTAGGCAAGGGCCGTGGTCGTGGACATGGCAAGGGTAAGAAGGCTGCCCGCAAGACCCCCAAGAAGGACTGGAGCCTTGACGCTGCTATAGAAGAGGACGTTCTCGAGTGGCTGAAGGGCAACTCCTACCTCTGGAAGGGCTACAAGCAGAAGAGGGCTGCTTGGGAGATGAAGGCCCAAGAGCTGGGGATCAATGTGGAGCACCTAGAGCAGTGGTGGAAAGGAATATAGGGCTGGTATGTGAAGCTCTCCAAGAACACCAGTGGCCAGGCGACCAAGATGCTCACAGAGAAGGAGACGTGGGTCCGGCAGCACTGTGGCTTCTACAAAGGTCAGTACATTTAATTACATTGATTTCAACTGTGTTTGGAATTTCATTGCATTTGTCAATTTCATTTGACATTTCAATGTATGAAATGCCTTTACATGCAAAATGTAAAAAAAAAATGCGCTGGTGTGCCCATCAAGGAGTGCGTTGGTCTGCGCCAAAATATGTACTCGATCTTGATGTCCGATGAGGGCGAGATAAAAAGGGCAAAGGGAGTGAAGAAGGTTGTCGTCAAAAACACCTACGCCACGTACAGTATATGGCTTTTGCCTGTGCCTTGGGCTTTTCTTGAATTGCGCATGCTTTTTAACCAAGGATCGTGTACCTTGATGAAAGTGCAGCAACGACACGACAGTGCAATCCTTGTATGATCTTAGAAACCAGATTGGAAGGGTCTGAGGGTTCGGGGCAAACCAAATTGTTATAGTCAAACAGAAACTGAGCGGGATTACTGCTTACTCCGTCAACCATTTTTCGTTTGGGAGCATATAATGCTAATATCCTAAATATTGATGACCAATCTATGTTTGTAAATCTCAAGCAATTTGCATTGCGTTTAGTATGAGTATGATGCAAGTCGTGGGCAGCACACATACGTCTGCAGTCATGATTTCCCAAACGGGTATTTGCTTGTGCGAAACATTGATACAGGTATTCCGTGCCCACTCGCGTTAACGCCGCTTGAGATGAATCGTTCTCTGCCATGCAGCTGACATAGCGCCAATGGCTGTGAGTTCAGAAATGGTACCATTGAATGAGGTGGGGTTACTCCAATTTAATGACCAAAGTCATCTTGGTACACTAAGGACACCTAGGTATATCTTATGCCCAATCTAAAAAATTAAATATTAATGAATCAACTTTACTATATGAACGCTGATAAAAATTCTTAATATATCAATACTAAATTGTTATGATTCTCAGAATATTTTTCACCAAATCATCTATGTAAATTAGCATAGTGGCACATTTCAGTGTGCGACAATCAGCATCAGCATTGAGCATGTCGAGCTTTATAGGAAATCAGAATGTTTCATTACCTTTCGAGGGAATAAAAAAACCCATAATAATAATCACTCAAAGGCTAAATGTTGGCATAAATATTTCGTGCATCATCTAATTTGGGATATTGTCATAGACGGTCGTTTGATTTTTTCGGGGAAACTTTAAGCTTACGACACCATGATCCTCACCAACACCATCATCATCATCATCATCATCATCATCATCATCATCATCATTATCATCATTTTCATCACCACGGTTGTCGTGATCGTCGTCGGTTTCATTTCTCGGCGACACCCTTTGAAATAAATAGACTTCTTTACACAAATGATTTCTCGTTATGATGCGGGTGTGATATATTTTCTATTTCATAGCGAGTGCAAATCAGGGTGGGTGTCAATTTCAATTATCGCGAAGGCCGCCGCCATATGGTGACTCGGCAAGGTGACGTCAGGCAATACGACTGTATGCGGTATGATAAACCGTTAAAATTTATAGTGACTATAATTTTAAAACGGACATTTGTTTAATGATTACTTTCAGCTTAGTTCGAAATAAGTCGTTGCACAGCAAATTAAAACGATTCGATGAATATTAATTTGTCTTGTAGAAAACATTCTTTCTATCTGCAAAACGAAAATAAATCAATCAGAAAATTATTCAGGTTTTATCGCTTATTATGCGACAACAGATCATTGACTGAGTGTGTATTCTAAAGAACTAATCATTCCCGCCGAGTATTCCCAAACCTTGTTTTCAAATAATGCGCAATGCGCTCTGCCATGTCAAACCTGCTCAGTATCACGCTCTCCCCCGTGACTGTACTTGCTGCTCTTGCAACCTGATCTATTATCTTTTTGGGATTAAATAGTGTATGGTTTCGTATCTTGTAACACTTTCGCATTCACACGACACGAAGACGGATCGGTTCTCGGTCATCGTTCACCATGATTTTGTTAAACAAAAGCCGTGCCGTCGAAATATGTTTACTTGACTGGGCAAAACATATTGCCATAATCTTATGCCAACAACATAACGCTAATATTTTACTATCTATATAACTGCCCTAAAGTAATGCAATAATCTAGGGGAATTGCGAAAAATGGCTCGATTGGTTGGTACGAAATGCCTTTACAATATTGATCTCTTGTGATATCAGCCGAACCATAAAATGCAAGCGGACATGTGCTAACTTGGAGCAAAAGCTTGTGATTAGTGTACCCGATGCACATTCAGCGGGCCTATATGAATAAATTGTTACCCCAGACATCTGTTCGACCTACTTAAGCGTTTGTGTTAGCGCATGTGATAATATGAATACTGTAACAGCTTCATTGTTACAAACAATTCATATAGTGTGACGTTACATGGTATTCTCGGGGTTAATGAAACATACCGCTGGGCAAGCAGCCTGCTGATACATTAACACCGTCAAAAGATATAACGGGTCTCTTGATAATTAATTAGATATGATAAACCGAAGGAAGAAAACAGGCGTGTTTTTTGGTTGCCAGAGGAATATCTATTTATATATTGTATAATCCCAAACTTATCCCTGATTATTGAGTTTAAAAGGGAGCACAACTACATAACTCGAGTGGCTAGTTTTATTTTCATAATGGAAACATGGACCCTTGCGCGTCAAATCTAAACGAAGCATATGTAGAAGCAAATATCTCAATTAAGTGAAAAGAAAAATAGTCCCTTCAATATAGGCCAACTGGTAATAGTATAATGCTGCCTAGTCGAGGCCAGATATATCATCGTTGTGTATTTAAATATAAACTGCAGTCTTTGATCTATTCATGGCCATAACTCTGGAGTCTCTAAAAAAGTCACACACCATACCATTGACTTTAAGAATCCTGCAATCTCTTTTTCAAATTTCTCTTACCAACCCTGAAGCATAAGATCGATGGCTTATATAAATGATGGAAAAAGAAAGAGTTAGTAGGCTCAAGCTTAATGGGTTTGCTAGATACATTTTCAGCAACGATATCAACATTACACTAGAACGATATTTGATATAATAGTTGTACACTTGCACGTAATCATTTGTGATGAGTTATCTGATGTTATCATTCCAGCAACATTTGATGCACATTCGCTAAAAGTAACATATTAAAATCATCAACCAATCACTTTTGTCACATCCACTCTAATATCTAACGTCATATATTCAGAATGATTGATTCTCAGTCTCATGAGAAAAAATTATATCAAACATGTTTGTCACATAATTGACCAAAGGATCAGCCCCACAAATCTGCACCAATTTTTGATGCTACAATCATAAATATATTTTTATTTATTGAGCCATCGATGCAAATAGAAATCAATAGAAATAATATAAACTACGTGAGAATAACTTTTCTAACACGACATTTAAAACGAAAACAATCAATGTTCATGCATAACAATGCAAAAAAAAACGACATAAATTGAAAAATATTTTCAACTATAAACATTATCACTATCACCTAGCACGGTTATTGAGCAAAATAAAAAATATACAGCTATCAATTTCAACCAATGATTCTAAGCCTATTCATTTGTGAGTGATATGGCCAGGCTGTGAATATGAACCAAATTAAAATTAATAGCCAGCTTCAACGCCACATACCATAACCTACTTGGATTTTTATCACACAAATATAATTTGTGATCAATTATTAAAACTAATACTTAACCAAATAATTCTCTGCTCCTTATTTATAAACCGTCGGTTGAGGTGCCCAAAACCCTCTATGGTTTTCAATTGAACCATTTCAGACGGTTCTGTATAAAAGCTAGCGGATGTGGTAAACTGAAGCCATCGGAAAATTGAGGAAGATAGACTAGAACATAATTGTGAAACTCATTTTGTAAACACAATACATCACCATTCAAAGTGATCTTGGCTTGTTGACAGCCATTGCCATTGTTGAATTTTAGATTGGTAAAATCCTACCTTACTATTGAACATTAGCTACTTGGGTAAAAGTTAAATGCCAATTGGTGGTGTTGCCAGAACACCTCGTAGTGTTGTTTGGCTTTTAACCAAATACATACAAATATCAAGTATGAGATAGATCATTCAATGATATATGTCGGCAGTCAAAATATATTCATGGAAATGATACATTCTGAGCATCAATCGATAGATACTGAGTGAATACCACATTTAAATCCATCGATTTGTACAACTCACCACTGTGTCCGTTGGCGCATTACAACTTATAAATGTCCCCTGGGTCTTGGCCAATTAGTCGCTTATAGTCGCAAGTATGTCTACCTATGTAAATCCGATTCGCTACGTGTTTACATACATATAATTATCAGTATGGAATATTAGTAATTACGATATATGTGGTTCTCATTATCACCTATTTGCGAGATACTCATAACGAAAATAGCTATGGTTTATTTACCGGCACTGCCATCGCTAATGTTAATAAATGCCGACTAAGTAATCTATCATATGTATACAATTACCTGGAGTGACACGCCATGCGGCACCAACAAGGTTGTCATTCGGTCTGGCAAAGAGAGATTTCCATTGATATTAAATGTCAGCCATACATCAAATGCACAAATGTACAAATGAAATCATTAATCACGATTGTGCTGATTTGGGTATATTTTGTGTCATTCGACGTGTCATCAATAAGCTGGCGCTGCTGTGCCCTCGCATGTGTTCTAAGCCAAATATAAGGCTGCAGCCTAAACATAGTGTGCTTTATCTGACTTTGTGTGAGTGATCTGTCCTTGGTAAATAAACTATTTGTATGAAGGACAGCTTTCCTGGCCCATCAATTAAGCGTATTTTGCTCAAGTGAGCTTTAAGATACAGACACTATAAATCACTCATGCAACTATTCTCCTGCTTTTTATAACAATGCTTAATGCCATCAGGTTCTAATCCAAAATAATAAATCAGACGAACTCTTGACAAGTTCAAATGTAGGGCACATCCTGCTCCTACTTAACTCGGTGAATAATTTAGTCGGCGTATATTATGAAGCGCTCAGTAATGGACAACGACTGGAGCAGAAATGTTACCCAAGGCATATCAATAAGCTACTCTTGAATAAGAATATCCGCAGTAGAATACACATTAAGGCACAATACCAATGACAATAGATCGCCATCGATTCCTATTGATAGCTTATCGATCCTGGGAACCGGATTTGAAGACAATGAGAGGTTGTCATTCGTTTGGTGGCAGTGTCATCCATGCAAATACTCGAACTGAACAACTTGGGGGACCATAAATATATTTAAGTGCTATCCTTTGGAGAGAATATTCCGCCATTGACATTAATTAGCTTAACCTGTACATATCAATTGCATCGTAGACAACTTGTAGCAGGCGAATGTAGTCAAGTAATTATTTTTTTTAATACGCGGTGAAAAGTTGCCCTTGTCAACGTCGGTGGATCCCGCAATGCAGAAGAGCATAGGTATTATAAAAAAAATGGGTAAGATATGAATTTCGACATTCGGGTTATGTGTAAATAAAAGATGGTCTGTACGGGCTGACACTTTACGGGAAAATCAATGGACGACAATATATTACACAATAGGTATATGCTCTTGAGATATGAGTTAAACAATCGCGGCCCACTTTGTTGGCCTGCTGCGTTATTTCAAGATGCAGTTATGCCATCACATCCCTATGAAATGTAAAAAAGACCACAGCATGAATGAAGTCAAGTCGGTAATGAACCAGTATCTTAGATAATTGACACGGGAGAGAGGCCTGTCAGATGCGCTGTTGGTTTCAGGTTTCGCAATTTCATTCCAGCACTCGTTAGAAGCCGCGTTACAATATAACGACATTCGCTGGTCTTCGTGTAAATTGAACAGAGAGGCATCTGCTTTGATTAACGCGCTCGTTACAAAACAGAAAGGTCAAATCACGTCAGTACAAATTGGGACATGTCACAGAGGTTTATCATCCTGATGGAGGCACAGGTCCAGTATATCATTGAGTATATCCATTCCCTTCAGAATGCAGGTCTGACTAAAACGAATTACCAATATCCCACAATTTCAGTTTGGGTTTAATGAATTATTGTAATTGTCATAATTGATTATTGCATGAAAATCTCATTGCTTTGATGTGTGACAAGTGACTAATCTTCATCTATCAACTTCAACAGCAGGTTATCTGATCTCATGAAGGTTTCCAGTCCAACCATGGAGCCAAGGTCAAGGTCGTGGACATAAACATATTCGGACTCCACAACGACAAATTGATTAGTGCAACATAAAACATATCGCTACCAATTAGCTATATGATGTCTTTTTAAAAGGAATAAATGGAGCATTTACACGTGTTTCTATGGTATTAACCTCTGTACATATATCGCTGAATTAATCTTTTGTATCCTATCATCATTTGTTGTATGATTTGTATGGCTCGGAAGGATAGGAGTCAAGAAATTCTTTTGGAAAGCTATAAATAGCACACCGCGGATAATAGGGGTTAATATCAAGAAGTTGAACTGTTCTGCTGAACTGGGCCGATATCTAAATCGTTTTTGTATGTATGTTGCGTGAGTTTGTTAAAGAACCACTTCCCATGTCTTTGTCCGTCGATTCTGAGGTTTGAGCCTATGAATGATCATATGTCATCTCATCCTTCGGTCGATGAATTGCTTTCATCGTTAGCATGCGCATCAGTAGCACAATTGATAAGCACGAGTACTATATAAGTCATTTAGCAGACATTGTTAACGAATGCACAATTGGGGCCATGATGGGTAATTGAACTGCGCTATAGGATGTCCAACCGAATATAATATAAAGGATTAATGCACTAATTTTGATAAATGATATTGTTATTGTCAAACATTACAGCATACAAACACTATTGTAATTTTGAATTGGCGTTTAGTTTTCCGTACCTACATCATGCAAAAAGTATTGTACACATACCAAGGGGCATCTTGTGTTTAAAAACAAACCAGTGAACTTTAATAGCCATGATATGTTTGATCCATGGCATTTAGCTATCACGCTTGCCAAATAGGCACTTTCAAGCAGAGCAGCACCAACTAAACAATACAGAAGCGACTCTCTTGGTTTTCTCCCCGGCATTGCTATTGGATATAAAATATATTGAGGTAGCATTTGAATGCTGACTACCAGAACGCTGGTTTATAATCTAGAACCTCGCTGTCAATGGTGCAACTTGAAAGAGCATGCATCGCACATAGCAGTACTATAGGCCGCAAAGTATTATAATTGTTTCAAATGATATCAGTAACTTGTTTGCTCTCTGAAAGAAGGAGCCGGCCTGCTTTCAGTACAACGTAGGGTAAAGACGCATCATTGATGGCTCACTCGCATATATCAAAGCAGAATTAACCATAACCTAGATATCAGATTTGCGAAAACAAATGATCTTTGATGCAATAAACTAAACATGTCATTAAGCTGTCAAAATGAACGCAAATATATGTTAACGAAGTATACAACACACATGCGTCAACAAATCAAAATTTGTTTGAAGCTTTGCTACGCATTAAATATAGTCTGAAAGCTTGACTCTTATTAAGGTCAAAATCCTAAGTCACTATTTGGAATTGCCTTTGTGAATGCGCAACGACGAAGATATTGGTAGCTGCTTGAGAAAAAACCCGATTGAGATAAACCGGATAGTCATTTAGTCAAGTTGTGCAATATATGTACGTCCCTGGAATTGAACTGCCATCCATTCATAAATTTAATCAACTGAAGAAAACAAGTGAAATCGTTGATAACAATTGTTTTGAGCAGAGGATATTTTGTGCCACATGACATATGAGCAATACGGTGCCTTCCTTTGCCGTCATATATATTCTCAGACAAACTTAAATCGGCAGCCCTGACACGGTCTGCTTTGTGTTTCCCTGTGTGAGAGATCTCTCCTCGGTGAATACGTTCTCTGGATGAGTAATAGCTTTTATGACTCATTGACATCAGTCAAATTGGTTCCCTCTTGTGCCATTAATTAAACTTTTCAATGAAGCTCTTAGGTGAGGACACTAAAAAACACACTACGAAAACTCGTCTGTGTGCCATCTCATTGGTATTGTAACGAGGCATAATGACCATGTCAACTACAGATAATAATATAGCTCTTGAACCATTAGCAGACGGCTCGCACTCTATTAGCAAAGTGTAGACACATGATCGAAGCAAAGACCACGGGAGATAATCGACACATTTTCGAGTTATTCTAGGGGAGATTTCTCAATCATTATTATTAATTGGCTAATCATTCAGACGTTTATAATCAACAACGCACACATTATTAGGCATTCTTCTTGCCTCTCAGTCATTCCTTCACAAATATTTGAAACATAATTTTGTGCGCTACCCTCACCGTTTTTGGCCTTGTGCGTTCCTTTGTAATCACTCGTTCTAAACGCAAACGGTAATGCCATATTTCATTCTTCTTCGGGTATTTAAATAGATAATGAAGTCGCTATGGTTTTCTTTTACAAGATGGTCAGCCCCTCCGCTTAGTGCACTGCCGCAAATGTGAATGATCAATCTAGAAGCAGTCTTTTTTCCCGACATATAGAATGGGCGTGACAGTGATGCATTCTCGTGTTTTGTGTCGACTCAGATACATCATCCAAAACGAATAGTTTGTGTTGTGCGTCATACATGTTATTGACGACTAAAAATTGGTCTGCGTGAAATCTGCGTAGGATCGTCAAAAGTACTGTCGTTTATCATACTTGTCAATTGTTGTTTCATACAAATTACACATTGTTGGCTGACACAAGTCTTCACAAGCATGTATGCACTTTAGATAATTAGTTAACCTGATCACTATGAATGTTATTGCCAGCGTGCATCATTGTTTCCAACTTCGTATTTAGCACCTGTATATGTTGTGCATTTTATGTGTTCAAGGTATTAATAACTGGCATAAAAGGATACACACAATGAAATTAGAACCAATATCACACAAACAAATTTATTCCCACGAACAATGCCAATGTGTGGACAAGCCGATGATATTTTGCAGAAGTGAAAATGCTCGACGTTAAGTGTTGGAATTAGATATTGAATGAATAATACTAGAAAAGGGCGACGGAATATTATATAATGGATGTCGTGTAGTGAGCTTCATCTCTGCTGCTGAACCAATAGATACACAATGATGACAGATGCTCCTTGCTTGCGATGATACGCGATTGTGAATCAGTCTCCGTCGAGTTTCGCACGAGTATGATTTATAAATTTGAAAGGTCAGTGATCCATCCACACATTTACACATTTAACAGCTCGATGGATACGAAAGGTGAGAATATTTGCGAAGCTGCCAAAGGTTCCGTGCATTTATTCTCGGACTGACACTACAAGCCCCAGGTCTGCACATGTCACATTGCGCGAAGTTTTCGTCCAGGCAACAACGTCTTCCAATGCCGTCTCATTTAGTCTCATTGCAGTTTATCTCCCTCATCGTATAGTATTTTAGTATGAAGTTGTCTTTGTTAGAACTTCAATTGTTCAGGGGTTACCCACCCGACAGCGCGGGTTGGACCAATCGAAACAATTTCCTTGCGACTGCTGCGAGCTACGGCGGTATATATGAGCATCGCTGTTTTGGACTGGGAGACAGTGTGCGAATGTTTTAACAATCAGTTTGTTTTCATGTACTCCGTGGAAATGGTGCGTAAACGTACCCATTGGCCCACATAACGATGTGTCCTACAATTGGATCAGTGCGTGCAAGACTTGGTCTGGGGTGCTATCAAGTGCTCGGCATTAGTAAGTAAAAAATTTTCCAAGCATCTATCATATCTTGACAGGTTGATTGTGGTGTCACTACCGCCAGGCTTGGTCCTAGAATTATAATTCCCTTATCCACGTCAAGACTAGCTTTTCCATATATTACCCTATAAAGTCATTTCAATATACTTATAATGGATCACATACAAATTTTCCTAGAATCCATCGATCCATATTTAGCAATGAAAACACACCGAATCGATCGATGTTACATATACATAAATGCCACTTTTGAAAGAATCTTCATGTTCTATCAGCAGCGGTTACGACCTGCGCTTGACAAACGTCCGGCTCCAAACGCCGAACACGGGTACTGTATGTCACCATATATGTTGATGGATGCGGTCGTTTATTTGCGGTGAATAGAGGGTGCTCAATTTATCCTCCATGTATTTCATCTCTCTAGTACCATGTTTACTAATCCCACTAAAAGGGCGTTTTTAGGGGGCAGTGATGTATTACCAAACCAACACTATCCCGTCAATCGTTCAATAGAAAATGGCTAAAGCAGCACGCACAGAAGATGCACCATAGGAATCATTGTATACATAAATAAAATTTAACCGTTCGGACAGCATGCGCAATTATATGTATTTCATTTGGCGTGAACTTAATAAGATAAATCTTATGTTTCCCATTTCGTCTAAAGTGCAATTAGAATAATATTTTTCACTATATACACAGTGTTAAGTGCATATATGTATGGATATAATAAAAGGGTGTTTAAATGCAGCGTCGGTTGGTAAGACGTTATTCGGTTACAATTTGTCCAGACGAATGCACGAAAGTTGTTCGGAATGGTCCGAATGTCATAGAGTATTAGGCAATCACTCGTTTTCTCATTAACTATTCTTGGTGGCAGCTTCCAAGCCTCTGATGGAATACTTATAACAATACCCTCTCGTCGTCGGGTTAATGTATTGCTTACATCTGCCATAAGCACAACAATAGTATGTAATAGTAATTAAGCTGGTTTGATTACCCAAAGCACCGAGGGCAATGAAATGGAATGGAATATCGACGATATATGCGACCATTTTGGACATTATATACGAATGCGACCAAAAAAACAACCATTTTGGGACATTGGAGGCGACAAAACATTGTTAATATGATGATTATTTCTTGTTTTCTGTTGGTCTGTCGGTAACATGTTTCGGTTTCGTAAACTTATCTTGGTTTTTCATTGTTTTATTAAACTTATATATTTTGTGTACCAAAATGGGTGTTCCAAAATAGTTCGGGTATTAGGGACATGTAAAAAACCAACTATTTTGGAACATAGCAAAAAACCAACTATTTTGGGACATAACAAAAAACCAACTATTTTGGACACATAAACAAAAACAACCATTTTGGTACATCACAAAAAACCTACTATTTTGGTACATAACAGAAACCCAAACGCTTTACGACGCAACAAAAACCATTTTGCGACAGTGTGGTGAACTTGTTGTGGCGGGAATTAAATGTTTGCATCTATGCCATGGGGTATGTCTTTCATCCCTGTCTGTATGACGGGGAATCTTAATTTGAAATGATAATAAGCGATAGAATTAACGTGCAGTTAAGGGGCAATGCATGTTTAATTAACGACGATTCATTTATTTCACATTGAAAGAAGTACTATCCAACGTAATTCAAACATGGAGCAGCAAAGGCTTTAAATGTCTGGCGCTTTCGAGTGCCGGGTCAGGCGCATGTATAGATATATCTACACCGAGATACGCACACTGTGAAACTGGAAGTCGCACAGGAACGCGTGGGATGGAACGCGCAATATGTGTCGAGAGTCTACATATGAACTTGACAGGGGTCGGCTTTCTTATCATTGAGAAAACACGAACATAGTTCAGTATCATTCCACATCCTGTCCGAGACCTATACGCTCCGTCGCTAAGTGATCTTCGATGTTGCAAGCGAGGTTAAGCCCCAATCTTGCACACATTCCACATAAGTATTATCCTCTGCTACTAATATAACAACACCGATGTAGTAATAGTTATACAGTGCAACCTCCTTAAAGGGGACGCCTCCGTGGCCGGACTAACATCCCCTTTAACGAGGCATTCCCAATAGCGAGGTCCCATCAACCCTACACAACTAAAGAACATGCAGGTGTCCATAACCCACAGAGAACTACAGGGCCCGACCCAACGCACAAAAAGCAAGTAAAATGTGAACAATTAAATCATCTCACAACTTGAATTTATTATTTATTACAAATAAAAAAAAAACACAGACAATTGTGTACAATGAACATACGGTAAAATCGGCTTGGCTTGTCCCATCAGAGTTCGTATTTCATTTATACATCCACATATCCGGTTTCTAATTACTTTTGAAGAATTGGTCCAAACGCGATTGGTGGTTTCTTCGGCCGCTAAGTCCATTTACACGTTTTCGATGTGGCGCAGACTACAATACACAACGTGATCATCGCCGTAGCCTTGCTCTTGAGCGAATCGTCTCAAATAATCCACGAGCATATGTCGTTCTTTCTTCGTCATGCGCGGGCTTTCGTCGTCGTCGTCAGTGTCGTCGTTGTTGGGGCAGCGCGTTTTTGACTGACTTGCTCGAGGAGAGTGGCATCGTCGTATTCGCCGCTTGTCGGAACGGGATCATCGAGTGACACGAGTCGATCGAACTCCTCTCTTGGCATGGTTGGCGGCAAAGAGACGTCGTACAGGTCACCGTCGAAATCGTCAACGGCGGGCTAGTCGGTTCGAGTGAAGCCGGTTTTACGGTAATAGTTGGCGATGGCCACGGCCTTTACCATCGACCACGAAGACTTGGCAAGGTAGATGGCGTCGAGAAGGTTGATCTGTCGGGCAACTCGCAGTGCTTGTAGCGTCAAGGGCATTTATGATTCGTCCATTCAACGCGGCGCTGCGGTAATGTTCTTTGCAGTATCCGTATCACTCCTTGGTCCATCGGATGGATCAGACTCGTGGTGTTGGGCGGCAGGAAGTGTAAAGTGATGTTGGTCAACGTCACCTGCGGCGAGTGGGCAGAACAGTTGTCGATCAACAGGCAGACCTTACGTTGGTTGAAGTAGAGCTTTCGGTCCCATTTAGCCAGCCAGTTTGCGAAGATCTCTCCCGTCATCCATGCATTTTTCGAAGAAGCGTACTCGACCGGCAGTTTTGTGGTATCTTTCGGAAAACAGCGCGGGCGACGACTTTTACTGATGACGAGCAGCGGCAGCTTTTCCGATCCGTCCATATTGGCGCAAAGTAGGACGGTGATCCTTTCCTTGGCGGCTTTCCCTCCGGCGAATTCCTCCGTGGGCAGGCAGTGTTCCTTGTCATTGAAGGCCCGGAAGTAAAGGGCCGTCTCGTCTGCGTTGAATATGTCCTGGTCACTGAAGTCGGCGGGAATTTCAGGAAATTTGTCTTGGAGCCAGTGGCGGGCGGACGGGTTATCGGCGTCTTGTTTTTCACCTTGCTGCTTTTTGAAGGCTACGTTGAACCGTGACTTCAAGCGCCACAGCCAACCAGATGATGCTTTGAAACTCGGCACCCTCTTCATTTCCGCTAGCTGGAGAGCCTTTGATTGAATTTCTGTTCCGGACAGTCGTGCGCCTTGGGCCCACTTCTGTTTGAACCACGTAAACAGTGCCTCATCCAGTTCTTCGTCTCCACCCGCTCTCTTTCTTTTTTGGCTTTCGTATTGGCCGGCTCCTTGTTGCTCCAAGATGTCATTCCTGTTCTTTACTAAGCGCGATATGGCGATTGTAGCTTGGCTTTGGCGACTTCTTTTTAGTTCTTTCAGGATCTCTACTTTCTTCTGTAGGGTGAGGTCTTTTCTTCGAGGCATTGTGACAGTTTCTTTGGCAGTTTGATGATGAATGATGACACTTCTGCCACCCGACTTGACACTTGATCAGGGAATCAAGGCGTCAATGTGAACTCGCTGGGCTCCGCAACCACCGGAAACGGGAATTGGGCACGCTGACAGTGCACAATCGTAATCTCCAATCGTAAGTCACGCTTGTTAGTCAGCCGCCAGCATCCCCTAGATGATTTAACTACCTCATCAACTTCGTTTAACTCGGGTGATCAGAGGTCGGGTGATCAGAGATCGTTAAGTAATCAGGATTAAGCCGTTACAGTCGATGGTATTTAAAATCGATCGATGGCAACGCGTCCCTTTTAACGAGGCGATTCGTCTGGAATGTCCCGATTAACCGAGTGAAATAGCATTGCTTGGAATGGTTTCCCGGTCTGCGTCCCCATCATCGAGGAATCCCCATTGGCGAGGTCCCGTTTAACGAGGTGGCACTGTAGACGATTTATATAAATCCCTGTGGCTCCCACTCTTCAGCTCGATATGGTTGTTTGTTTGTCCATGGAGGCGTCTCCGTTGTTCATCATAACGCTTGATCATCCAATGTAGCTCACAGACAGGCATGCTTTTTTTGCTCTAGTTCATAGAAATATACGCTAATAACTTAATGATAATCGTACTACCGCTATGTAATCTCTATTATTTCTGATTATATCATCTGTTATAGTACTAAATTCATAGTTCCCCCTAGGGAACAGATTTCACATGGCCATAATTTGTTTAAAAGGGGTTGGATTTGAAATGCAGGTAACATATTAATATCACAGCTATCGAACAAGTAAGGCCACTGGTAAACACAATTTTAACACTGAGGCCATGGGTAAATATAGTTTAAAAATCGTTTTTTACTGTCAAAAGCTATGATGAAATATTATTGCATCATTAACTGAGTAAACTGGGCATGTGTTATATTGTCTATAAACTATAAAGTGATTAAAAAGGTCACTTGTATGACAATTATGCATGTTTATTGACATTTCAAGCATAATTAAGAGTTTGTGGCACATCTATTTGAAACCAGCACTGCTTATTACAATTATGCATAGTTAATGACATTTCAAGCTTAATTAAGAGGTGGTACAAGGGCCATGGAACTTGCGCTGCTCATTCAAATTATTTTCCAAGTAGGGAACGTCCCATTGGCAGCTTTGACTTAAGAACTTCTTTCTTCCCTGAAACAATCAACATGTACACATATTAAGCAAATTACTTGGCACCACTAATCCAGAAATAACAGTTCTATTATTCAACCAAAACTGGAGGCAAGAGATGTGTGGTTCAGATTGATGGGTCATCCCACAGAATGTTAGGTAGTGTTCCTTGCTGGTACAGCTATAACCTACCATTTGTCTGATTGAATGGTGAACAACTCCAGGTGTCAAAGTGAGGTTGTGTGTGAGGGTAGTGTCAAATGAATAGTGTCACATGCATTCTGTATAAGATAGTGACCATAAATGTTTTACAGACTAAATTGCTGTTGAACTCAAGATTGCAGCACCTCAGCAGGTTTTAGATTGACCAGGACATCTTCAGAAAGATGCACAGAACAATAAGAGATTATTTTAGAGCTACACAGATTGCACATTGAGTCAGTGTAGCTACAACTTTTGTAATAATCTGTCTGCAGTGTAATGCTGAGAATAGAAGATATAACTTACTGATAAAGCATCAGATAAAGTTACTTAATCATGAAACATCACATGGCAGTGCATGGCTAATCTACAAGCTTAAATAACAATTCAGCCTACATCACAATTGTGCAACAATTGTATATAATATATGACATCTACCATAACAGAGATACTGGGAATGATCTGTCTGTCAAATTTATCCTGATTAATAACACAGTATATTCTGAAGTATATATACCATACCTGGGAGTAGTTTCCTTAGACTGGGGATCTGAATATAACTTCTGAAGGCAAGTTGTAGAGCTTGGGTCTGCCTTGTATCCCATTAGAAGCGGTCTGCACGTGCATTGATATATTGTTTTCATATTTCGCTATTAGTTTCTAGTTATAGCAGACTTGTAATGACTTTCATAATATAGCACAGGCCTTTAGACCATGCAGTGGGTAGTGCCTTTTATATGAAGGTCACTTAACTAGAATTCATTTATAATGCAAAGAAGCCTTACTTTGGTTTATACCTTGTCACTAGTTAACAGATCACTGAGCAATGAAAAATACTCACTTGTATCTTTGATGCATGTTCTGCTCGAGACATCCTGATCTGACTCCCGAGTCACTAGAAATCAAGTTGTTTTTGTTGGCATCGTTAAGTCTGGGGTCTACAGGGCTTGTTGTTCTAGTCAGACTTGTGGCATAACTGGTACTTGCTTGGGCTGCTGGTTCAGTATCTAATAAACAAAAGCACATACATTTTACAATATGCATTGCAAAATTAATATAATTGACACATAACAGACTATGCATTAATTCAAATGTAAACAATGAGAAACAATGCATATTTCTGCCATTGCTACACATTTGTTCATAATTATGTGACCTGCATATTGTGTGAGTTTTCAGAACAATTAAATTGATAATTTGATAAAAATAGGACCATGTTACAAAAATGTCGGTATGGTTGAACTTGTGGTACAAAATTGAAAAATACTTCATCATACAAGCAAACAAACCGACCTTGTCAAGGCAATCCATTGTGCCAAGTACACGCCCACTTTAGTTATGGTCAATTCAGGCAGTGTTCTCTGATAGGTTCCTAAGCTAACATCTGACCTAGGTACCTATATTAATGAAACATATGTGGGTAGATTTGTGGAAATATACATATCCGGTTGGTTCAAAATAGAATTTCTTCGATATTCACAGTACATGGGCCCAAACTTTAACAGAGCTCTATATAAATGACAATGCATTTCAATCTGCATCTTTATTAGATAACTAAATAGGAATGGAAGCTTGGAGAGCAATGCGGTTAGAAAATAGAGACCCAGTATACAGATGCTGGTTATTTATTTTCACAATATAACACCTCGTAAAATGTTTCCACACTCACTTATACGATACCTTCCAAGGTCAGATCACATAATTCAATGCCAGGAAACTTATGTAAGGCCACATCAGCTGTTCAGCTGAGAACATTCAATATTATCTACTGTCAAATTACATAATAAGCATAGTCATGGTTTTTATAGCATAGATGCTCATTGATTATGCAATCAAATAGTTATGCAGTTCAGAGGCTGTTTTTTTAATGACTGGTGTTATTTGTATTAGGTGACCCTCTGGTAATATCTGACACTTTCAAGTCTGTATTTGCACCATCAACTTATTCCCTCTTTTGATAGATCATCACATTGGCCATTGCCTGGATAGGCAACAGCCCAATATGCATGTGATGTTGTGACTTCAAATTGTAATTGATATTTGGTCATGACATCCGCAACCTCTTTACAATTTAGATCCAACATCAGAAATATGACTACCCCCAAGTATTGTTTATAATTGCAATCTGAGGACCCGTTGACCTTTGAGGTCTACCATATTAAGATAATGGCAATAGTTAAGTTTATGAAACACCAAGTGACAGTGGATAAGCAGCCACTGATATGTGTTGATAAATTTATAAAACCTACCATGCAAATCATGCAGGGCAGTTAAAACCATCAAATGGCTGCAACATTAGATTAGTCTCTTCAATCACAACTTGCCAAACAGCGCAGTACCATACACATTATGGTTATGTCTGACCATAATGTCCATATAACATCATATCAATCTTCATGGCTGCAGTATTCAATGATCCAACAGTATTGAATACTGTGTGAATAATGTATATTTGGTAGTTTGTCAAGAAGGTACCTGACTTTTACCGTCGCAATGGACCCATACAAATCTCTCAACGACATATAGCTTCGGCACTATGTCAACGATCCGAGTCCTTGGGAGATTTCATATTGCGACTTTGTCAAAGGTTGGCGAAGCTGAGTAGGTCACGTTTTTTTAAGTTAGTCGATATGGAATTAACCTGATTTACAAATTCAATTGGACTGTTGTCATTTTCACGATTCACAGTCATTAGGCGTGTGTGACAGAAACTGTTGCCATGCTTAAAATTCTTTAAAATGTTTTTATGTCAACCCGCTGAATCTATCAACCCTGTTTATTGGAACATCCCAATGAACTCTTTGACCTGCATTGTTTGGGAAACTCTCCTCTTCTCTCCATCCCGTATCATTTAACAAATACGGAAGAACTCTGTCATGATACTCAGAATAAAACAAAGAGGGGGTTATTCGAGGAGATATTCTTACTACGTAAACGATAATAATCGATCTGTGGAATAGACAATTACCAGGTGTAGGATGATAGTCGCCTGGTGGGTAAAGAGAGAAGATCATTCTCGCGTTGAAGAAGGATGCGTACGGGGTTTAGAAACATACAGCGCTACAGTTAACTGGGTCACTGGAATATACGGAGGTGTCTGGGGGTATATGAATCGTTTGGAGGTCTTAGCGGACTGGATATGCGCATAGGCGCTCGTGTAACTCAGAGCGCGAGAGCAGCTTTTAAGTGGGGAACAGCAAAATAACGCTGCTGGTGGTTTTGTGATATCGATGGCTATTAGTGAGTGACTGTTTCTCAATAAAAGCATTTAGAGGGGTTATGAATAAGTGTGCAAACATTCGTCGATTCTATGAAATCAATAATACTATCACTTACGCTTCCCAATGTAATGGTAGGTTGGTGATAAGAGTTACTTTTGAATCAGCATGACACCTTTAGCAGTAAATAAACACATATCCCATTTAATACCATTTATGGTGCATCCATGACTAATCAGTAACTGATACAGAAATGATCAAGAATATACATAGTGATAATTCCATATACGTCTATATCAGGACTGCCATAAAGGTAAAATGATATGCTGAAATGAAAATGCAACATATAAATTGTTGTTAAATAGCTCGGTCTACATAGACTTGTTATTTTCCAACCTTTCTGCTTAAACAATTTACTCGCTCTATAGCATGCTATCTACAGTGACTTCAAAGGCCAATGAACATCATCCTCTGTGTATAGGATTCACAATTTTATACATCGAAGTCTTAAAAATTATTGATGATAAGTTATTAACATAGTTATTCGTGATACTAGTTTTTCACTTGTTCGATTATCCTTGACATAAGTTTCAGATCAATGTCGAATCAAAACCTCTCCGTATTTGCGCATTATTGACGCCTCACGATTAGAAAAAAATTGTTTCCATAGATACATTATGACAAACGCGACTAACCAACATAACTTGGCGAAGCGATTAGCCAAGGCCGGCTTGACTCCACATAGCTAAAGTAAAGTACCTCAACATTGACCAGATTTCATTTATATGTCAGATAGAGTATACTACACAATATATCCAATCTATCGAACCAGCGTTGTCCTGATTTAGATCAATCACAAAATGTCACATTGGGCGATATTAGAAAGCCCAGGCTAAGAACCCAGGTTATCGATTACACTTAAGCGACATTATATATATTTTCTTGCAATCATCTGGTTGACTTGGGTATAAGTGTCTTAAATAACGCCATAATATATTCATGAGTTGTGGTTATTGCTTACCAAATCGTAAGATATTCTCGGCCCGCAACGCCACTTCATCTCAAAGCACGAGGTGACTTACGAATTATCCGATCAGCCGAAGCGTTTCGGTTTTCTGGGCGAATATATATCATTAGAAAAAAAAACGTCGAGACCAAATATATATATTTTTAATTCCCTCTGTCGAATGTCACGTGGATGGAATATATTTGTGCAGGAAGTAATTCTAAGCCATATATCAGAAGTTGGGATTATGATATATCGGATAATAACCAGAAAAAAGCTGTTAAATGCCAAAATAGTCGTCAGTCCAATATATAAAAAATTTCAAACGTCCCGAACTAGCACCTGCGCGAAGCTAGGGTTAAAGTCTTGCAATGGATGAATGTGAATGGAGATATTTTAACTGGTTACACAAATTAAAAAAAAAATTTGCAGAACAAAGCACTCAAAAAGCTCTTGGCCATTTTGGCACTCAGATCGTGTGCCAAGATGTGACTGAGTGCCAAAATAGTAGGCCGATTGTATCAAAAAGGTCGCATTCGTTTAAATATATATATATATATATTTATATTTATATATATATATATATTTATATATATATATATATTTATATATATATATATATAAATATGTGTATATATATATATATATACACACACACACATATATATATATCAATCAATAAAATATATATACATATATATATACATGTGTATGTATATAAACATATATATATATATATAGATATATATATATATATATATATATATATATATATATATATATATATATATATATATATATATATATATATATATATATATATATATATATATATATATATATATATATATATATACACATATATATATATATGTGTATTAGCACGAACGCGACCTTTTGTGGACAAACCGCCAACCTTTCGTAGACTTTGGTCCACGAAAGGATATACCAATATGTCCACATAAAGTCAACGCACTTTTTGTTTAAAAATAATTGTAAATACTTTGGTTTGACCATTCCAATATGATAGTCTAATGTGGATAAGGTACAAAAATAATTTTTCACGGGTGATTTCTTTGGATCTTGAATATAATAGCGAAATAAAATTTTAACAACTAACCATTCGTTGACAGAACCCGCAAACCTCAATATCTTCCATCCAACCATATATACTTCGACCCAAACTGCCGAAATAATGTTTAATCATGTGTGTTGGATATGTTTATTTGAAAAATTAAAATATTTGATTTCTTTTTAAATTTCATTTCCAAAAACTTTATTTTTCTCCTTATTCATCAATCTTCAACATTGAATTATATTGTGAAATGCTACCGATGGTACATAATGATCGCATCTACAACAAATATTATGTTTCTAATCAGTGATGACCGAAAATGATTAAAAAGTTTCCATATTCGGCAAATGTTCGAAAATGTATTTGGGCACGAATGGTTGGATTTATACGAATAATTTAGTGTCGTGACCTTTCGTGGACGACCTTTCGAGGACCAAAAGTATATACCAGAAACAAAAAGTGATATAAAGATTTTTATTCACATAAAACTACTTCATTGTATCAATTAAAATATGCCGAATAAATTATTGATATTTAATGATACCAAAAATGTATTATAAAAATTTGTCCTCGAATGGTTTGGATATATATATATATATATATATTTATATATATATATATATCTATATATATGATATATATATTATATATATATATATATATATATATAGATATATATATATCTATATATATATATATATATATATATATATCTATATATATATATACGACTCTTATATAGGATCTATATATATATACCTCTCTATATATATCTATATATATATATATCTATATATATACACGCACTGAGCTGCAATGTCAGCTTTTATGTTGATGGATTAAGTCGGTAAGTCGCAGTGAAGGGAGCGTGCTCTATTCATCCGAAGGATACCACACCACCTCGTGTGCCGTAAAGGCGATTAGTTTCAAATTTAGGTGAATAAGTGATGATATGCGATCGTGGGGTGCTACGGCCCCTGAATACTGCAATAGACATCAAAATTGTCGGAGCATTGTCTGCTGTGATGTCATCAGATGTTTGGCCGTATGTTTTGGTTTGTCGGTGGTGCTGACCATTTGTTTACTGCTTAAATCAAACAATTAAAGTAAGGAGGCTAAATAACGTGAATCGTCAACATTATGCGTACAAATACTGTCGATGATTTCTTGCATTTATCTATTTGAGTGTCAACATATAAATTCATAAAACAAGTTAACAACATTGACCAGCGTTAGGTGGTATTTTGTTGAAACTTTATAGATTGATAACCTCACCAGATCGGATCTGGGCGAAGTGTATTGTATTGACGAATATACTGGAATAATCATAATTTTTTACATATGTTGAGGAGCTTACGTGGTCCAATCATATCATTGAGTTAAAATGTCTTGCCATTTTCTAGAGAACGATTGACGTGATAGCTTTGGTTTGGTAATACATCGCTGCCCCCTAAAACGCCATTTTAGTGGTATAAGTAAACAAGGTACTAGGGAGATGAAATACTTGGAAGATAAATAGAGTACTCTCTATTCACTGCAAATAATCGACCGCATCCATCAACATTTACGGTGACATACTGTACCCGTGTTCCACGTTATGAGCCGGACATTTGCTAAGCGCAGGTCGTAACCGCTGCTTGTTTGTGGATAGAGCATGATAAATACCTTCAAAAGTGGCAATTATTCATATGTAGAGTATGATAGGTTAACTATAGCAACTACGTTTTAGGCGCTTGATGAGTACCTATGGTATATAAAATATTTGTAATACATAACAAAGGCCTTTATGTATTGCCCTTCGCCGACAAAATCGACTTTAAGAATAATATTTTCTGCCTACTTGAGATGATATATATGTCATGACGAGATAAACTAACGCGTATTGACGGTAATATTTGAATAATCTGCCTTGTTGATATTCCCGGCACTCGCATTTCACACAATCATATGAAGTATTGTAGAAAATCGGTTATATGTCCTTAAATGTGTATTGTTGTTGGGCTTTGATGAGGCATCGCATAGGCTATTTTGGATAGACCAATTGAGAAACAATAGCTCGATGATACTCTACAGATTGAATATTAAATTTGCATGCTAATATTTGCAACCATGGTTAGCTCAGAAACATGTAGCATGTGGGTAAATGGTTGTGCTTGAGTTACCAGCGTTTCGCATTTTAACAAGCTGTCATTCAGCCAAATGCATAAATGCATGGTTTTACATAACATGAGTATGTATGAGTGTACGCGGTTCTCTCAGTTACTTGTCATCGATATTGGCTGGTGATGCGCATCTTTTTCCCAAATACTATCCGAATCATTAGTAACTCAATGAATTGCAGGAGATTTGATGTACATATAAAGGAAGTTTTATCATTGGGAACTCTCAATGTGTCTATCAATAAACACAGGTTTCTTGGGATAACTTAGCTACAACAGATTGCACAGAAATGGCTCCTCATGGATAAATCTGCAAATCATGTATAATTGTGCAAATTGATGGATTGTTTCTCGCATATGCAATGAATGTTTGGTACTTGACAGCTCATACATTTTGAGTATCCATTGTATTATGTGCCATGGAGCGACTTAGTTCTATTTCAGGCTGAAAGTGCGTGTTAAATTCGCCAAATCGATCCGACTGTCTTCATAAGGAATGAAAGAGGCACAAGTGTCACTGTTCTGTTAACCATTTGGTGCATCCCGTAAACACATACATTGGCGTGATTGTCAACTTGGTGGGGCGGAGTCGATGTAAGCCCTCTTAGCATAGCTATAATCTCGTTGTGGTTACCTAGGCAACCAATTTCTTTTGGTGGATTTGTTTGCATATAATGCCGCTTTGAACAATCAATGGAAAGCAAAATTATGGTTTGCCATTACATCAGTGTGCACTGTAGATGTCTTGGAAGAATAATGTGATTGTTTTGGGCAGCATAATCTATCAGGCGGGGCAGTCAGACATTTAGTTCCCTTTAGCTCTTGTGCTAATGCATACCAGCAATATAAGACTGCAAATGCCTTTATATATGATACTAAGCTAGTGTAGTTGTTCATATTATTCACATGGGTTCACAGAATAAATTGGATAACATAGCAAGAATGAACAGTTATGTCCAGGTAGGTGGTTTTTGCCTTTGTATGTGCTTACTAATCACGCCTCATCAATCCTAAGACCGACGTTTCTATTTGCTCCAGTGGTAGGCGTCAGATGCCAGGCAACACTTGGAGTAAACCTGCTGAAGTAATGCTGTGCTTAGGGAAACCACGTTATGCTTCAAACATGCAATGAATATATGAATGATACACACCTTATCGATTGGGACCTCCACAAAAAGTTTGCACTTCTCTTTTTCAAAGTTTGTTTAAAATTTTACTATCGCGTCGATAATAAAAGGATTGTTTTTTGTCATGAAATCGACAGGATCCTCTCTCGGTTGTAACATGATTGGTGGATATGCGACGCAGTGGAGTTGAAAATTTCCTATATTTAGGATATCTTTGACATCATAACAAGACATGTATGTTGCCCTATCTGTGCATCGTTGAGTATACCAATCATTAAAATTAATAATAACTTTACAGATAGAAAATAACATCTTTCGGAGTAAATGATACCCTATGGCTAACATCTTGATAAAACCTTCCTCGAAACGTCCACAAGTACATAATTGTTTCACACCTCAGCACTTTGTACAACGAGCCTGGCTACAAACATTCATATGTCTACTCAGGTTTATGATGCGAAACCACTATAGTTTAAATGAAGAACCTAGTTGCCTGGTTATTGCTGCTGATAGCAACAAATGCGCTGGTCAACGTCATCTATTCACCGATGAAGATGTCTTCACAGCTCACGTGTAACTCAACATGCTGTTTGCCACGCACATTCGCTTGTGCAATTTAAAATGGGCAGAATCGTCAACTAAGTAGTTTTCCTCGATGCCCCACTTTAACAGCTAACGAAACTTCAAGTTAATGTACTGTGTTCTTAATTGGCCCTATTAATTATTTCCATGGTAATATAATCACAAGCTCTAAGTCAGTCAATTACTTTTGTAAATACATACATGTATAAATAAAAGTACCAAGCGCATTTCTTTATTTTACAATAGCCATAGTCACATTGTTTCTTCAGAAGCAAATTATATCAAATTACAGTATCCTGCATACATTTGGTAAACCAAAAGGGTTTAGGTAAGTATTACTTTATGTGAGCGATGTTTTTCGTGAATCGTGACATTTAGCTTGCATGACGTTTGGACAGAATGATCTTTAATAGAAAGCACAGCACTTTTATATGATCTTTCAGAAACCATGGATACTTTCAGTTTTCGTTAATGATCCAATATGACGATGAGCGTTATTTGTCAGGTACGATTTTATGATGAATAATGCAGTTGAGATATTTCATTTCAGCATGTCAGAGATTTATCCGCTTGCTGAAGTCGTTTTAACAAATGCCTGGCAATTATCATTGTACCAATTAACACGCAAACATGATTATATCACCGATGCTATATCATATCAGCGACAGGTTATACCTTGCCCGCAGATTCGGGAGATAGAATAGTGCACAAGTGCTTCCAATAGCAAAATATACCGCATATACATTATCACTATGAAGTTCCGAAATATTTATTTCTTCAGAAGAGCATTATTTGTCTATGATTTGAACACGGAATCGCAAAACATTACCTTAAGTAGAAATGTTTCACAAACCAATAATCTCGGCCACTCAAGCACATACCACTGTAGCATATGCATATCACCTGAATATAAGTCGGACGTGTTAAACCCCATTGTTCTTATAAGCACCATTTTGGTCATGTTGCTGGTCCACGGGACTATTATTCGACCTGTATTCAACAAATTGCTGCTTTATAAGCAACGCACCGAGCTGCCATGTCGGCTTTGATGTAGATGGATTGAGTCGGTAAATCGCGGTGAAGGGAGCGTAGCCTATGCTTCGTTAGGATGCCATACAGCCTCTAGTGCCGTTAGGACAATCAAGTTAAAAAGCAAAGTTACTAGATATGATGATATGTGATCGTGGTGCTGCTACGGCCCCTGAATACTGCAATAGACTTCTTAATTGTCGGAGCCATGTCTGCTGTGATGTAATCAGATGTGTTCCCCTATGCTTGATTTGTCTGCTGCGCTGACCATTCGTTAATTGCGTAAATCAAACAAATAAAGTGAGGAGGCTCGAAATTGTAAATCCATATACTATTTTCAATCAATCATCATCTGTTCGCCCTTTTGATAATGATCGTATATACGATGGAGGGATATGTGCAAAATGATATATATATATATATATATATATATATATATATATATATATATATATATATATATATATATATATATATATATATATATATATATATATATATATATATATATATATATATAAATATACACATATATATATGTATTATATATATATATATACTACATATATATATATATTATCTTTTCACACATATCATCGTGTATACGATATATATAAAAGTATATGTATATATATATATATATATATATATATATATATATATATATATATAAATGTAAATATATATATGTATATATATATATATATATATATATATATATATATATATATATATATATATATATATATATATATATATATATATCGTCAGACTACTTTAATGCAGCCGCTCGTTAATTTATCACATGATCTACTTTTCATTGCTTATCGTCAAACTTGACGAATAACCTACTTGAATTAAACATAGCCACATATTGAAAATGCGGAGCTTCCGCCCTCAAAGTCACTATATATATTGACGGCTAGCATTGTTCACTGCAGTGAACAGAGATCGTTCAGTCATTCAAACTGTACTATCGCGTTAATGCCAGGTCTATGGGTTCTGTTAACGGTGCGCTCGTTCGAGCTAGGCTGTATCATCAGTCCATTGTTATGGCGCCTGGTAATGAAAGTGGTCTTTCTGACTCGACACCATAATTGGCGCTGTTTGATATCGTTTATTTCCGTTGACAATGTAGTTCACAGTGGTGGTTAATTATTTACAGCAGGTGCAAGTGTTGTCGTATTTTATGGTATACGTTACGTTTAATATTATAAGTAAATAACAGATGACAGTTTTACGGAATCAATTCCTAATAATTTGTGGTTCGTCTGACGAAAACTGCATTCATGTATTGCAAGGACAATCAGATAAGCCATTGAATTTGGTACAGTAATGGAATGTCATTTATGAATCATTTGTTGTCGGGATTTAAGTTCGTGGGGTGGCAATCTCTACGGTGAGGATTACTTTGAAACTGCTGTTAAGATGTATAATAATCTTCAAACTCTTAAGCATGAATTGGTTGTATGCATATTCGGTTGTTTGCAAAGATTTGCAATATTTTATAACCGCAATGACCATTCGTTTTACTTCTCGGGATGCAAGACAACGCATTCAAGTCAAAGTAGTATCAAGTTGCGTTTAATGCAGCGCTCATATCAAGAAATGTTGTCATTTTTCTATTGTAAATAATCACTATGATTCCTTAGCTCATAACGACCATCGTATCGTCATGCAAACATGTCCAAATCAAATACCTCGAAAGCCGGGTAAATAAACAATAACAATGATCTAGTTAAGTTTGGTATGGCTTGGTTGGTCTCCAATATATTTTGACGTACGCTAATTATCAAAAGATATCTGTGGAAAAAGACATTTCCTCCGCACATTTCAACAAAACGAGCATCTTACATTTTATTATTATTTTGGGCATGTCTAAGAATTACGGCCAGTGTTATGACTTCGGGTATGGCGCTAGTTAAGATGTATTATTCAAACAGCATATTTCAATTCGATGTATAACACTACCTTGTTTGTGTTACTTCTTAATTTAAGAGGTTGATTAACCAGCAAGCGTTACTTGGGTTTGGATTTGTTCAGTTAAAATGCTATAACATAATTGTAAAGCGAAATAAGATTTCGAATATTGCGGTTAAAAACCATTCTTCTTTGCAGAAAATACAGAGATTGAGCAATATAAAAGTTGAGGAACCCCATCAGACTGCATTGATAGGGAATCATAAAAGTGAACGCAGGTAAAGGACAAAGCAAACAATAACTGGTGATATATACTTGTGTTTGCATCTAGTGTTGGATAATACTGAGCCTTCATACCATCTCAATAGCATATACGTTTTACGGCAATGGCACACAGTAGGGTCCGCAGAACAATTGCCACCATGATAAACGTGACAGCCTTGGCATAGATAGTTATGAGCACATTGTTATGTGTAACGCAGTGGTATTAAATTGGGCCGCCATTCATTATAGCTGTTTGTTTAATGAGTATTTGATTATAGCTTGGCACGAACGTTAACACATTTTTACATAAATTGAAAGCAAAAGCTGTCCATATTGGTCACTCATGCACAATAATATTTTTTGCCTACTATCGGTTACCATTTAGGTAACGCTTTCCTCTATCAAGTTGGCTGTCTTGCGCGTGCATAGGCGTGTGTAATGGTCATGTTGGCGCATTGAGGTTGTAAACGCTATTACAGAGAGTATGATCATTGAAACGTCGGAAAATTGTCTGTAATTAGTCAATGCGATGATGCATTTTCCGTTGCCAAAAAAAGATGCGCAATATTTGCCTATAAGATGCGGCATTTTCTTGCCATTGTGAGTTATTGATCAGAGGAAATTCTTTACGATAAGCTTTGGAAAGTTGTTAATGACAAAACAAATTATAATTGTAAGTAGGCTCTGGGTGATCGGCATACGTACTCTTAATTCTAGTCGATTGCATACATTGGGTTTGGGTTGGTTTGCCTAACTTAAATTACTTCCGAAGATGCGTTGACTGCTGTCATTGCAACTCGCAGCGGCATTGAAAACATAGAGAACATACAGCTACAGATACATCTCACCTGTCAATGAAATTGCATTATATTTGGTTAATTACAGAGCATGATTTCTGGAAGATATATACCCAAAGGATAAGACGTTGATATTTAGTTTTATTGCAAGACAAAGAATCACCGAAACGCTCCTAATTAATAAAATATACCCGTGCTCATCACAATACCAGAAAGACAACTTGAACGTCAGGGCTGCGGACAGAAATGTTAACGAACAAGCAAATACTGTTTAAATGCTAACCAAAACGGGTTGCTGTAAAATTAAACAATTAGGCATGATTATGTCTCACACATTCAGGTTTGCATAACCAATTGTACGCGAGTAAGTGCCCTCTAAATTGTGATATTCCAATTATATTGATATGCCGATTTATGCACAAGTAACAAATACACACAATCATCTAGCGCTTTTGTAGGTTGATACTAAATCAATATAATCGCATAAAAAGCATGCCGAGGCAATTCATGTATCTTCCTCCAGAAGTATTTCAGCTCTGATAAATTCTTGAAATATGCCTTTTATGCACGCAAAGTGCCAATCGGAGTACTATTCTGGTCATCAATCCAAGCGACGGTTTATGCTGAACTATTACTTTGGGGCACATCTGATGCATGGCTGACTAAGTGCCATTGAGAAGCCAAACATATTGTTTTCGCATTCCGTGTAAATGGTGTAGACTATCGATCAAGCCCCATTAATAGTCATTCACATGACAGCTTGTACTGCAAAATAAACATCACAATCAATTGGTTTGAAGACAGCATGATTGCTGGATCGATTATAGTAACGGCTAGCACGCCATACATTTATTAATGCTCTCGAGTAAGTTTGGAATACTAATATACTTTGTTGGTATTGCAACCTTATGCATATTGCAGTCAGTTGTATTAGTGGTCTCTTACCTCTTCACACAGAAAGCACAGACTACTAATGAACATTTAATGAAAGGATTAATTTCCATGCTCTAACTAGGTCGCAGTTACTTGATTTAAAAGTTGTCGACTGAGCACTGGTAACAGTAAAAGACCCTAAACAATTAACAGTGCGATATTTAGTATATTACGGACTAAATTTTATTCAGGGAAAGCAGCTGTATTAGCTCAAGCTCCAAGGATTGGTGTTGCCTGTGTAGCGAGGGTTACTTTTTAGGCTTAACATACCATTCCTATTTGCAGTTACTCGTACAAAGATACATCCCTATGTTTAGCAATAGTCTCATGCTGCTCACGCGCCCAATTATTTAAATTAGCGCTGACCAGAGCCAAGCCGGCAATGCTATATGCAGTGTTAAATTAATACAGTGGCTACCTCTTCTGCTCGTGCACTGTTAAATGGCAAATAACCGCGCCAATTACTAGTGAAGCCCACCAGCATTGTATAACAAAACACCAGTTATATGTTTGACATTAACGATGGACCAGAATATAGGATTAATAACTACATTAAATGTTCATAGACATGGCTTTCGATTGATCACAGACTGCAGTACTTAGCCCAATGAAGCTGCAATAGTCGTGATATTTTATATGCTGCACAAGTAGGTACGAAAACCTTCCTTCAGAGAAAAAAATTATTCAGGTCGACCCGGAGAATGCGCATTGGGTACACATATCAGGAGCGTTTGCTCCAAGGAAGCTTTTACACATAGGTAATGCCAACCTCTCAAGTAAATTATCGTGCGGCTGATGCACTTACGGGTCTATGTTTTATTGGCTTTCCATACAAACCAATCAAGCATTTGTTCGAAATACCCCAATGATTCTCACTTTATGTAGTGGTAGAGTTGTAAACGCGTAATGCTGTATTGCGAGCGTAAGTTTTGGCAAATTGTTTTCCTTGACAAATGAATATACTTCGGCTTTACAATTTGTATCTCACAAAAAGAATGGTTGAGAAGTGAGACCTCATTCGGCTATTATACAACCTGAGAATTATGAGACGAGAAGATATCAGGTTGCAAAAGCAGCAAATTAAGTTTGGTAGCAAGTGTGCTACTGTTGAAAAAACGACAACTATATATGACGGTGCACTGCCAACACAGATGTCTGAAACAATCAAAACCTCACAGTGCTTCATTGGTTCAATTAAGATTCTCTACATTTATCGTCCGATGCGCGCAACAGCGACAATTTGATCCAAAACATTTCGACCCTATCAGCATCGCATGACCGTGTGACGTAGTTCCAACTGTAAGAATTCATCGTCGAGGTGGAACAAAATTGTTCATTGCAACATTATCATGCACTAATCAATTATAACGGTGGTACTAATTCAGTGAGACAAATGTACTGACATTCTGCGCTATTTATATTTGTTCTTTCCATTATGAAGATGGACCTGCCATTCTGCAAGGATAATATTAAACGTGAACATGTCCCATTAAATGATTTGACATTTGTATTGTTGACGAGAATGCGTTAATAGAAGCCAATGCTCCCTCGTTCCTGTAATACAAAGACCGCCAAATGTTGTTATATTGCAACGCGGCTTTAGACGATGTCTGGTATTTAATTGTGAAACCTGCAACAATGAGCGAAACTGACATGGCTGTCTGCAGTGTCCACTTCTTCATTTCGGACGTGACTTGTGAATGGCAGGGTGCTATAAATGAGTGCTGGTTTCACTCTCGCTTCCTCTGATGTTGCATAGACACAAGTGAGAGTCTCTAATGCTGGTCCTTACAGATGAGTGCGCTACGATGGCATGAAAGCAGTCGATGGGAAAACCTGTATGCGTGTTCGAGGCCAGTAAGTAACTGGTGGTTCACTGTCCTGTCAAATATCATACCGTTTTATCATTCCAATCTGTTTAATGTAATTATATGTGCCAGGAAAGCTCTTCTTCATACAAATAGTTTAGTTTTGTATCTCATCAGCCCAAATATCTTAGTAGTCAGTGACCGCCGGGATCATTCCCACGGGTCCATGCCCGAATTTGGTAGTTCACTAAAATTAACGGGGGTAAAGAAGCAATCAATCGATGTATTATTACTTCACACTAATTAGGGCATGTAAAAGTGAATGCGTTCAGTTCGTACGCGATTCAGTATCTCAAAAGGATTGTCACTACGCTTCCAAGTGCCGGGTCGCTCGGTCAAAATGGATTGGCTTGGTCACCGCGTCGATGCGGAACACCTGACCTCTAACTCCCGACTCACCATCAATCAGCGGCCGTATTTCGTTCTTTATCGCAGTATATAAGCCTTCCCACCCCGACCGTTCCGTTCGAACTCAATCAGTGTCGTAAGTGGGCTGCCATGAAGCGCCTGCGAGAATGAAATCAACCATGAGATGACTCATCTATTTGCACACCAGACATTAAGTGCTGTTTGAATAAAATCTTTCTTCTGTTAGATCAATGCATAATCAAATGAGCATGTTATCCATAAATCTGGAGAAGCGAAAAATGGGCAAGCAACTCGTTAAGGCGAGAGTTAGCATTGACCCGCCTACCAATTACCACATATAGTCGATTACGATGATACGTTACCGAGCGCAGAGTATGCAGAGCGCTTTGCATGGATGCGCCGTTAATTTTTTTGTCAAGTGCAACACCAGCGAGTATCGTTAGTGAGTGACATGCAAAAGACATTCAATGCCGATACAAATATTCACTGTAGGACAGTGTTATAAAAGCCAGAGATGCGGCAGTGTAATATACTTAGTATATTTCCAGTAAACGCAGACATTAAACATGCAAATCTGTGTCCTTGGGGGGGGGGGGGGGATAGTGGGGGATATATATATATATATAGATATAGATATATATATATATATAGAGAGAGATATATATAGATATAGATATAGATATATAGAGAGAGATATATATATATATATATATAGATAGATATATATATATATATCTATATCTAGAGATATATATAGATCTATATCTATATATCTCTCTATATCTCTCTATATATCTATATATATATATATATATCTCTCTATATATATATATCTATATCTCTATATATATATATATCTATCTATATATATATATATATATATATATATATACTAGAGATCTACTTCACTTGAAGCAAAATGGTCGAACTAGAAAAAGCAGGCCCTTGGTGAATGCCCTTGTGTAAGGCGCATTATGCTTTAAATGTCACAATATACATTGATTGATGCAGTCGGTTGACCGCTTTACATATAGCGGGTACCGGCGCAATTGTCTTGGAAACGTAGTTACGAGGTAAATAGGTTTCTACGGATGCGATGCAGTGTTAGAGAATGGCTATGTACAGCGCCTTGCAGCCTCATTGTTCCTTTGTCGGTACTTTGAACTGGCTTTTGTTTGGCTGCCTATTAACTTGCCGGCAATATAGGCGTACCAATCGACTACAGGTGGGAAAATAAATGTGATTCTGTCCGTTCGTCAATTGAACAATAACATTACTAACAATGGTTCATCCAGGGCACAGTTCATCAATTTAGAGTATCCTATATTCTATGTACTTGTGTCACATGGCTGTCCGCAATATAAATTCGACATGCATTAGTCTCTATACATCTATCAGCGTCATCTAAAAGTGGCTCATGCGGATGAATGCACATTAAGCCGAAGTAATGTACGATTGTTTCAATTTAAACTTTCAATTATAATCATTATTAGCTATCATACAAAGAGCACAAGCATAATGGCTTTGTAATGATGCCGTGCTGGCTTGACCATTATACTAGCTTGTTGCATCTTCACTTACAAAGCCGTCAGCATCTCGATCTTATTATCATAGCTGTTTCATGTTAGTAATTGACGGAATAATCTTCGTCATTATTTACTGGCCACGAATATTCGCTTGTGCAATTTAAAATGGGCAGTCTCGTCAACTCAGGAGTTTGCCTCAATACATCTCTTTAACAGCTGCAGAAGCTCCAAGTTAATAAAATGTGTTCCAAAACAAAAATGTCTTGATATATTTTGCCAACGTAATACAACCAAAAGCTTCATGTCAGTCAATTACTGCATCCAAAAGTTACATATATAAAATTACCAAGAGCATTTTTTAGAATAGCCATAGTCACAACGTTTCATCAAAAGCAAGTCATATCAAATTAAAGCATCCTGCATAATATGCCACTGTGTGGATCTGGCTAATAAAGCGATACTCGTCATCGAGGGAAGGTACAGGTCGATAACCTTTTTTTATGTGCAATATTTTGTAACTCAAAGATATATATCCGACATACCCCCGATTTTCTTTCTCGTCGCTCCTCCTGCGATGTCTTAATTTGTGCTTGATAGTAAACTGCTGTCCGTCGCTGTTGATGTTCATAGCGAGGTGCAGTATGTGATAGGATGTATAAACTCCTGCAGTTTGATTAAACATATGAACCTATTGTTTGCAGTACATCACAGCCATAGCCCTAAACTTAAAGCTAAGTATTTTGACGAATCATTCGTAATAATGAAATTGAAATGACGTCTTCCGACTTCGAAAATGACGACAAAAGCCCGCGCCGGTGTGTGGAATTTGGATAGAACAGTATCGGGCTGAAACGTAGGTAACGGTAACATAGCGGATTCGCAGCTTATCCCATGATAACTGATCGTAGGAGAATAAAACGATACGTGACTCATCAATTTTCCTTTGTGATCTGCTTTAACGAGTGAATGCACATTAAAAAGATGATTAGAATGTTCGATCCTTGAAAACAATTTCCTTACAATAATTTTGTCTACTATCATAACTGCGGGCCACTAGCTCGGTGGCTTTATGATGATCCCTTGATGGCTTTAGATTTGTAGTAGCTCGTTACATCTTATCACTATCGACACCGTCAGCATCATCATCTAACAATCAAGGTTACAGTATTACACAGATAATTAATTAATGAAGCAAACCGTTATCAGCATAGTTTAAGCAATTCAAATTGCAATCAATCTTCCAGATACTCATCAAGGCCAATCATCTTCCTCTGCTGCCTATTTGCGCTCATCATGTTTTCACCTGCTAACAAATTGTACCTAGTGTCATTGCTTGCCAGAGCGGCAACAACAAATGCGGCTTTGACAAAACGCTGAATTAGGGAGGATAATGAATGGGGTTTATAGGTTCCCGAATATATTTATGTGCATAACACAACTCCATGGGTGGACTGGAAACCTTCCATATATCTGATAATTGGCTGATGAAGTGGATAGATGATGATTAGTTACCTGTCACACACCAAAGCATTGATTTATAGCAGAAAATCTGGTGATAAGACTACAATAATATGAAACTGAAATAACCATGAAATTTGAAACAGGTCGAAATGCTTATGCTGTTAATCCATGTGACTCTGCTATTTTGAATAATTAAGGCCGTATTCTAGAAAACTGAGTACGTTTTAGTGAGCACACCTGTAGACACGGAAATGTCACTTCCAGTTCAGCTTATCCTGCTGCTATTTCCAATGACAAAATTGATGCTGCTATTAAAGGTAAAAGGCAATATATGCCGACCGGAAGGCGTGCAATGACATGTCAAGTCTCAAAGGTAGCAGTGGTCACATATAGTGCTTCACATATACTTGATAGTACCTCGTTACTCAATATGGTCGATGACTTATGAATCAATGTTTCAGTTCACTGTTGGCTCTAGGATGCTGGATGTCTATCATTAATGTGTCATAGAATCGACACTGTTCTGCCCGCATCGCTCCGGCGTTTTAAATTGGACTCAGTGCGTTGTATTTTGTTTTATATGGTGGTGTAATTTTCCAGACAAAATTATCCGTGTTATGCGATTAAGGTGCAAAAAGTTAAATGACTGTTTGAAGCGTTAGAAGTATAAACTACCCTCAAAGTGGATGGGGCATCACATAAGAGGGATCAGGCCCTGTGCGAATGACATCCTGACCAAGCTGTATTGCCATCAACAGAGGTTTGTGGGCACAGAGAACAATGTAATGTTACATCCATTTGAGTTATCGCGCTTGCGTAAAGCTGCATCCGCCTTGGATATTCAGACCCTTCGGCTTTAATCTATTACTGCTTCAAATTTTTGGGACACAAAGTGTTCTATAACTAATATTGCTAAGCTACAGACCACATGCCTATCACCACAGCAAAATTTTGCTCCAGAATGTCGAATGTGTTTTGGCACTTGCTTGCTCGCAATGTTGTCGTT
>CM067352.1:32487014-32499514 GCA_034190875.2 Urechis unicinctus | reverse complement strand
CAGAGTTGGTTAACGAAATTTGAAAAAGAGATTGCAGGATGCTTAAAGTCAATGGTATAGTGTGTGACCTTTCTAGAGCAAACCTGATAAAATGGACACAGTACCAGGAAAGTTGAGTGTTCTCGTCCTATTTCACATAAAGCAGCAAAAGAAGCTCGAGCGAGTTAATAATTACTGTCCCACACCTTTACAAGACACAAGATAGCTGTCCAATCTAAACTACGAGAGACCGAACTGGCTATTCGAGACAAATTGGTGGATCGTTTTTAATCGGCCAATAGAGAGGGGGGCCATGTCTGCTTTATTCATCATAGAATATCAATGATTGATGCTACTGTCTACTTTAAGGAAGTATTGATGAATAGCTTGAATCATCTGAGGTGATATTTTGTGGCTGACAAGTAGCACATATCAGATGTAATGTCTAAACACACATGTTATCAAACGTTGTCTAGACTATAGGAGGTTTTTTGCATTAAGAACGCCCGCTGAAGCCACTAACATTCAATGGGATTCGAAAAAACACCGACCAATTTATTAGGATTATCAATAAACGATACCAACATGTTGTGTCTTGTTTTGTAAAGGGCTTATATGAGGCAATATTGTCACTTGTAAATAATCACGATTGCCGGGCTTATAATAACTAATATAAACTCGCGAGTGTAAGGGTCCATCTTTCTATTATGAAAATCCAACTAGCCGCTCGAGTTATGAAGTTTTGCTCCCTTGTTAGCTACATAATCAGGTGTATCAATCATATGTGCACACATTGTTTGAGTTTGAGCTCACGATATGTGTGGGATTATACAATATATAAATAGATATTCCTCTGGTAACCCAAAGACACGCCTGCATTTCTTCCTTTGGTAAATCACCGTCGGAGTTTGTCAACACTCTAACCGCTAGGTTCAAGCTTTTGCCATATCTAATTAATAACCAAGAGACTCGTTATATCTTTTGACGATGTTAATGTATCAGAAAGCTGTTTGTCTAGTGGTATGTTTCATTAACTTCTAGAATATCATGTAACGTCGCACTATATGATTTGTTAGTATCAATGAAGCTGTTACAGTATTCATATTATCACATGCTGTCGAACAGATTTCAGGGGAAACAATTTATTCATATCGTCCCGTAGAATGCGCATCGGGTACACTTATCACAAGCGTTTGCTCCAAGTGAGCTTTTTAGATAAAGGCACTGCAAACCACTAAATGGAATACTCCTCTACCTCTACCGCTTGCATTTTACGGTTTGGCTGATGTCCCAAGGGATCAATATTGTTCCGTACCAGCCAATCGATCTTTTTAAATACCCCCAAGACTCTTGCATTACGTTAGGGCAGTTGTATAGATACTACACAATTAGCGCTATGTTGTGGGCATCAGATTATGGCATTATGTTTTGCCCAGTCAAGTTAACATATTTCGACGGCACGTTTTTTGTTTAACCAAAATTTAGTGAACGATGACCAAGAACCGATCCGGCTTCGTGTCGTGTGGATACGATTGTGTTATACTATACGAGAACCAGATACTATTTAATCCCAAAAAGATGATAGATCAGGTTGCACGAGCAGCAAGTACAGTCACGGGGGAAAGCACGCTACTGAGAAGGCTTGACATGGCAGAGCGCATTGCGCATTATTTGAAGACAATGTTTGGGAATCTTCGGCGGGAATGATTAGTACTTTGAACACACACTTAGTCAATGATCTGTTGCGGCATAATAAGCGATGAAACATACATAATTTTCGGATTTATTCATTTTTGTTTTGCAGATACAAGGGATGTTTTCTACAACACCACTCCAACGGCTTATTTTTGACCTACGCTAGAAATGGATTCATTTATCATTTAATTAATTTCCGGTTACACAAAATAATGACTTGAAATATTGGCTTCCAACTTAGGTTCCGTAATTAATCATAACGCAAACAGTCGTATTGCTTCGTCTGACGTCACGTTGCCAGGTAGCACCATATGGCGGCCTTCGCGATAATTGAAATTAACACCCGCTCTGATTTGCACGCTCGCTATGAAATCGAAAGCCCATCACACCCGCATCATAATGAGAAATTATTTTTGTGTAGAGGCTGTTTATGTCAAAGGTATCGCCGAGAAAGAAATCCGACGACGATGACGGCAATCATGGTGATGAATTTGATGATGACGATGATGATGATGATAATGATGATGATGATGATGATGATGATAATGATGATGATGGTTAGGGTCTTAGATGCAAGCCACATCGTAGCCTCACTGTTACTAGTCACATCTACTCTATTAAAGGTTATGCTCACATGGAGGCTCGTAGCTTATGCTGTAAGCTGTATGCATATTACTTGAAATGTCGTGGATAAATATGGATCCTTATCAAAGTTTGTATTCAGTATTCTATGTAAGCATGAAACACGTTACTAACGTAACGCGTTACATTAAATGGCTGTATCCTATACCAACAAATTTAATAATTGTTCCTCCACCGCTGTTCAATCATCCAAGGTGTTAACTTCAGTTCATTGACATGAACAGGACAGTTAGTCAACGATGGCGTATACTGGATCAAAATATAAGAAATACGATACAAGGTTTCGACGAGAGACACAATATATAAATGCTCCATTCAGATTTCCTTTAAAGCTCGACATGCTCAATGCTGATGCTCGTTGTCGATCACACAGAAATATACAACATAGATGATTTGGTGATATAATATGATGGGAATCATAACAATATGTATTGATATATCAAGATTTTGTATCAGCGTTCACATATCTAGTCAGTTGATTCAATTCATATTTAAATTTGGACATGGGTATGTATACTTAGAGTGCAGTAATATACCTAAAGTGTCCTTAGTGTACCAAGATGACCTTTGGTAATTAAATTGGAGTAACCCAACTTCATTCAATGATACCTTTTCGGAACTCGCAGCCGTTGGCGCTATCTCAAGCGGCGTTAACGCGAGTGGGCACGGAATACCTGTATCCATATTTCGCACATGCATATACCCGTTTGGGAAATCATGACGGCAGACGTCAGTGTGCTGCCCACGACTTGCATCATATTCAAACTAAACGTTATGCAAATTGCTTGAGCTTTGACAACATTCTACATCCATAAGCGGCCAAAGTATCATAAGATTAAATGCTCTGTGTACTTATCTGCAGTTTTCAATGATGTTTCCCGTTGTTATTAAGATTAGTGTAGTTAACGGGTGGTAAACATATTTCCATCTTAATTGCAATTTTTGCAGCTAGATTGGCTTGCATTTTTATCCTCAGGTAGCACGCACATACGAGAGGGTGAGGATTTTATAACTGCGTGCACTGATGTCGGAAGCGCTGGACTTTCTTTTTGATGAAAGGCAAGCAGTTCTCTATAACCAAAGCTTGATTCTTGAGGTCAGATAAATAAAGGACTAATGTGCCGTCCAATATTTTTAAAGGAGTCAGTCAAAATTATTGCCGCTAAAAGTGGTTTTGTATTTATGCAGCTATAATTTTAAGCTGGTTGCTGGAAATGTTCATGAAAGTGACGTTGAAATGACTAGTTTGTTTGCACCTCTAATTGTCAGAATAGATTGATCTTCATGCACGGCCGGATATTATGTATACACGAGAAATACGAGAGATCAACATCGTCCTATCCAATTTTATACATTTTGATCAAGTTTTGGTTCAAGCATTTGCACGATATTATGATTTGTTTGTGCAAATGAATTGGTGTAGGTTCTCTCTTACTCAGTCATTTGAACCAATTGATATCAGCACTGGTGTGATTAAGATTCTCGCCATGCTCCGATGCGTCTAAATAAATGCGCTTCTGGGTGTTATGCCGCTAAGTAGCTACAAACATGGCAATTATACCTGGCGACATATAATTAGTAATGCAACCTGAGATTGAAAATAAACACATGATCCAATGCGATAAGTCACGCGGGTAAATTCAGCACAAGGAAATACGGCAGTCTGAAATTCAGGCTCTTCTGGCTGTGCTCGGTTCGAACCCGTGTTTAATATCAGATTAAAGTCATTACGTGGCACAGTAGCACGAGTTTGGATAGAAAACATGCACGCTGTTACATGTCAATGGTTGTGTGAAGCTTTAAGTAATAATGGCAGGTTATTAGGCGATTTTCTATCTGCATTGACCGGTAAATTAACTAGAGGTGGTTGATATTGCTTGTTTTAGTGCCAATATGATGTTCCCCATGTATAGGAGTACATCGCTAGGACAGACATCCTTTAATGCAATGCAATTCATATTGCTCACCAGTTGATATGTTGTCAAGCAAATACAATCATGATTTGTTGTGTTATATATGTATATATATATATAGATAGATATATATATATATATATATATATATATATATATATATATATATATATATATATATATATATATATATTATTATTGTATATATAATTATATATAGATATAGATATATATTATATATATATATATATGTATATATATATATATATATATATATATATAGAGAAACATAAATATATATATTTATATATATATATATAGAGATACATAAATATATATAGTTCTATATATATGGATATATAAATATATTTATATATATATACAAATACATATATATATATATATTTACATATGTATATATATATATATACACATATATATAAACATATTTATATATATATACATATATTTATATGTATATATATATACATATATATATATATATTTACATATATTTACATATATTTTTCGATGTGACTGCTGTAATTATATTTTGTAGAAATGATTGTTGCAAATCAGACCGCATGTATCGTGTTAGGCAGATGTTTTGAGTAATCTAACATTATAACACCTTATGTTAGCGTTTTATTGGTAAAAACAACTAATGAAATTAACCTTATGAGCCAGTTAGCTTAACCTATCTCTAAAATACCAGTATTATAGACAAATAATGCTAATATGTGGATTCAAATTCATTCGAATCTTTTCGTTTGCAGACAGGATCAATTCATTATAATGCATAGTCCTGTGCCCAAAATGTCCTTTGAATTAAAAGTATGCATTTTCGCTAACCCCACGGCCTTGTGTGGCCGCAAACACAGACATTCAGCCTGTCAAATATTTACTACTTGAGCGCAAAGCTGATAGTAAAAGATATGCAGTGAAGTGACGCTGCTGTGGTACCAAGTTCATGTCATTTATGACATTCTTTATTTGCACAAATAACCTGTAGGCATCACTAACCAAACAGAGTAGATGATATTGTGATATTATATAGTCATGATGGAATTAATCTTCTGTCTTCGAGGCTTTCAAACATGGTCCTTATTTATGCTTATTTTAATGTGTCATCTGGGGTCTACGGGCGATTGTTTTCATTGGATGGCAATTACAACATTTGTTGTGATGAATTGTAACGTCAGGAGTTACGAGTCTCTTTGACCTATTAGTTTTATAATGTTCTCCTATGGTTATTTTATAACGCCATTTTTGCGTCTATACTTCATTTTGTATCTGACAATATCACATATCTACGTTACAAAATACAATTGTTATATAGTGCACGCATAATTTTAAATGCCGAGTCCAGATAGATATCAACCAACTATTTATTTCATTCGTTTGAATAGTTCAACTGTTATACTACTTGATATCCAATGGCTGTGGCTATGATACAGAAACGCCCAATTATGCCAAATCGTCACATTGCCTTAGATTGAAAACGAAAGCGTGATGATGCATAGCTGGAATGTTTAAGAATTCTTGCTGCATTATTATATGAATCTTATTAGTTTCTGACGTCTGATATCACAACAATGGCATCTCCGCATCTTTTTGACGGATTATCCTTTATTTCAATTATTAAGTCAATAATTTGAAATTGTATAGTTACATTTTTCTATATCTTGAAACGGACTTTGTTCGTTGAAGTTACTTAAATGGAATCACAGTCAAGTTATTGGACCAGTACGTTGACATCAAAACTATTCCAATACAGGGCCAAAATGTGGCTGCTCAAAAAGGTTGGTACAACCGAAAAGATTCCGACGCAGCCCTTGTTCGAGCACCTGAAATTTGTTACTTATATCCTAGTAACTTTACTATTGGAGTAATCCTTATTTTAGAGGAAAGACTACAACCGCCCTCTTTGAAATAAAGAGTAGTTATTTTATCAATGCAGTTACTTATACACGTTTCTAACCCATAAAGAGAAGGTACTCCATGTGTGAAATAGAAGCAGTTCTACAAGCATGACAGAGAGCAATCCTGTTATATTTGGGCGCGCATAAAACAGTACAGCTTTCTAATGCATTCATCAGACGCGCGTCAGGTAGTTGCAGCGTTAACTTATTGCGGACGGAGGATTGATTAATGATTAATGGGAGATAAACCATAAATATAGTTATGATATTCTAGTAGATCCTCGATGAAACACTAACCGCTGGAGACAGATAAGAAAGCTATAACCCAAGAGCGTATTACTGGGTGGTTGAGTGTTCTGCTTCTCAATAAATTTATCAATATCTCTTGATTACCAGCATTATAGACGAACAACTTTAATCTGTCGATCCAGTATTTATCATTATACATGCAGCAAGACATTCAGTGTGGAGCATATTCCTATCATTCCAAGTTTTACTATGTTTTGTCCGATGATCACACGGACGTATTTCGATGGATCTATATATAAGTAAATGTTATGCGATGAGTCAACGTCGTTGCGCAACTGTGACCTTACCCTCTTGCCATTGATACATTGGGGTGGGTTTATTTGATGTTCGATTTTCGACCATAAGCTTGCAGACTCCATTTATTGACTTTCAAAGAGCTAGTACCTTGCTTTACAATTCAATCAGATCCATTATGCCATTGGGTATAATGAGGCATAGGTGATAACAGGATTGCAGCTTAGTGAAAATGATGCTAACTGTAATTTGTATAATAACGACCACAATGAACAATACGTGTCCGTTTGGAATGATAGCTGATAATTTTGCCACATCTCAGCCGGTGTTTGGTCACACAATTACTCATTTCACTTATTTTTCAACTGTTGTACATATCGAGGTCACCCTTTAGATGCATAAATTGTCAATGAACAGGCAGCGGAAAAAAAGTAATATGATTTGGTTATATCCAATAAATTTGACAATATGATGTCCTTGCCACTTTTGAATAGATGAAATATTCCCGTTGACACGAGATATGAGCCCTTAGTGAAATAACCTCCAAATATATAGGAATACTACGAACAGATAGTGGTGACTCTAGGCCTAGGTCGATTTTACAATATCATCAATCATCTAGCGAATTTTATTATCTTATTATCAACCCGACGCAAACTGATACGTAAATTCAAAGTTGTTGGTAGCACAACAAAATCCCTTTTTCGGCTTATTAGATATGTCGTGTGGTGATGGATGGCGCGCATTATTTAATATTCGTATGCGCATCATTGAAAGCGGTGACCTTATTTAGGAAGAATTACTTGCCACAGATGCAAGGGGTTTCGTGGTCGTATCTGTATGTCGTTGTATGGGCTACTACGCCACTCTTCCACTGATGTAGGGACACGCATCGGCGTGTTAGAGTAACCAAATGCTTGCGTCAGCGAAGAACACCCACAGATAAATGCATGCCCATATATTGGTCGGAGTTTAGTCAGTTGTAGCAAGTATGACTAGATAGAGTGCAAGGAGGCACCGACATGATTCTACATTACGCATGAACTAGGAGCGTATTTGATACACTGATCCTACTGCTGAAATATGGATGATCCCTAGTATAAAGGTTTTTGACAATGCAAATAGTTATTGCAACATCCAACAAACCTGGGAATGTACAGGTAGTTAAAGCAATAAAGATATTATAAATGTGATAATCACTGTGGCTAAAGCGGACCGACCAGAGCAAGCAAACGAAATCATCGATAGCAAGCAATAGACATCATGGATAGCTAGCAAACGACATAATGGATACCATGCTAACGACATCATGGATATCATGCAAACGACATCATGGATATCATGCAAACGACATCATTGATAGCATGCAAACGACATCATGGATATCATGATATTGAGCAATTTATTACAAAGCACGTCAAAGATTGTCTGCCCCAAAATGGTCTATAACACACTCTAAAAACAGGTGTTAATGAAATAACACATTAATAAACACTTACCTTCTAACACTTAATAAACATGTTCAGGTGTTAATAAACTTTAATAAATAAACATGTTCATGTGATTATCGAAATAAACGCCAAAAACACGTGAATGAGCTTCTAACAGTTTATTAACACCTTAACACGTTAACAATAAAGATTGTGTAAGTAATATAGACAGTGCCACAGATAATTGTTGCAGTAGGTCTAAAAAATGCAATTCAATTACCACATAGGTTACAATTACCACAGAAGGTTTTTTGACCAGTAAAAAGGTAATAAGATTATAGCTGATGACTAAAACGTTGAAAAAATAATAATTAATGTCTGCAAGATTATCATGTATTGTGTGAGGTTCGAACAGAAGCACCTTTGTAAAATAACATGATTCATGCAATTATATGCTGCACCGAGCATTTGACAATTAAAGCATAGCTAATTATTATTATACGACGCCACATGTCATTGACTCTATATAGATAAATCACATGCAAATAACATGAGTTAATCGCCATCCTTGAGCAATTTATCACATGCTTTTATTGTCAGTGTACGGTTCATGAGTTGAAAATACCGCAGCATCAGTATCGATGATGAGCAATTTCAGAAAACCGCTGCTTTTATTGTCAGTGTACGGTTCACTGAAGACAACAGCTTTGGAGGCTGTCTTTACAATACCCAAGCATTATCAATAGCTTATCGTCCTCAATCTGCAGCAACCATCTGAAGGAAATATCAGAATTTTATTTACCATGATACACCTTTTTGTAACTTATATTGAGCTGTACATATCGATATACTTCAACAAATTATAAATGCAATGCAGTACAGAATTGGATTTGACACCCTTCCCCTTCCTGATAGCCACCACTTTCTCCAGAGCTTGTATCAGCAAGATCGACTTTTCCTCATCAGTTGTCTTAAGTCAAACCATATGCTATGTGATAAATAATAAATACATGAATACTGGTTACGATACATAACAAATGTTTCCCAATTTGATGACAACCCTGACAAACAAAGGTTCCTGTGTCAAGGTCAAAGGTCATAGAGATATCACGACCAATTAGGGTCACATGGGGTGTCCTTGGCAAATAAAATGGGAGTCTCAGTCCGGAAAATAATCTCACAAGACAAACTATGTACGGTGTCACTCTGTCTAGGTCAAAGTTCAAGGAGGGGTCAAACTCCTAAAAGGCACATCTGGGGACCACATGGAGTATCCCTGACAAGAATGAAATTTAAATAACATGGGAGATTTTGACTGGAAAAGAATATCCCCTTTGTACAAAGTATGATGTCAGTGTGTCAAGGTCACATATCATGGAAGAATCACACCCCTAAAAGGCACATCTATGGACCTGAAGGGATGTCCCTGCCAAAATGAAATCCACTTGTCAAATATCCTGGAAGACACATGCCGGAATAGAAACTACTCAGAAAAACTGAGTACGGGTCACTGTGTCAAGGTCAAAGGTCATGGAGGAGTCACATCCCTAAAAAACATATATACAGGCCACATGTGGGGGGGGGAGACTCTGGCAAAAATCAAATTGAATGGTCAAACAACATGGGAGAGGAAGCCCTGAAATGAATCTTGTATTATTGACACCCCGACGGCATCCGATAGATCAATTCAAAGTTCATCAATCTAGTTAGTAGCACAACAAAAACCTTTTTTCGGCCTATGAGTTGCGTCGTTTGGTGATGAATGGAGGATATACAAATACGTATCATTGAAAGCGGTGACCGCTAATTTATGATGAATTGTTTGGCTCCGAAGCTATAACAGATTATGATTTTTCTACGTAAAAATACATAACACTAAGGAAATCTTTTAAATCGGATCAATTATTCGTGGCCACACTTTGAAACAACATACCACGCGGCTGACGAATGGTGACCAGATAATTCCAATTATAGCAGATTAAACTGCAAGTGACAGTTGGAGCAATCCACGAAAGTATCCGATTTAAGGATATGTAAATTTGGCCTAAATTGAATAATTCAGTGTGATTTGCATTCACCACTAGTAAGATAGAAGGGAAAGCCGGCGTATACGCCCCCTCGCCCTCTTAGACATGATACATAACGATTATTGACCCTGTGGTTAGCTTTTAGGGTTGGTCCTATTTCATACATGCAGCACACATATGTCTACGAGTCAACAGTTTTAGGTGCGCATATATGACGATATTCATAGAATATTTAAGTGTGGCGAGTAATGTCTATGAAGCGCGTCACTACCACAATTTCGTTGTCCAACATTAAAGTCACTTTTATAGAAGTTTTGGCAGCATTAATTGTTTACGGCATTCATATCCGAAGATTATTATTTCATGCTTTTACGTAACCTTGAAACTATACGATTAAAAGTCAAATAAGCAATCTTTTTGCAAACTTTTGCGAATAAGCTGCCAATATTGATTTCATGCATACATCAAACAGCAATTACCTGCTCTTTCATTCCAGTTTTGGTTACTTTAGATGTAACTATAGATGAAACTTAGTGATATTTAATTCTGGACAACAAAACCAAAATTGCAACTACTATATTTGCCTGTTTTATATGCTGGGTGAGACTTATCTTCATCAAGTATCGATAACACTTTAGCTGTGTGGCAATATCCACATTGTGCAGGCGCGTAGCAAATCGTGCTACGGAGTACACGTTTTATGGAACGGTTTTTGGCGAGTATGGCCAGAAGCATGAGAGTCGAAATCTGCTTTGGTCAGGTTGGGTCGACTTTGCAGGTGGTAAGTATGTCTGTATGTTTTTATGTATGTGTACGTGTGTATGTCTCTAGTGTGTGTATGTATGTATGTGTGTATGTATGTATGTGTGTATGTATGTGTATAATAGTGTGTGTATGTGCGTGTTTGTCTGGGTATGTTTGTCAAATATGCCAAAAGCAAGAACCATTGTTGTTACAAGTGACTATAACGTGCGGAGATACGCAAAATATTCGCCACATTGTCTTTTACATCGAATCTGTATTTATCCCGCTGACAAGTTGCCTGGTGAATAACGCCATCGTGTTTGTAAGTGGTATATTCAGAACCTACAAAGTGTTTCATATTGTAACCTTCAGCATCAATCCTTGAAATTGCCCAAAACGAGAGTTGAGACACAAGAAAGACTTTTATATCATGTTTTCATTAGACCCAACTTGTACTTGGATACGTTTGGTTCCATGTTGTTTCTCTGAGGTTTGTTGTTCTCAGCCCCTTCCAGTCGAAGTCGGTTCAAACTGTTCATAAGTTAGTATTAACTTATCTGAGTGGCTGCATTTGTAGCAGAAGGGAGCTTCCAAAATATATAAATTCCTGTCATGTTCGAAAATAGGCATTCGCTGTCTACTTCTGATATGAACTAAATAACAGCAGTACACTGAAATATTAGCCATAACAAACGTGTATGAGGTTGGACCTATATTTTTATTTACTATACATATATGATTTCTTGAGTGGTTTTTCCCGTCAGAAACAGACTAGAACAATAAGTCACTTCCATATAGGACTACTGATAATAGTGTCATCCTGCCTGTTCGAAGGCAGATATATAACACAGGTTACATTTGAACGGTAAATGCAGTTTCTGATCAAATCATGGTCATATTTATGAGGTCTAAAGTACAAAGCATTAATTCATTTAGTAATCTCTTATGGCTTGTAATGTGGTTCATCGTATGTGTCAAACAAATACCTAGGCTATTGTTACACCACCATGGGGGCTTCGAAAAGATTGGGCACGGGTATTTGCCATACAGCAGAATAGGTTGTTTATTTCTCTCTACATAAAGCAATGCCAGCTATACGATATTAAGCGCAAATTTAAACGCGCGAACAGCGCAAGTTTATCGTAAAATGACGGGGTGAATTTTTTTTAGCAACTGCATCTCTTTATGTGTATTGTTATGCTGAAAGTATATTAATAAATGCATGGCATATAAGCTGATAACGTGATCCATCAAGCAAGCAAGTTTATCATCCGTTAACTGTATTAATCTTAATAACAAAGATCAACATCATTGAAAACTGCAGATAAATGCAATGACCATTTCATCTTATAGTATTTGGGTAGTTCATTCATTGCAACAGCGTTGCTAACAAATTGCAATGAATCAGTGGTAACAACAACCTGTTTTTGTTAGAATTAAACACGCTTAGTTGTTAAATTTAACAACCACCACATTTGGTAAGCCATAATACATGCTCTGTGATCATCCAAACGTTTTGCAATGTCATCGGCAGTTGACCGTTATGTTATGCTGATGTACCGTCGTTCTCTCCAGTCTCATTACGAAATTTAGAGTGGGCGTATG
>CM067352.1:32459514-32482014 GCA_034190875.2 Urechis unicinctus | reverse complement strand
TGGCCTTGTCCTTTGAAATAACGTTGTCAAATTTAAAGATCTAAAATAACCGGCACTATAGTCTACCAAAAGAAAGGTTCATTTTTTTTTGTCAATGACATTATGTTTCAATATTATTAATCTGCTGATGCGCAATCTTACCTTTAAGTTAGATTTTCTACTTTTACGTGGGCTTTGGTTCTTAAGCACATGTCAAAGCAGCATCTGATTATTAATGGGGTAACAATATTCAAATGCGGTTTCTGTAGCCAGCTTTCCATGAACTACATGTGCACCAATTTTCTTTTCAGCACCATTAGTGACCATATGTCAGCAAAAAAAACAGGTATTCAACCTGTTTTTGACAAATCCCTCATTTATAAGCAAAGCATGAAAATGATAGGACGCATTCAACGTTGATGGATCCAGTAACTACATCGTAGTGAATGTAGTTTGCTCTGTCTATCGTTGAGATGCAACATGAGAATGCGTCATCAGTATTCAACTTGTTTGAAATCTATCGCTCTTTTATAAGGAAATCTGTTAACTGAAATGACATATACATATAGATGGGTCCCGTCGGTAACTCGTGTTCATAATTACGACACAATAATTGATTGCAGTTGATTACACATTTGAATGTCGATGATAAACAAGTACTATGTCATCTGTGTATTGAAGTTTTAGACGTGCGAAAAACAACCTCTTATATCAAATTCACATAATGGTACGTTTAAAACTCGGATAATGATTATAACAAAGAAAATGATTCTTGTTTTTAAGAGAACGCACATTACAGAGAGTTATTAATCATTATATACGATTGCTCATTTCTTATACTCTCGTGGTAATGTAGTCACCGATTGGCCACTAATCCATAACAGTGTTGTGACGTAGCTCATGCCCAACACGTACGTGATAGAAGCAGGTATCATTTGAAGCAACATTGAGGCTACCTATATTTGGTTGTCGACGAATACACCCATTGAGATGAAGTTCAACGCTGTGAATAGACCATCTACACCGCCCACATGTTGATAACGTGTTATTGCTATATTTCGTCAAAAAATTAGGTTAGATTGGCGGAGACTGTTTCGCTCAAGTAATAAGTTATCGCCATCTTTTGGCGATTAGTGGGTCGAAAACGTCATCAATCGTACCCGCATTGTTTGCAAACCGAAATGATTTACGTATCTTTCTTGAAAATATTATTAACTTGTTGAAAGTACTTAATATACACAGAAAGCGTTAAAATACATGAGTGTTTTCAGAACATTATGAACCAGTCATCAATTAATCAGCCATACAATATCGTCTATAGCTCGTGCTGCGAATTATAAATTATTCACCCAAGGCACGTTGGATGCCTGCAAATTTGCGGAAAAGACGTCAGGAAGGGATTAATTGATGGATTTCTGATTGATTGTATTGAACATTGATCCAGCGTCGCCAATTGACATTCTTACGACCATGGTAACGGCCAGTAACCGTATCATCCAACTAGTTGGACTCTTCTCGCTCTGTTGATTGCTAACATTAGCAGCTCACACTCAATGCATTCATCAATGATTGAAAAGTCGCATTAGCATATCGCGTTCCCTAGATGTCGCTCTTGCAAGTTACAAAGCAGACAAACGCTTATAAACTGGTTACTTACCTGCCGCTATCGATCGTTTCTTTAGTTATTGTCGTATTTTTTTCCCGGGTGCTCACGGAGCAGCGGGAAGCTAATGCACGTTCTAGTCACATTTCCATGCAAACCTTTCCCCTTCCTCTACATATTCTAAACGTGGTATTTTATCATCAACAACAAGACTATCAACAAACGCCGCACTAAGCGAAACCAGTTAAGTTGTTTTATCAACAATATGATTATTTTCGGTAAAGCAAGCTCATTTGATAGGCAGACATACGATAATCATCAGGCAGGTGTTTGCGTCAAAGGCTACTCTCTGGTTAAAGAAAACAAATCAACATTATACAATGCTTTTGTGCAGCATATATTGTGCTGCAACATTTGTTAATGAAGCACAAGCTAGACGTCATTGATGTTAACGACGTTAAGTTTTGAGTAGCCCGCATTTCTAGTTGTTATCCCCAGCATATCACCTGACGACTGCTCGACTGTTTGAGCGAGGGAGCTATTGTCATGCGCCAACGCGATAGCAATCACAGGAGCTGAGAAAAACCATTAACTAATTTACACCCTTATCATTGGAAGGCATCCGGGAAACAAGACCGCATATACACTCTAAGTTAAAAGTAGTAAAGAGCTGTTGAATGCAATTGAATGATTACGTAAACACTTCATGGTATATTCCTTTTACGGCGTTGTCTGGTGCACCTATACAGTAAATACAAATTTATACGGAATATGGGTGGTTATGGAATATTAGACCCTGAAAAGAAAAAAAACAATCTTAACCAACCATCATAGCATCTCCACATAATGAAATATTTTAGCCCATGAGAATCATTAGATATGCTTTTTTGGCACACAGAGTGCCAACAGGTAAAGAACAAAGTAGTGGTCTAACAACTTGACGCCCAGGTCATAAATCGATTTGTGACACATTATCGTCCACGCCCTAACAGAAAATCATTATAATTTTCCCGATGCCCTGCAACAACGAGCGTAGGGCGGGGGGGGTTAATTGGGGGTTAAACCTCGGGCAAGCGGGGGTCAGACTGTATCCCACGCTCTAAGCAGCCTACAACACGCCGAGCATCTTAAATGCTTGGGAAGTTCAGAATACCAATAATATGTGATGCAACCTTAGGGAGGGAGATAAGTGGGAGATTACCAAATCAAAATCTAATCGCACAGATTGACGTATATTCTACTCTGAAGTTATTGGTCTTAACGCATTCATGGATTTTTAAACACGCTAGCTGCTGAAAGCAGTTCTTTGACAGGTGCCATTCATAACCAAAGCACTTCCGTCATATTCTTATTGTACGTGGTTGTATTGTGTCACCATGTAATTTCGCACTAACTACAAATGCTAAGAACAATGAATGTCTTACATCGTTGATATTTACCTATGTAGTAGAGGCAGCCCTCGCTATTTTGCCTAGCCACAACAATCATCCAATGTCTGGCGTACTGCGTCAATATCAAAGACTGGTTCAGTCAAGTGTTCGTGTAAACATTCACAAGTTAACACGGAATCAACTATTATGTGATGTTTTTCGTTTGGGGAGCAATGAAGAACGACTTATGATTTCAAAGCATCCGCTTGGCAGTTGCATTTGTTGTAGTCGCCTGCTATGAATGACTATTGGTGTATATGCGGAATCTCGGTTTTAGGATTGTGAGGCGCCACCATGATAACCTAGCGCCGAGTAGAAAATACTATGATCGTGATAATCGTAATCACATCTGGTCGATTAGATAGCAACGCAGTTGAAAAACGCAACTGAGGGTTAGTTGTCACAGATTGCCAACAGCAATGTGGTTGTTCTGTCAATAATACCAACTCAATTATGAATGCGCATAGATTATTGGGGACATTGATTGATATTGACTGAGTGGTATCATTATTGTCTGCTACGATCGAATCGCCTAGTTTTGCCTATATCTATATCTGACGATGACACTTTCCGTAAGCACTGGTATTACACAGCATAAACTTGATATTGCGTTAATGAAAGCCCCAAATCAATGACGCATCATAGAAATAAATGTAAGGTAATAAAATTATACGCAAATATCTGATATCTTCTCTTCAGCAAAAGTTTATCACAAATGCCATATATAAATGTCATCGATATATCTAGTACCATTATTGATGCAATCTGCCGTCTTAGACGAGCAATGCTATCTTACGAAGAAATACTTGCAACTTTGTTACCTAATCAAAGCCGCCATTTCGTTTGCTTGATATCATATGGGTAAAACGCTGCCCTTGGGTGCCATCGAATGCAAACTGTGCCAAAGAAGAAGGCGTTAGAAAACCAGTTCAAATACCGCAAATCGCCTCCGTTTTTCGATACAATGTCATGACGCTGCACCGTTCATTATTCTAGTGGTGATGCATACGAGGTGGTATTATTGACTGATGTCAAACGACATATGTCAATATATCCTGTTCATTGCACAATTATTTATCGAAATATATTACCACAATCAAAAGCTAATACATTGTGCGTTAATTGAGCTCCTGTCTGTGAATATGAACTGCTGTCAATAAATATATTGTTTTTGGCGCATGATCGATGTTATTCACCCCGTGTTCATTGTTATATAGCAATAGCGTGCCAGAAATCTATGAGCTTCGAAGCATTTCAATAAATCTTACCATACATGCCAAATAATGGTTGGGGACTGACATCCATATTCATAATTCTCTGAAGGCAAGAACCAATTTGACAAGATGAATGAAACTGATAGGTATGGCTGTCAATTACATTTCCGTCGAAAAAGTCGCTGTTGGAAGCATAACACAGATGCGATAAATCTGGAAAGGTTACGCTGCGTTTCCGGCCATGTTCTATTACTAACAGAGAAATTAAAATGATAAATAAACCCTACATTTGATACCAGCTCATATACACCGTGAGGGGGCGATAGCATGTATAGAAAGTGCATAAAATACTATGCATTTGCGGCTTCCGGATCGCTTCGTCCATCAATACATATGGTGGAATATGAAGCCTTCCGAAAAAATAACAGTATATATATATATATATATATATATATATATATATATATATATATATATATATATATATATATATATATATATATACATATATATATATATATATATATGTATATATATATATATATATATATATATATATATATATATATATATATATATATTTATATGTAAATCAACGAATACTGAATATACGATATAAGACCAAACAGATTCAATTTACTCACGATTTGCTGATGCAGTCACCAAAGTAACCAAAAAGTAACCGAACGAGGTAACGCCATCTCAGTTGCATACCTCTGTTGGTTCCGCCGAAAGCCACCTCGTCAAAATTTAAGTGCTAGATTCCCCACTTGCAGCCATCTATCAGATGTTATCACATGTTAAGACAAGAAATCTCGCTATGTGCTTCCAGGCGCAAAGACAAATGGACGACTAGCTGGTGTGTCTCGTCTCTCGCCAACAACGCAAGTAAGTGACGTCACTAACATATAATGAAAAAAAACCGACCTATATGTATATATATATAATATATATATATATATATATATATATATATGCTATAGATCTATATAATATATATATATATACTATATATATATATATATATATATATATATATCTATACCTAGGCATAATATATATAAATATGTAACTAAATATATACTATCATAAGGGCCAAACCACTCCTCACAAAGGAGATTGATATCAACATCCTGTGGCTCTGGTGTTATCTTTGGCCAATTACATAAATGACCGTATTGCTTCTCTATGAATGACTATCGCAAATAATACCACCTATAATAAAAACAATTATACTTCAAGGACCTGGATCTTGTTAGCGCGCGACACTAGCCACAAATCATATTTTGCAACATTGTAATAGAAATATCGGCTCACCTACTGGCTAATTAAGCTTAATGTAATACAACGGACGCGGCTTAATCGACCTATGCCCATAACATTTGCGTAACTAATGCTATCGACACAATATATCTCGCAAGGATACTACTTTATTATTACAGTTTATTCGACATTGTTCTAAAAAAAATAACCAAAGAAATCAACTTAATAGGATCGATTAGTCGTATCAACGGTCTGAAACAATTTATTTCAACTTACAACCGATTAAACTGCATAGGAGTTTAATGCAATCAATGGAAATCGTATCTAATTAAAAACATATGTATATTTGATATGATTATTCAGTGTGATTTGCATTAACCAGTAGTAAGAACGAAGGGCGAGCCGGCATGCTACCACCAACACAAACCCCTAATTAGTAGGATAAAGTAACTGTTAATTAAAGCTATTTGCAACAGTCAATAGTCAATATTTATTCTCACTCAAATCTTCCGTTGTGTAGTATAGCAAACCAAGTAGAACTAGTCCTCATATTTGCGTGTCACTGACAATTTGTTAAGCGTGTATATTTGGGATTTTTCGAACCGTATGGAATAATATTAGTCAAGGTCCCCTAGCCTGATGGCTGCGGGCGCTGTTTACATGTTACTGATATTCAATAGTCGCCTTCAGGTCTAGGGGACGATAGCGTCTTGAAATGGACAGGCATCACAGATTTGGGATGCTCTAATCACAAGCCGTGTCTCTCGGTCACTCTCGGGTATTTTTGAGTCGTTGTCTCTCATTGGTTAGTTCTACAAGTTTCGAAGAACTTGTCCAACCGGACGAGTGATTTTTATGAGCCGGGCACACATTCTCCAACCCTCCGATTTGTTGTTTCACGCTGAGTGGCACCGTTAATCACACAGTCGGCGAGAGAAGCTGACACACAACTGGTTCTTTTTAACTGACTATTACGTAAACATACTATCGTGCAGCTAAGCGATTAAAGCGCTTGTTGTGGTGCCAATTTGTGGTCCTCATTGGACGCTACAATTAGCAAAGTCTTACTGGCTAGATTAAGGCTTGCGTGGGGAGTAGTTAAGTGCAATAATCGACATTTCAAAGTTTACAAGGAGGCATGCCCAATCTTATTTGCTTCAATTATTTGTTCTTCTATTGCGTGTTCTGTTTTACTTCAAATTACCTACACGGTTTGAAAGTGCACAGGTTAATGAAGGACTTTGTCTTGAACCAAAGTTGGTTTATTTCTAGTATATTCCACAAACAGAAACCAAGGTAGAAATGGCTTTACGACCGAGATGCACACAAACAACATACATAATTCAAATCAGCATGCTAAACACTCAACCTCTACGCTATTGCCTACCAGATAGTTGTGCAGCGTTTATTTTGGAAAAAAAGTGCATGTCTGGTAATTGATCAGGCTCGATGAGACCTGAACTATGCACAACCACCTTACAAGCATCCATTTATATAGCCCATTCCTATCATAACTATCGTTCTCAGCGTTTTAAATTTGTTCGCTGGCAGATGCACAATCACTTGCCCAACAATTGCATGTCACCATGTGGAATATTCAACCAAAGTATAGTGTGTGCCTTCTATAAAACATTTGATTCTTTCTACAACCAAAGTGTTAGTGTGAACTACAGATATAACCGTTCAGGTAAATAACCAGTACTTTGATATGATGCCAATCCACAATGTAAATTGATATAAATCAGCTATTATAGAGAAAATTTGGCTGATTGAGCGTATGGAAAACGATGAACGCTTAGATATTGTAGTCGCTCATTGTGCTGTTTACCATAACCTGCCCAGGGCTCTCATCCAAATTTATATATTCTACATTTTCAGGACTTATGGTAACTAGGGTTATGTCAGCTATTCATGTAATTGTCGGGTGAAATGGAATAGTGGTTGTCAGTGTTCAAAGCCTCTCTATTATTGCGACTCAGGAATAATTACAATAAAATATATTGGACTATAAAATGGGATTTATCAAGCTGGTCCCTGATGTATAACAGCAACACATATCAGTCATCCATAGATATACAGTGATTCTGTCAAATGATTTGCAGGTTACTTGGTCTGTAACTAGTGAATACTGTTTTTAGTTCACATTGAGCCAGCCAATTACATCGCCCGCATTCTGGATATAAAGTTAAATATTATAACGGATCCGTGACGAATTTTATTGTGGGCAAAGCCATTGAATTACTAAAGTTTGATATGCTTAATTGTGATACGAACATTAATAGTACAACATCTATGTTTCATTACCGGAATCGGTTACAGGTAATAAGGACGTTACAATGTTTCCATTGGTTATATTGGCATTGTCGTACGGTGCGTATAACAATGGGAAAAGTAAACATAGATTGATTGTCTATGGATAAACATGTTAAGTAAAACAATGATTTATTTCAGTACCAAATATCGATTTTAGGGGTTATAAACATAGCGAAGAATTTCGTCTGAGGCGTAATAAACGGCATGATAATGGATTGGGGTACCCAGTTACCCGACGAAATATCCGTTTAAATGATAGCTGTAATTGAGTTTGCGAGGTGAGTAAACGATTACTCTGCCATGTTGCATATTTTGTTTTTTGCTAGGTAAACCTATTGGCTCATTACCCTGAAAAAATATTTGACATAAAGCTTACTTTAATCATTCAATTTTCAAATGTTATATCAATGCAAAAACTCTTTATGTATCGGATACTTTATTCATGCGAATGACAAGGTTCGGAGGCTCATAATTGTTACCCCTGCGTCAAAGAAATTGAACGACACTTACAGCCTATGTGAACGGGAATGTGCTTGTATCTATACCAAATATTATTTTGACTGAACAATTTAATGTTTTTAAGAGTATCATATATCACTATGAATGAGCTTTTGTGCCAAATATTGTCGATTAGCCATGTATACCATATGTCAATACGAATATTTTTCGGTTAAGAACGTCAACAGCAATCTCCAAACGTTGTCATTAATCATTCAGTCTTAAGGTTAACCAAGACTTATATTCCACTATAAGCTGGGCTATTAATTACAGCTGTTAAGTATATACAAAATCTAACAAATAGTAAAATATTCTAGCAAACGATTGTCAACTTTGGAAAATCAAGCGTAAATTCACAAACCCATTATGTTACCAACTCGGCTTTTATTTGGCGACCAATCTTTCAAAGAGCAGCAAATATTTATCTTAGTTAGATACCAACAACCCACTCTAACAAATGAACATAGGAGTTTGTTCCAGATGTATTTCTCATTGTTGCGTAGCTTTGACGCTATCATGTATAATCAAACAAATTGAGATATATGATTGCGACAGATGGCATATTGCATTAACTAGCACCTTTTGAATATAAATCCGTGGTTACATGATCAAGAACGACTAGACACTTACGATGGTGAACAAAACCAAGCTCTGGCTTATACTGTGTGCATGAATATATCTAGTTTGTGCTCAAGAAACCCAGAGGGCGTCGGGCAAATAGCCCGCAATTTTTAGCCACAATGAAAAGCAAATCGTCTAAAGAGGCATCTTAGGCTATGCCATTGTAGCTACTCCGATTGCCAAGAAGGCCCATTATTGAGGTCCAATCTCCTCTCCATCTGCACAATTTATGATGTTGGCGTTGTTGACATAATGTTCAATAACTGCAGATGAGACTGCATATGCCTAACCCACACCCATAATGACGCATGACGTGCATTGCTGATTTACCTCACCCAAAAAGTAATGCTACGAGTAAGCGATTCAAGAAAACAACAGTTCTTAACATTAAAGCACAAGCGCAATCTCTTAGCAGGCATCGATAAAGAAGGGCTAAGAAAACAAAATAATTGGTAGTTTTTGATCGAATTAATGGATAAATCATCGGTTTGCATTAGTTTAGCGCATGTTTAATGCTAATTTGTTCTGGCGCAGATTTTGTACCAACTGTTCGTCAACTGTTATTTCAATATATAGAGATCCAGAAAATACAAGAATCCAAATCACTCTACTGGATCGTAGCGTCATTTGCATAGTAAACGTGCTGCGACCCAGCCGAGGTCGGGCCGTCATTGTCAGTGTATGTTTGTCACAGTTCACTGCCATTATGCAACCAATCAACAATTGATTGGTCCGCAGAATATTCACTATGGGCGGAAAGCATCACAATGCTTGCGCCGAGCGTTTTCACTATTGAATGCTTAAATAATCCAAAATACGGTTGTAGATAATACTCCACAATTGCGATCCCTTATTATTAGCGACAATACATATCGTTTATGTTCGATCGATGCAGTTGATTGTCATTATTTTAAAGGTCAACTACAAAGATTTTTTTTATTCCATTTTTCAAAAGTTCTATGTTTAAAAGGGTATCGTAACCAAAATAAGGTGACTGCGCGCTTTTTTTCTTTTAGAAAAATGATTTTTAAATGTACATTTTCCACGTCGAATCTGACAAGATACCGCTCGGTAAAATTCGTGAATTTCGTCATTCAGGTTGTTCGCGAATATTCCTCGCCATCTTCAGCCTTCACGGTTGGTTGACAGCGTGTGAATTACTCGTCTTTCTTCACGGTCTGGTGCGTTTCTTGTTGTGGATTATGCCTTATTGTTGTGCGTTTGGTTGTCGGAACAATGAGAAGTCAGGCGTGAGTTTTTTTCTGTTTCCAAAAGACAGCAAAATGCGCCGCATATAGGTGTCGAAAGTCAAACGTAAACACTGGAGTCCTACACTCACGACGGTTCTATGTTCTGATCATTTCGAGAATGGTGCTTATGATACTGACCCAGAGCTGCTCAAAAGTCTAGGATTTCGTAAAAAAACCTAGGCTCCGAAAAGAGGCCATACCAAATCTCTTTAGCCACGTTGGAGTTGATGACAGTCAAAGTAAGCGACGGAGTGCCTCGGAGAAAAGGCAGCGACAACAGGTGAGATCTGTTGGCTTGAACCTTTAGGCTAGTCCTGCTATGTTGACGTATACTCATTTAGATGTTAATGAATTTATCACCAAGTTGCCAGTATATCAATCTAGCTGTTTCTTGTCATGCAGGTAGTAAATGAAATGGTATTGGCAGCTGAGCAGAAACATAAATCAAGTGACAGTGGTGAACCACAGACTGAGGTTTCACACCCAAGCACTGCCGACCTAGGCGAAGAAACTTCGCTTCTGACAGCATCCGCGTTGTGTGCTACACCAGGGGCGAGTGCCTTGCCGTCTGCAGAACATGAAGCTTGCTCTCACTTGTCATTTGGGGTGCAGGCAAATGTTTCCGTGAGTGTCACAAGGCAACTGCATTATTATATTTGATGAAATGCATTGGCAGGGATAACTTCTGTTGAATGTATCCATGTGTCTTTTCAGAGTCAATTTGTAAACATTTACATCCTGTAAGGGTATGATGAATGAAATTGTAGCATACTTATTGTATTGATACCACAGATGGCTGACAAGTCCCTGCAGACACAGAGTTCCTTCTTTCCTGGAATAAAGAAATATTCCAGAGGTACCCAAGTTAGCCCATCTCAGCACTGCATCGGGACACAGTGCAATTTGCTGATCCAAAGTGTCACCAGGGGCACCCAATATGAGCCCCAGGAGGAATTTGTTCAACTAGTGGACAGCGATGATGAGATGGAAACTGACCCCGACTATGACTTCATTGATGTCAGTGATGATGCCGAGATGGACACTGATGATGACATGGAGTTTGAAGAAGTGTAAGGAAAATATTGTTTTGTTTATAGTATAACCACAGGGTTTTATTTGATGGAAGAAAAATTTAGCTCACAGAATGTTTATATTGTGAATTCATTCTCATTGTTCACAGTGGTGTTGATCTGGAGGATGGCCCTAGTCAGAATCAAAGAAAATTTATTGTGTTTGAGAGCTGCTTGAGAACCCTGCTGCTCTCATGCTTCCTGTGCTTGGGCCCCTGCAGAGTCATCATCAAGCAGATACGGGGGGAGTTTTGCTTGTTTTGAACAAATCTGCGTGAATGGACACCGTAAGATGTGGGATAGCCAACCTTTTACAGGAGCTATGCCTGCAGGGAATTTGTTAATGGCTTCAGGAATTTTTGTTAGCGGCAGTAGTGCTGTTAGAACACTGAACATGTTCAGGCATGTTAATATCCCAACCATATCTATGTCAACATTCTATCTCATTCAGAGAAGCTATCTTGTTCCAGCTGTAAGACGACTCTGGCGGACCCAAAAGACATCACTGACAACTGCTCGCCAAGGTACACCACTTTCTGTAGGAGGGGATGCAAGATGTTGTTCTCCAGGCCACACTGCTAAGTATGGCAGTTACACCCTGATGGACCTAAAGACTTCAAAGGTTCTAGACATGCAACTTGTTCAGGTATAAAACTTACAATTTATGACCAGTATATGATTCTTTAATGTCTATTGTACCATCAATTGCCTGTTAATTTCTTTCAGAGTAACCAAGTTAAAAATTCTAATGCTATGGAGTTAGCTGGTCTGAAGCTTGGTATGAAATCCCTGTCTGAGAATGGATTGACCGTTGAATCCATCACTACTGACAGACATTTGGGGGTGAAAAAGTACATAAGGGAAGAGCAACCTACAGTCCAACACTGGTTTGATGTGTGGCATGTTGCCAAAGGTTAGTTTCTTTGTGTGACTTAAGCCGACTCAAAACACTCTGTGTAACATTTTAAAGAATATTTAACATGTTGGCATACCAAATTTATATGATAGCATTAAAGACAAACACACACTTATTTGTAAATGAAGGGATCAAGAAGACAATACTGGCCAAAGGGAAAAGAAAAGACTGCAACATCCTGGGTGAGTGGGCCAGAAGCATTTCCAATCATGTTTACTGGTGTGCTGCCTCAAGCGATGGAGATGCAGGTCTGGTCAGAGCCAAGTGGCTCTCTGTCACTAGGCATGTCGTCAATGAGCACGTGGGGCATGGGGATCTGTACCCGGAATGTGAGCATGCACTACTAGAGGACAGGAAGTGGATACTGAAGGGTCAGTGTTAGTTTTTAATCATATAAGTTTACATAGAAATATTTACTTCAGTTGTAGTGTAATTAAATGAGTCATAAAGGTAAAATCCATGTCCTTGTGGTACTACTTTACCAAAGAAATGTAATCTGTATTGATATATGTGTTAACCATAAATAGGATCAAAGCCACACATAGAGTTGGAGTTGATAGTCTCCAGCAAGCATCTCCTAAATGACATTGGCAGGCTTTCCCCATCAGAGCAGACATCAAGCCTAGAATCGTATCACAAAGTGGTCACATTCTTCGCACCAAAGAGTGTCCACTATCCCTATGCCACCATGGAGGCCAGGTAATACCAATGAAATAAGTTTGAAATTCGGTTGTGTATGTTTGTTGTATGGAAGTTTAGCACATTTGTGTACTGGCAGCTGTAATGTTCTTTGTATAATTATGTGCTCAAGTTTCAATTCTTACTTAGCAATATGTTATCAACCTGCTATATATATCCAGATTGCTCCTAGCAGTAATTCACTTTAATGAAAACTCGAACAGAGCTCAAGCCATCACTGAAGGAGGTCAGTCACAATGGAGAGTGTCTTATCCCAAAGCCAGACAGGGAGACCCAGTTGTCAAGCCGGTCAAAGTACCAATTACTTTTGGTGTGTAGGTGCATTAATCTAAAATGAAACACATGTTATTTTGACATTTATTACCGGAACCTAAATAAGTTTCATATGCACAAACATTGTAACCCTATTCAAATGGGCATATTTTATAACTAACTTGTTTTATGACTATCATAAAATATGAATATCATTGATTTCCTTCAGACTATGTACATCAGTTCATTGCTGAGGTGCTTGATCTCAGGCAAAAATACCCAAGCTACAGACTTGCTGATGTCCTTGCAGAGGAAAGGAATCTTCCACCTCCTATTGCCTCCCAGTACGAGAAACCTGCAAAGGATCTTCTCGTAGGTGCTCACAGGTGTAGATTTAACCTGACCAAGTAATCTTCCACTCCTGCCAGCACTTTTCTGTTTCTTTTGCCCAGTCTGTGCCATATCCATAATGTAAACTGGCGGTAGGCTAGATACCTGAATTATCAGAAGCAATATGTCAATAAGTTGTCTATGGTTTTGAAATAAGTTGCATAGTTAAAAAAACAATTGTCATTTGTCAACCATTCCCTCACTTTGTAATTGTAAGCTCTGCCTCTGGATTTCATGTTAATGGTTTTATTTATTCTTGGCTATGTGAAATATATTGTAGTTTATCAATATGAACACTGAATGTTTTACACAGCGGGATTGATGTTCCCTTAGTAATAAATATGATTGTTCAACCTCAAACCGTCCTTTTTGGTAGCAATAATGGCTAACTTACTCATTGTAGAGACCTCATCTCCAACAGGTCCATCCATTTGAATAGATTCAAATTTGGAAGCTTCCAGCACATTTTATTCAGGCAGTTTGCCAGGAATCTTGGCTGCTTGGTGATGCATGTCCATTCCTCTGTTATAGCCATCACTCTCTCCAAACCTCTGATGCACACTCTGGCTTCGTCCATTGGGATGCAGTGCTGACTGAATATAACAGGAAAATACTTTATATACTGCATGTAATCATCTGTCAAAAATGTTTAATGTGCTGAGGGTACAATGGCAAAGCTACATTCACTAGCCAAGTTCTATCTGTTGTAATAGTTACATCTGTCAACATACCATCCTCAACTTACAGAATGTGTAAATCTATTGGGTAATTGATACTAACGATTATTTTTTACCAGTTAACGTAGTTCAATAAAGCTGGGGAAGGGTATTCTTAAACTCACCATTCGTCGAAATCTTTTGTGGATTCTTCATCCGAAGCGAGTTAGAGCTCCCGGTGTCATTTCGAAGTGTGACTTGGATTTTTCAACTCCCGTCCGTATTGTCTCAAATAAATAGTCATGGACATAATTTGCCCCAATTTTATGCTATGGGGCCTCGTAATTTTCATCAGAAGACGACATGGCTTCATTTAAAAACAGTGTAATACTAAAATCCAAACGATCGCTTTTCGCTTCGCTCGCTCGATCGCTGTCAAATTCTTTCTGAGGCCTCGCAGCAGGAATGACGTCACGCAACCTGCCCCTAGCGGCCAACTGAGGCAAAATGGCATCGAGAAGATGGCTTCGTATTTTCTTCCGAGTGGAACATTATCGGTGGATTTTTAGTAGTTATGCATAGCGGTGCAATGAATTATGAGTACCCGTTGGTTAATGAGTTATTAATCTTCATTTTGAAACACAAAATAAAGAAATGATGAAAATCGTTGAAGTTGACCTTTAAAAAAACACCGGGCAAAACATGTTACGCCCAAATGGTCTCATTTCAAACTCTTTTTTAAATGACAAAGCCCACATCACTCAATTTCCCTTTATAGAATTGAATATGTTAACAGTTTTGGCGGGCAGAGCGTAGAATACAAAGGTTTTTGGTCAATTACGAGGTTGCTTGCCATATGGCAAGCTGCGCTACTGGATTGTGTAAATAAGATACTAGCGTTTTGTTCTAGCGGGGTTCTGTTGAGAAATGACACGCTAGGGCAATTCGGTAAGTGCCTTTGGGAGACGTCCTAGGTCTCAACATCTGTTGGTGCCGCTTTTAATCACTGATATTGCCTAAGATATAGCTCTCCGCATTACAATCGTGTATATACGGGCATTGATCAATTACAGGCTGCTTAATCTGATTTATTACGTAATTTATCTCAATTACGGATTTTAATTTAAGTGCACCGAAGAGTATGAAGCAATATATCATTCAATTTATCGATCATTGGCGAATCCCAAAAGATATCATGGGCATAATATAGTTTATTTCTCTGTGCAATAACATATGTTAGTGAGAGGAAATCATTACGCTACCACTAAATTTACCAACAATGTGTTCGCTGGAGAATATATATGTTATTTCGGGATATTGCGCAATAATATATTGTATGAAATGAGAGGTTTCTGTAATATCGCGGTCGACCTTCATGTACTAAAGTATTGTGCCAAGGTATGATGCTATTGATCCACTGTCATACATCATCAAATGTTATCATGAATTTCATTAGCGCGCTTCGTCGTTTTTATCTATTTGTGTTTCCGTCGTTAATCAGCACTAACATGAAATAAAGGTTAAATAGTTAAACTGCATCATATCTACGAATTGTTTTTCTTCAAATAGAAAGATAGTAAAATATTGCATCATGAACCATTGCGCAGAGGAAAATACCATCTTTACTAAAGGAAACTATGCCATGTCATTAAGTAAGACCTAATGGCGTACAAGATAAATGCACTATTACCGTTCCGCAACTCGATGCTGAAACAGTTCCTAATTTCAGTTCTCAGCGTCTAAAAGGTCGCACTTTCTATCAAAGCATAACCTCGTTTTACTTGCTGATGCTCCAGAGTACTTCGTGGCGGCAATGTCGCAAATTAGATAAAGGTTCATTTTCAAAACAAACTGTTTCCGTCAACACAGTAGATTGTTTCTTAATGATACTGATTGATTTCACGTGCCCGAACGCCTACTATATTCAGTCAGTATAAGATGACACCACAGCTGATGATTGCATCATAATTTAAACCGGATAATCTTTCTTCATTCAGTAAAACCATGTCTCTATAAATGCCAATTCATAAGATTGTGAGAATAATGACTGCGAATGGGCGATGCAACACAATATATTGACATTAACAGCACAATCATTGCCCTTGATCTAAGGCTTGCTCGAAACGCAATAACTGTTTACGGACATTATAACTCCAACCATTCGTGAACAAATTTCTAATGTGCATATTGCCTGTGACTAATTGAGTTCTTGTAATTCGGCTACAATGACCATTACGCGTTCATACCAAACGTTAGTTGGATTTTTTTGCCATCTATTGACAGTGTTGGTGAAACGATGAATGGAGAATTTAAAATTTATATTCAAATTTCTTAGGCTCTCAATCAAATTAATAAATTATATATAACTATCGTTCTTGCAAAGAATAATCGATCTACTTTGCTATGCAAACTTTGCGAACGATATATGTTTATCAGACAGAGACCTCACGTGTACTTATCAAGTTCTCAGTAATGTGGCTATCTCTACTAACCATCCGAGGTAGTTCGAATGTATTTTGATAACATAACACGTGAGCAGGAATTCGATGTTTGATGGCTTGAGTACGCCTACGTCAGATTTGAATGTGCTTTTACATAATCATGTTATCCTATATTCCAATGTCGGAGGCAATTCATATTACAAAATCTTTTTCAAAAACAGAGCAAATATATAATCATCCTATGAAGGCCGGCTGGAAAAGGTATTGCATGTATTAATGGCTTTACCTTAACAAATAGCGGTTATCGTTAAATAATATTTGCTTTACTTAACAGCTCAATGAACAATTGTCAGTCACTAATGTGCAAAACGTAACTTTGATATGGAATACTATTTCACAACATCATGCTCAACTAAAGCACATGCAAATAATAACGGATAGTGGTGCAACTAAGCCATAGTAACGTAAACCGCAATTTGTTTAGAAAAAAATTCCTTAAATTATCATTGTAAAGCATTAGGTTAATATTATTATGCTATAAGGGCTCAATTGGTGAAAGGCGCGGAAGGACGTGTGCGCAGTTCTTTACTGTTTGCCCACTTACGTGCTATTTTTAATCCATTAGCAAAGTCTATCTGGCTAGATTAAGGTTTGTATGGGGAGTAGTTAAGTAGTAGTAGTTACTAGCAGTTCAAATTTTAATAGCACGCACGCCCAAACATAATCACTTCAATTATATTTCAACAAAAATGGTCAGTCAAATGCGATTTATAAGCAAAGCAGTAAACTGAAATGACTCATGTAAATAGTGATGGTTTAAGTCGGTAACTCGCATTAAGGAACCGTACTACATTCGTAGTTTAGATGCAACGCCGGCCATTGTGTCATAGTTACGAGTTCAGTCCAACGAGAACTTACTTAATGTGGATATGTTATCTGTATTTTTTTGATACAGCACCTCATGAATAAATTGACTTCAAAATTAGATGCACATGGGTACACCTCCATTCGGGTTTTAGTTATGCTTGAGGACGTCACTGTAAATGTAGATGCCTTGCACATACGGAAACTTGTTGTCTTGCGTCTTCAGATGTAGTGCCTGATAGATGATTTTTCGGTATCTTCATATATGTTTACAATATCTGCACTACTCGGTAAATATCAATATTGCGAACCTTTCGTTCGATATGCCATACCAATACTTATCATAGTTAATGCTGCTGAAGTACGGAAGTAAAGTGGCGTATGTTTTTTTCTTAGCAAAGCATGAATGCAATATGAATCAGATGAGTTACAAACGATTGTTTTTCAGTCATGTAAAATGGTATTCGTTATTTATGAATTAAATTGCAAGCTTTTGATCATATTAGACATTACTATTGTACCAGCTGCAGTATTTACACTGTTGTCAAAAGGTGCAACCTTTTCATGTGTGTCCGAGTGTCAGCACTTATTACCAGACATCATAACGATGGAACGGTAACACACACTTGCGCGATGGCATATACAGATGACAAACGTTCCGCTTTTTAGACATCGCAATGTACACTAGCGTCTATAAACGTATACGGTGATCGTCAAGGATGAGACTTCTTTTCCAAAATAGATATTTGCTATGAACTGGTATTATAGACGATATATTTCATTTAATAATGTCGTTAGAATGCAAAATAATGAAATCATTGAGAAGAGTAGTGTATAATGCGTATATTCTGAAATCGAGAACCCGAAGGGCATGCTAACACTTCAATCATGCAATATGCTTTCCCAATCCATATCAAATTGTTTTCAGCGTTTATAATCAAATGGCATTTTCCTCCCAACTAACTAATAGTACCCTCCAAAAAAAAAAAAAAAACGCATTCATGTGAAATCGTTTGTCACGATTACGTCTTCGCTCTGTCTTTTTATAATGTCTAAATTATTCTAGCCTATGAGCTGATAATCAGTCAACAGCTAATGGCTGACAATGATCTTGTCAGAAGTATTGCCCGTTGAGCCTCCTATATTGGGCAGTGTATCGAATCTTAAAAAGACTGCATTCGAGTGTCGGACCTCAGGTTACAATAAATTAGCGATCTTAGCAAAGTTCATCAACTTAAAACTGGCACTTAGCAAACACGAAGCAATAGCTATCGCTCCTATGCGATGCAACACCGATTACAGTTTGCTTCTTGCTGTGACGGAGATTGTTTGAGGTTTTGTGTTCATTAAACTGAACATTGGTAAAAAGCGAAAATCAACCTAATTTAAACACAGGGATTTAGATTGCTGTGAGGTCTACGACGTTACGTATAGTAGTCTTTCGCCATCATTTAAGTGCCCTAATGCAAATGAATAGCCCCCGGGCGTGAGTTTTCTTTAAACGTATTCAACAGAACTAAGGTACCGCTTTCCATGTACAGCAACCAAACGAAAGACGAACCAATGACTAGTTATAAAGTAGTTAACACCTAAATAGAGGGTAACGTTGTCAAACGTAGACTAGCGCGCACCAAATACACGCATGAGAGATGATTCAATTCACTCCGTTGGAATTTATACATAATTAGGCCATTCGATATAGAGTTTTAACGCATCGAATAGAAAGCTGATCGTTTTGAAAACATCCTTGTCGTTTTTTCTGACAATTCAGGCGCATAATACTATTACTTTGGCTGTGCCAACGTTATGTGATGAGAATGTACTTTGAATGCGAGAAGAATGACTGCCACTCGCTCCATGTACAGCAAAGGACCATCAACTAAAGATCACTTAGAAACGTCTGATAAGTCACCAAAACTAACTTGAAACCTGTTTGACATAATTCATCTAATTCATATACCTTGCAAGGCAAGCTTATTAATGTGTTATCCTTGTCCTGCAAAAATGACAATCCGCAAGTACTTGGCAAACAAGGAAGGCTGGTGATTTTTAAAAGAGCTTCAAATTGAGAAGGATGGGTGTTTTAAAAAATGTTAGTAATCACATTCAGTGGATTGCTAATGGATGGTATTAAACATTGGCCAGTAACCGTATGATCCAACTAGTTTGACTGCACCTCGCTCGATGACTAATATTATCAGCTCACACGCAATGCACTCATCAATAATTAAATAGTTGTATTAGAATACTGCGCTCTCCAGATGTGCACTTCGTAAGTTAAACAACGGACGAAGCCCTGTAAACCCGTTCCTTACATTAAGGTGCATTGTCACATTACTCTCTTAGCTGCTCACAAATCTGATGAGTTTAATGCACGTTCTTGCCTAATTCCCATACACACCTTTCCACTTCCTCTATATATTCTGAAGTAGTTCTAAACACAATAGTTGAAGTTAGTTTGTCTTAGGTATTTTTTCGTGCACGAGAATGATTGAAGTGTATACATTGTAAACGCTTCATGGAATATTACTTTTACGGCGTTGTCTGGTGCACTTATCCAATAAATACCAGTAAATAAGGCATATTGATGTTTACGAAATATGGGACACTGAAAAAAAAATCTTAATCCAAAGATAATTCAATGAAAATATTGAAGCCTTTTAATATCATTAAATATGCTTTATGTGCACAATGAGTGCCCAGAGGTTACTAACATCGGAGGGGTCTTACAACTTGATGACCAGGTCATAAACGATTTATGAAATTCAATGCCCCCTGCTCCAACAGGAAATACCTAGTAATTTTTTTCTAGGCACATCCGATGCATACATTGCTGGTGCAGCTAGCGCTATCAAGCCACAAATGCGTTGATGGATTGCTTGTTGATGGTGGTGAACATCTCTAATTGACATTCATATCACAATCGTTTCCGACAGAAATTATCACATAGAATTGGTCAAACCTCACACATTTATTCGATAGTATTGATAAGCCTACAACATGCCATACATCTTGAACGCTTTCATGTAAGTTCGGAATACCAAAATACACGGCGGATAACGCAACTCTATGGGAGGGAGGGATTGTGCGACCCTACAGGAGGGAGGGATCAAACCATGTGTATATTCTCCTATTTGTCGGGAGAGACCTGCTGTAACGAAGCCTATGGATTTGTAAACACGTTAAGTCAGGCCTTTGACACTGCCATTTTAGGGACGGATTCCGTGGAGAGAGATCACTTAATCTAAATCAAACCATACAGTTAAACGTTGATATATTCCGATGCTCTGTAGAGGTCGCCCTGACAACAACGTGACATCATACTCTGCTTGTATTAACGAAGCACTTGTGATTAAATCCGTTTACACCTGTTCATCAAGTATAATCTCGGCTTTAGGAACCAGATTTAAGACGAACATGTATGCCAATTCAGTCGCCTACTATGCACCCGTCGTTTGGGTGAGTAAATCCAGATTAATATGTAAATTCAGCCTACTAGCAGGTGAGCTTAAGCGGTGGAATATCAAATTGTATGCACGAAACTTAACTAACGAGCGCAGGACAAAAACACGTACGATGCTTTTATTGTCGCAAAACGTATAGAAATTGGTATTTGAGAGCTGTTAAGTCTTCAGTTTGAGCTCATTACAAATCCATTGCTCCTAGCTTTAATAAAAATATACGAGTAAATATAACATTAGGGGGATTAAATGGTCTAGTTGCAAAGGTCACCAGGGTGTGCATCTGTGAAATGTCGGATATTGATCACTCAGTGACACATTTGCCTTGTGACAACAGAGCTAAGCCCTTGGTGTGGCGTTAATGTGAATCTTTAGTGCAGGCCGGGTACAGCAGACGATAAGAACCTTGACATTAGCACATCTATCCCGAACTAATACCAGCTTTTACCTCGATGTAAAGGTTTGAAAAATACACAAATATAAATGTTCACAAGATATGAGAATGTTGTGGAATTTCTCCATGTCGCGATTTCTGCACAAACTGAGGTTTATGCGTCGCTGATTGCCGGCAACGCATCCTCAAATAACTTAGCATTCAATCCTTAAGCGTTAAGAATGATCGGCTTCTCTGAGTTGGGGCACCGGCCGTTGCTTAATGTGGTGATGCACGTTCACAAGTGGGGCGACATAAGACACAGGACAACATAAACGTATATAACTAGATGAATTGAGCAATTAATAGGAAGATGTAAGTAGCAGACAATATTACTATGTATAAAGATATATCTGCGGTGGATATGATGATATATACCATATGCCAGTGTAACGTGAGAATTGTTATATATATATATGTCTTATAAGCTTAGTGAATAAGCAAGGCTTTACGTAGAATAGGCATTGTCGATTCGTTGCAATAAACAGGGGTCTTGGTATGTGGTTGACAATGCAGCTGATGCTTCTGCATTTAATATTTTCTAAATACAGGTTAACATTGAGATTGTGATTGCTGATTGAAGTCAGTCTTTCATGGATTGGCTGAGCCATTATTTGTATGACAATGAATGGACCAACATTGCACATCTAGTGGCGTTCAAACAGCATATGAATCATTAAAACAATCCATTATCTTCCAAGTTCGCGATATGCAAATATATCAAAGCTACGGTATATCAATCGCGTTTAACTAATTCAGAGATAAGGTGAGAGTGTTCAACATAAAGTTAATATCACTTAAATCAAGGTTAATATGCAGAACGGCCGCCAACCCATAACATATTTCATATCGTATTCATCCACGAATATATTGCACATATACAAACCTGCATCACAATTACAAAACATCACGTAAACTTGAATACAATGATTGCCATAATTCCGTTATTCATTTTTACATTATTCTGTATAAATAAATTCATTCACAATGGCTAATGAATACTAACAGAGTGGCATTTTAAGAAGAAGAAATCGGTTAATTTCCAATTGCCATCTGTATTTCCTTGCATTGCATTATGAAGTCCACAACACAAAATCGGCACCACCAGGCATTGCTATTCAAATGCTATTGAGTTAAAGCAATAAAT
>CM067352.1:32322014-32454514 GCA_034190875.2 Urechis unicinctus | reverse complement strand
CGACAGTAATTTATAATGTGGTATGGTAAATGATATCTTAGTATAGAATATTAGCTATTACGTTACAAGGTGAATGAAATACGTTGTGTTGCCAGAACATCTTGCAGTGTTGTACAGCTTTCTCCAAGAAACATACATACAATTATTCCGGCATATTCTACATTTAAGTGTTTCCGCTGCCAAATATTTGCCGAATATCTACCTGGATTCGGACTCAAAGCGTTCCACATTATGACAGCACTATTCTGCAACTGCGCAAATAAGTCCGGCCCATGTGATATATTTGCCAGAACAAAATAAAATGATGACCCAAAGATGGACGAGGTAAATAAGGTGATAAAATAATTACGAGACCAATGTGTCTGAGAGAATCATAATCCAAACAAGTAATTCATCACAAACTTGGCGTAAGACCTCGGTTCATATATCTTAATAAGTACACGTGAGGGCCCTGTTTGGTCATAAATAGTTCGCAAAGTTTGGTTAGCAAAGTAGATCGATTATTCTTTACAATAAAGATGGTTTTATATAATTTATTAACTTGATAAATATCAGTTAAATTTATTAATTCATCTTTCCACCGAACACTGGTCAAGATGTGGCAGTAAGATCTAACCAGCATTAGGTACGGATTAGTAATGGTAATTTAACCCGTTTTCTTCAAGCTACAGATATTATCAGTCATCAAGCTGTTATCCTGATATCAATAATGATCGATTATAATCAAAGGAAAAGTGGATATGCTAAAAATAACACGCGAAGTACTAGCCTTTTAAAAGTCGACCATCCGAGTTTGAATGCTTTATTGTGGAACATCGAACATCAAAAACGGCCATCTCAATGTATCAGTGGCAGATCAATATTTGCATCGCACAACAACAGTTTGTTACACGACATAAATATCATCGCATTGATGCCCCCCGTCATTGATTACTAGATAATTTGGCATCATTCGCTCATACAACGCATATGTGAGCAGCCAAATGCGTCCGTGCGATCGTCGATAAAACCTAATTTAAGTTTGAATGATAGTACTATACTCCGCGTTAATGGCTTGCTTCTCACATTGGCAGGCATTTATTAGGTTTATAACTACTGGGTAAAATACCGAGTAGTGTATAACGTAAGCATAAGGCAATTCATTTTATTCCAATGCATGCAGTGAGTTTGGTAATGTTGCAGTTATCCACATGTGGTGTAGTGCATGTTTAGACGCAAGTTAATGTGGCCTGCTTGATGACTACCACGGATATCTATGCGGTGACTAATAGAGGACCCCCGATGTGTGTGAGTGTATTCTTTGCAGTTGATTGCCAACGGGAAAGAGATATTACCTATCAAGTTAACGAGGAGAGCTTTTAATAGTTTAACCATCAAAGTTATATATTCCAACAAAGGCTATATAGTATCTTTGTTCGCCCTGTACACGATTTAACAAGTGTAGATGCATATTCAGAAGGATGTACTGGCAACTTGACCCTGGAGCACATCGGCAACTTATGGCTAAATCATTCTAATTTCTGTGGTTCAATAGATAACTCTATATATAAGTATATCCATGCATATATAAATATATGTGTACACAAATGTTTATAAATATAAACATACATATATATATATATATATATATATATATATATATATATATGCATAGACATATATAGAGATATATGATATATATATATATTTATTTATATAGAGGGTAATATATATATATATTATGTATATATAAATATTATACTTATATATATATATATATATATATATATATATATATATATATATATATATATATATATTATATATATATATATATATATATATATATATATATATATATATATATACATATGTATATATATATCTTTATATATAGATAGGGGTAATGTATGTCGTTTTTAACAATTATATGAATATTGTCTTGAATTTTATTAGATTTATCTAGATAAACAAGAGCACACAATTAAGAACCATTAGAGCTGATCTAACATTATATTCTCTCGACTCGGGTACTCATAACAAATAAAATGACACTTTACTTAATTCACAACAAACGCCATGACGCATGCTAAAGCTAAATAAATAAATTGTTTGACTTAACCTGTCCATCTATAGACAATAGGTATATGCTTTGCTCTTCATATAAATCGTCACGGATCTGTTGTAATGTGTAACTTTATTTTGACAATGCGTGAGATATAATTGGCTTGCTCAACGTAAGCTGCATATAATAGTTGTAAGTTACACGCCCAGTATCCAGGTTATTTGAAAGATTCACTACATATCTTTGGATGAGTAGTCACGCCTTGCTGTTGGATATCAGGGACCAACTGCATAGATCCCTCCTTATAGTCCACTCTATTTTATTGTGATTATTCTTGAGGCGCTATCAGACAGAAGATTTTCCATCCTCCTAACAATTGGATGAACAACGGACATAACCCTAGCTTCCACAAATTAGGAAGATGTAGTATAAGGTCATTTGTATTCAAAGCCTAGGCTAGTTATGGTCAGTTGCATAAAGAGATATTAGAATATCTAACAATTAATGCGTCTGTCTATACGCTATATCAGCAATAATGTATCTGCAATAGGCACTTTATATAATTTAATATTGTGAATTGGCATCATATTACTGATGATAAACGTACTTTATATATATATATATATATATATATATATATATATATATATGTATATCTTTATATATATATAATTATATATATAGAGATATATACATATATTTACATATATATGTATATATATATATATATAAATATATATATATATATATATATATATATATATATATATATATATATATATATATATATATATTTGTATATAATGTTTGTTTCTCTTAGTATTGCCATATTTTGTGCGTGTTGCATGAAGTGGAAATGATGGTGGTAATAGTGGCGGCCAACAACAATCATTTCTGCTCGTGCATGACCATACACATAAATTTTCAGTTTATCAGCTGCGCAGGTAAAGTTTATTCTTTACTATATCTCTAGCATTTTGGAGCTCGAACGTTTGATTCCTCCTAGGTATTGTTTACTTTAAATGCATGGAGATTTATATTTGTAACAAACGACGTGGAATTTGTCCTTTGACGGCTCTAGCAATTATTCCCTCCAATCTATAAGGACATGACCACACTTACAACCCTGCCGGCTTTAGTGTGTTAGTTCAGCGACTGTATGAAATTGGATGCACTGCCCAAGAGATAAATCTTGTTTATACTTATTTTAGTCAATGCGTGCTTTTGCTTTTCTGGAGAGCTATGTGTAATAAGAACCTAGGGAAGATAAATCAGCTTGATGGATAACATTTATATCTGCTTAATAGATAATTTGCCTGCTGTGTTACCATTTCAGGGCAAGCGGGCTCTCCATTGGCGTTTCTTTTATCATGAAAACAAATCATAAGCATTTTCCTAATCTTCTCATAATGGGATATCCGGCAACTTGTTCCATCTTAGGTTTATATTATTTCTTCATCGTTTAATTGGCTATCGGTATGATTTTTTCTGAATTATTGCTACAAGAAGAATATTGGCGGCATATACATCCATTAAAACGACGCGTACGATAAAAAATGAATAACAATGAGAGCCTTTGAAGTATATTGGCGGAATATATATCACTGCTGAAGGAGCTCAACATCGCCAACGCTTTACACAATGGATATCATACAAAATGCAAATATATTTGAGACATTGTAGAGATAGGCTGTACGAAAATTGGGTCTTTACCAATGATGCAGCAATAGATCTTGGAAGAACGTCAGACTACTAGCTGATGTTAAATGGAAGAATGAATTTTCGAAATGACAGTGCCAACAATTTGAGTGCCACTTGTGCGGCAGTTATATTTTATGTGAAGCACACACTTTACTTTTATCCAGAAAACTATTGTGGAATATTCCACATGATGACAACAAATTGTTGGGCAAATAATTATGCAGCAGTCCACGACAATTTTTATAACGCTGAGAATGATAGTTATACTTGGAATTGTTTATATAAATGAAAGGTGAGAAGGTGTGTTGCTGCAAATCAGGTCACATCGAGTCTGATCAATTACCAAACATCAACTTTTTTTCCAAACATAACGATGCGCGACTATCGGGTACGCAATAGAAGAGTAGAGGAGGCTGAGTTCAATTATCCATGTTGAATGTATGCATCTCGGTCATGGTGTTTCATATATGCTCTTAGAAATGCTGTCTGATTTGTTACGGTTGACTGTTAGGCATAGTAAATTTTGCTATCAAAGGAGAGGTATTGTTTCACAAACAGCGGGTGTAGGATAGTACATTGCTAGCCTGTCGTATGATGTGTTTATAGCCACCGAGAAAGCATCGAAAGCTATGGTTCACTATCAGTTCAGTTCATTACGATCAAGCTTCTAATTCACCCTTTGAAGAGCATATATACAGACCAAACACTTTATATAGTAAATACAACATAATGATTGCCTAAAATAAGCTAGTGTTAGAAACCATTGTAGTGGGTAAGAGCTTGCACGCTTGTACGACAAATCACATTTCCCATCCTCTGCGAGCACAAATTCAGCGGCTCTATATTCTACAAATATTTCGGTCGTTATACATTTTATAGATTGTGAAGTATCAAATGCACACCTTGTCAATTATATGATGCTGGCCAATAAGTGACAGTGGTGTAAATCTGATATCCACCAATAGTAACCACAGTTTGGGTGTGCGGTAAAATCCACAGAAGCGAATTTTTTTTCAATAAGCACCAACAAAATACGCAACCCATCCTCACACTTTATAAAACCAATAAGTTGACTTATATTTTACTACAACAAATGTATTTGTGTAAAGGTAATTTGTAAAAGCATGCATTGAAAAAACATGTTGCCTAGGCAGCCTCCCAGTGCCCATATTGCCGTGTTTTGCCGCATGCATGGCCATTTTGGAAAGTATAACTTATTCTTCACTCGAAAAAATAAGCGCATCTACGGTCAAAAGCGTGCAATAAATCAGGAGCTTGACCTTGGCATTGCCGCTGAATATGAAAATTAAAAAATATGATTCTGCTTGATTGACATGCATTTACTCGGGCGATTATTTAGATGCTGGGCCTAGAATTCACTATCAGTATTATCTGTTCCCCTTTTAACTGCTACCAGGTTAGTACATACAACGACAAGCGTGCCTCTGGGTTATGGGGTGGTTGGAATGGTAGTGAAGCGATGTTATCATACACACCTTACAGATCGGATATGGCGTCAACTGCACTGTGAAAGCCTATGTAGAGACATTTTGACAGCGTTCTTGTCTCTCATGTTCAGTGCGATCAATTTATCTTATAGCATGCATGTTGGGCTTGATCGTGATCGCTTCCCTTTTTTGCGATGAAACGCACATATACAGGCCAAATTATAACAGTCGCCCTCCTACCAGAAGCCTACCAAAACCGTGTTTGCATAGCCAGGACTGAGCATGACAGATTCTGGCAGTTTGAGGCTTCGGTTTTTTTATTAGCAGCTTGCTGAACACAGGTAGCGCGTTCCCTTTTTTGGCCAGGATCGAGCCCGCTTAGCAGAGCTGAAAGTTCCTTGGTGTGAGGAAGAATAAGCGTGTTCAGGCCACGTGGTTGGGTCCTGTATCCGGCATTGCGACACAAATCCATCTATTGAGGGATACAATGATTACATATGTGGATCAAAATCCTGGAAACGCATTTATATGATTAAATGATACAAAATTGAACTGGTTACTTTAAAAATGGCAATAAGCTAAGATGGTAGCTTGGCATGTGGCTTTATGATACTTAATAACAATGATATTGCAATACTCGAATGTCAAATTTGCCGATTTATACTCGCTCCTTAGAATCGAGTCAAGCGATCATAGCGTCCACCATCTGGTCGAATATATTATGCGAATCGCTGCGAATCAGCAATGCTTTTTCGAATCAGCTATGTTAATGATCGTTTTCTTTGAATTGTCATCCCGCACTAATTCACAAGTGCGATCTTCCGTTCAGGGTTATGTGCCGAGAGAGTCCTCGTCTCGTTTAGTTAAAATTGCTAGTGCAATAAGTCTCGCGTACAAGTCTTAAGAATTGTTGGCACTATAATAATATCTGGTTTTGTCAAGCACGTACATTTACCAGATTTGATATAATAGCTTACCTTCATGCATGCTTCGCTGTGCCAATTTCTGAATAATGAAAATAGAACCTAGTTACACTTGATCCATGCAGAATGTATAATAACATCATTCTGTATGGGCTATGTGAGCTCTTTTGTTTAGCATGAATGCTCGTTGATTCTCATGCGGAAACAGATGCATCGGCTGCCATACGTTGTACTTCATTTCACCGCACATTTTACATACTTCACTTGCTCGTGTCGTTTTGTGCGTGTAGCGTCAAAGTATAGAACCAAAGTATAGAACTAGTCCGTTTCGCGATGAGATGGACAGCTATTGGAGTGTATTAATGTTGAAGATATAATGTCGCTTCTTCCAATGTGGAGTAATTTCATAACTGCACTGAGTCAACTTAGCTTGCGACTCTCCTCATGGCACAACAATTGATCTGCTAGAGCGAATACATTGTATTAGCGATATATCGTGCGACAAACAATTCGTTCTGTTTTGTCGCATGATGATTGACAATTCATTATTGCATCTCTCAGTACTTTGTGATTACTCTTATCGGCCTTTCGGGACCGGCATCCTACTTGGTACCTTTACGTTAGTAAATTAACCGCTACTTAAGAAACCGGACTGACAGAACATGCAACTGATTGACTCCATTATTGTTGAGAAAATAATTGAAGCGAATAAGTTTGGGCATGCCTCCTTGTAAACCAAATGTCAAATTGCCTTAATCTAGCCAGCAAGAGACTTTGCAGAGAACTTTGCTAATTGATTATTAATAACACACCCAATTTGGGGTAGCACGTCATGTGGTCAAACAGTAAAAAACTGCACACGAGTCCTACCGCGCCTTTTACAACTTGGGCCCATTTAGCAGAGTGATAGTTTACTGACTAGCTGAAACGCCAGATTAACCTTATGCATTACATTAATAATTGAATGAAATTTATTCTAACCAATTACGGTTAACGTTACTATGGCTTAGCTGCACCACTCTTCGTTATTGTTTGCATGTGCTTTAGTTGAGCGTTATGTTGTGAAATAGTATTCAATATCAACCTTACTTTTTGCACATTTGTGACTGACAATCGTTCATTGAGCTCTTGGTTAATGTACATATTATTTATCACCGATATTTGTGAAGGTAAAGCCATTAATTAGTACATGCAATACCTCCTGTGATCTTCAAATCTTTACTTCTTTTTACTGCTTTATCTACCCATGATGTGCCAGGTTCGCGAATAATATACGCAAACGCTCGCATGTGTCTTTGCACGCACAAGCAATAAACGTTTAATTTACCTCTGTCGACACAAGCATCAACCCGGCTATGCATGTCTCTACATCAGTAGCAGAGTGACGTAGTAGCCCTGCAAAGCAAAACACTTAACTACAGCGGAGCCTCTTGCCTCAATGAATATGTGTATGCATATTAAATATTGCGAGCCATCCATCATCAAACGACGCATCTAAAATGTCGAAAAGGGGATTTTGTTGGGCTACTAGATTGATTATACTTGCTATGACCTTACAGTTGCCGTCGGGGTGACACTTACATAATAATATACAATAGATGATCGATAATACTGTGAAATCGACCTATGTCTAGAGCCATGTGGTCTAGTTCATAGTATTGCATAAATGTTAATTTTATTTTACTATGTGCTGGCATCTCGTGTCAATAAGAATATGGCGACTATTCTCAAGGGGTCAAGGAAATCATATTGTCAAATATATTAGATAAACTTTATTGAAAAGCCAAAATTTTTCCGCTGTCTGCTAAGAGACAATGTACATATCTCTGAGATGATCTCCAGTTGTAAAACAGTTGAACAATTCAAGCGAATGAAATATATAATTGCATGATACTTACCTGGCTTCGGACTCACACCATTCGACATGAGGATTGCACTATTCTGCAACTGCGCCATTTTGTCCGGCCCATGTGATATATTTACGAGGAGATAATTAAATATTGACGCAGGAGATTGCCGTAGAAAACAAGTGTGGAAAATTATGATACCAATGTGTCGTTGCGAATCATAGTACCTAATGGGTAGTTCATCACAACAAACCTTGTAATTGCCGAAAGAGAGAAACATTCGACCGTGGACCTCAGATCATACATCTTTATTTGTACACCCCAGGGCCATATTGACGCTCATGAAAACAAATGATTCAATGCACATATTATACCCTTCACCTTTACCGTTCACCAATCTTGGTGAGTAATGTGGATTGATTGTTGTTTACGACATGGATGGTTATATACAATTTGTTACTGTGATTATAAGATTTAATATCAACTAAAATCAGCAATTCATTTTTCCACCGAACGCCGGCCTAAATGTTGCAAAATGATTAGCATTAGATACGGACACGTAGTGTTCATTGTATCTATTAATAATAATTGTATCTATTAATGGCCTTATTGTCACTTAACTGTTATCTAGTTATCATAAATGCTCGATTATAATTAATAGAATAGTGGAACTGCTAAAAATGTAAGGCGAAATGTTAGCCATTTAAAATTCGATCATCAGCGCCTAAATGCTTTATAGTAGACCATCAAACACCAACAAAATTCATCACAACGTTACAATGGCAGGAGAACAAGGGAAGAGATGCGCACCGACATTGCCTCAGTGCATAACTTTTACTTATATATAGATCTAACGGCTTGGCGCTTAACTCTGGGTGCCTATGTGAGCAAAATACGTCTATGCGTTCATCGGGAAAAGCATAATTTAAAATTGAACGAAGGGTCTATGCTCTTGTGAATCAAGGTGTTTGGTAATAACGCGATCGACAGATTAAGTCTTTGACGCTGGTAATTAAAATATACAGATAGATTTTTGAGAAGCTGAACACTCAAACACCCACCGCTTCCCTTACACTACACCCCCGACATACATCTCCAGAAACATTCCGATAAATTTTTCACTTAACATAGATATTATTGAATTGATGCCCTCGCCATTCATCAACAGATCTTTTATAATTGACATATTCTGGCAGAAGTCGCTCTCTGATTGATGCATCATTATAAACAAATATAACAGCTTTATTTAAAACTGATTGAGGATGACGCCATACATTGTACGACCTTCCTCCGCTGATAGGCTGGTTGCCATGCTGCTTCATTTATGTCGTCAGCCTTAACTGGCCCCAGCAGCAACAAGATCAACGAGCAACACTGCAAAGTTGTGTAAATATGCGAGAAAAAATATAGCGAAGAGAAGAGTGGTAGGAAGGCGTTGCCAAGAGCGATACTTCAGTTATCATAGTCAATGCCTTTATCACTAGGTATCAATCATATAACGGAATTTGCATGCCTTTTCGTCAGCCATTAGTTGTCATAATGCCAGAAATGAGGTGCTTCGGTGCAACTATGAACGAAGAGAGTTGAACTGGTGAGCCTTTCAATAGAGAGGAAGTAGCTCCAGCGGATAGTTTGCATCCAAGGTGGTTCTAGAATTTAATAGCTGTATTTGTGGTTGTGCAATTACGTTGACAATAACACATATGATTTCAGTCAATTCCGTATGGTAGCTACATATACAGGGAATGATATGTATTAGGCATTACACAGAAGATAAAATATGAAATTCTACGATTCAATCGACCATGCAGAGTTGCTTCCAGCATGATTGATGCAGTCGTAAGAGTCGGTCACATTCATGGTTTGTTTTGTTCTCATTCAAAGTTAACGCACCTCAGATATTTACTTTGATATGGTACATATCTCTACAATGTCAGACATATTCATGGTTCTAATAACTGTTGCGTATAGTAGAAAATAGCCTGTGCATAAAACGCGTCAGCTGTTCGTTGTTCAATGTTTCCAAAGTCTTTTTGCATTTTACAGGTCTGCATAACAGTGACAGTTGAACATGGAGTGTGTAGATGGATACTCTATTTTAGAATGATGCCATAATAGACATGCGCAGTATGATCAGTTCCGTTTTGTACAATTCTTTTTCCAGTGTTCCGATGCCTATCCCGTTTATTCAATGTTTACCAACTATTTTCCCAGCAGCCAACAAGCTGATGATTTAGCCATTTAATCGGCATCGATCAAACACTACCAAATATATTTTCTTTTCTAGCCCTTTTCTATCGATACCTACTATGAGATTGTGGTCCTTTCTTCGGTGTTAAGAACTTTTTTCTTTACTCATAACTCGCAGTAGTATTTATAAGTTGCAGTATATCGGCATGTGCACATCACGCGTCATTGTCAGTGAGGGTAATGCATGTACAGCGCGATCTGCAGTTTTTGAATATTATGTCAACAATGCCAGAATCATGTATTACACGGATGACGAGAAGATTGGGCTTTAGTAATGGGCCTTGATGAACTTATATAATGACGTTTTTCAATCGTATTAGCTACCATGGCATTGCTTAAGAGAAACTTTCAGACGATATGCCTTGATTTTGGCTAAAAGTTATCGGCTACTTTATGCTTCTGGAGCACAAAATATATGTATTCGTCTACGCAGTATATATATATATATATATATATATATATATATATATATATATATATATATATATATATATATATATATATATATATATATATATATATATATATATATATATATATAATATATATATTTATATATATATATATATATGTATATTTATATGAATATATATATATGCATAAATATATATACATATTCTCATATATATATATATATATGTATATAAATATAAATTTATATTATATATATATATATATATATATATATATATATATATATATATATATATATATATATATATATATATATATATATATATATATATATATATATGTTTACCGCTTTGCTTATAAATGAGAGATTGATTTAAAACAGATTGAATACTGATAACACATTGTCATGCAGCAAATTAAATCTGGACCAAACTCGTATATACGAAGGATGAGGTGAAGTTGCATCTCATCGATGGACGGAGCCAACTTCTTTCACTTCGATTTCTCTTCTGGATCCATCAACGTAGAATGCGTCATCCTAATTTCATGCTTTTCTTAAGATTGAATACTCGTTGGCTGCTATCAGGTCACTAGTTAATACAATTCAAATTGTGATCAATATTCTAGATAATCATCAAGGCCAATCATCTTCCTCTGCTGCCTATTAGCGCTTATCGTAAGGGACACATCTATTCACACCAGCTGACAAATTTTACCAAGAGTCATTGCTTACTATAAGGGCAACAACAAGTGCGGCTTTGACGAAACCCTGAATTTAGGAGGAAAACGGATGGGTTTTACAGGTTCCCGTTCGTGCGGGTGTGATTTGGCTTTTTGTTTTGCTGCCAACAGGTTATTCATCCCCCATGCATCGTGTAGACAATGCCACCAAGGTCGTTATTTGTTGCGTTCTTGTGGCAGGTGAGAACATGCAACTGTCAACTAAGATAATTATTTTGGAATCGAAAACAGGCAGACTATGTTATATTTTGGTGTTGTGACACCTGGTAAGATAAACGGTCGAGTTTATTCGAAATACACATGATTACGTGCGTGGTATTAAGTGACGCTTCCATCAATGCTTGTATTTGCGCTGAGTGGCTTTATTGCATTCATATTTGATTTAGGAGACGTGCATATGTTCATGTAGAAATCTCCACCCTCTTCACCGTTAAGTGTAAAGCAGCAAACAAACATGTACATGCATCATACAATGGATTTTTTAGCAAATACATTTTTATGACATGCATTGGCGCATTCAATCAACTCCGAGCAGAAAACATTGGTGATGTACATTTTCTCAAGTGATGCAGCATGTTCAAATGATTCCGTTAACTGTGATATAATGGACTAATTTACTAATTGTGCTCTACGTACAGCTAACAAGTTAATGGTAATTATTCACAGCGCACTGCGGATGAGATTGGATTGTTCCATTGATAGTCTTAAAATCAACATACTAACAATATTACCCAACCTATGTGACATGAGTGACTTACCGTTGTGCCTGCGTAATATGGCATCCATTGATGAAAACTCATGTTCGTAGGCGGTAGCCATATCACAATCATCCTACAAGATTTACATATATATTTTTGCTGATCTATTTAAGGTTTTTTTGTAGGCTTGCATTTAAACCAGATACTGAGTTGAAAAATTATTTTGAATAATATAAAAAAATCTTTAACAGACCGAATATAATTACTTGGCAATATGTTCCACCAATATATGGCATCATGAACAAAACTAAGTAAATCCTTCAGCAAGGCGTCCCAACGATGTTCCGTTCAATTCAAATCTACTTGAAAACAATCATGGTGCTTTTTTGTCTCCCATTACAGAAACTACAAATCCTGATCATGTAATTTACTGCCTGCTTGATATAGCAAACATGCTTGTGACATGTTGACTGGTGATTGTATCCTGTACTAGCTGACACGCATCGATCATATTAGGCAAAACGATACTCCTAACTGTGTTTTGTTTATATTTATCCCGCACTCGAGGATGTACTAACCGATTGCTCAGCAATCTATAGTAATATAACCCTTTATATAATACGAATTTGCTGAAAGGGAATTCCTCGTAAACGATTGTTTATACTTACTGGGCATGCCTTATATGATGGATAGCATTGGAATCATTTAATGTTTCGGCTGCATATCGGAATTGCGTTGCAATTAGAATATGATGATTTAAGTGAACGTAAGCATTTACATTATTTGGCAATTGGCCTTCTGGGTATCACACACATACCCAACGAGGATGCTTGCTTATGGTAGCGGTGTTATTCGAGAGCGCATGCTAAACTAGCTTTGGATTTACTACTAACAGTGCCTATTTTCAAAAAATGCCTGTCTTTCCTGCATTAAATATTGACACTAACAGTACATTTTTTTCCTATTACTGCTACAAATCTAAAGGATATAAAGTTGTACATTATTATTATTGTTGAACAGATTATCTTATGTCTATCATCACAGAAACATATTACTCCAGCATGTCAGACCGACCAATATGTTGGAATTACAGTCGGGAGCAATTCAATTAAGATAATGTCAAATCCAATAATATAACGGTTGTCAAGTACTGTTTTTCCCAACAAGAAGTCATGGGGCACGGTAGTTTAGGTTCCACTCTCAAAAGCTCTTCCGTTGGGAGGTTATCCTTATACGTAAAATTTCATCCATTTTATGCATTTGTCATCAGAATTCTTTCCGATAGAACAAATTTAATTAAGAAATGGTCATTCCTCAACTCAATCGTCTACAATTATGATGGGCACTATAATAAAATCCATTTGCTGTCTGCCCTGATTAATGAATATTGAACTATTTAAGTTCAAATCAAGGGCCACCTTTACATTACTCTTGTTCCAGACTTTGACCAAGGGGTCATGGGTTCAGGCTCTGCTGAAATGTCATGCTGACGCCAGCACCTACCACCATCATGCATATTCAGACCTCAATATCATGGTTATAATTATCCTCATCAGCATCTTTATCTTTTGGAGGACATAAAAGTGGCATCTGTTGATCATTGCAATATTTTACATTATCAGGCACTATTTAATCATGACTATGGCACTAATTCAGTGAAACCAAGCGGAAATTCTGTGTTATTGATAAATTTTCTTACCCTGACCTACATTCTGAGGCGAATATCTATGAATATTCTGAATGATATGTTCCATATTAGAACTGCAACTCAATTACAATGATATTCATTGTGTTCTAATGAGTACTGACGTTATTTGAGTGCCTTAATCAAAGCAGATGCTCCTCTGTTCAATTAACATGAAGACCTGCAAATGTCGTTATCGTGTAATGCGGCCTCATACGAGGGCTATAATTACATTTAAAACTTTAAACAAGAAGTGCATCTGACAGGCCTGGCTCCCGTATCCAATGTCTAAGGTGCAGGTTCACGACTGATGCGACTTTTTAAGAGCTGGATAGCATAAGTGAGTGCTGGTTTCGTCCGTGCATTGGTTTTTCTTAGTTGATATTGGAAAGCACCTCAAAATTACGCAGAAAGCCAATAAGGCGGTCGTCATTATAAAACTCATGGTTCAAAAGCAGAGACATAGCTTATTGCACGATACCAACTGTGTAATATATTGTTGCCTATTTACTTTCCCCTGGAGTGTAAGCAAATACAGACCAGCTTTTATTTATACATAACCTGATTATTGAAATTCATCTCTTAACCGTTTCTTATAATGCTCATGCTGTACTGCATTACGAAACTTAGATATTGATAACTGACAATACTGGAAATATCTTGGGCAGTTAAGGCATTGAATTTGCTCTCGGGAATCTCTGATGATAGTATATTTACTATTCGCAATGTTATCCTTCGTATCCCCGATAAGCCAAAATTGTGTCCATATTGAGTAATTTGAATACATACCATTATCATCAAGGTGTCAATTGCAATTGTCGGCATAGCTCGTTAAACCACATCATTTTGAACATGAATGTCGTTCATTATTTATGTACATGACAAGCTGGGACTGACATGACCGGATTGTGACATGTGTGCCAAGCAATGAGCGATAAAGTTGAAATGATGATGCTGCTATAACGCATTGAGTAATTAACTACTATTATTTTCAAGTGCTCAGCCACTCGGTAGCTGGCAATAATTTCCCGTTTGTGGGTGATGTCTCTCTGTCAAACGCAACACGAAAATGCATCGCTGTCACGCCTTATTTGTTTTTAGCTGTCCTGGGACTCGATTAGTTATTCACAAATTGCAGCGTATCTGAGCACCGCAAACCGTGGATTTCACCGATGAGACCAATGAAGAAACTATTGTGACTTTATTTAAGACAAATGTCGAAGATTTATAACACAGGAGCGCGAAGACCTTGCGTTGCATGTGTAACGCACTATATTTCGTTTCGAACATAAGTGATACCATCAGCGATGACAAGGGCAACTTTCACCGTCACACAAAATGAATTACTTGACTCCACTTGTCTGCTACAAGTTGTAATTGATGTGTACAGGCTAAGCTAATTAATGCCAATGGCGGATTAATCTCTCCAAAGGATAGCATTTGAATATCTCAATGGCCTCCAGCGTTTTATGATTCGAGCATTTGATACGAGTTTGTTGGCTAACATGCCGCTGATTCACATTTCAAAATTCTACCCTAAAAATTCCTTCACACCATGCCTCGCATCAGAATTATTTTTAAAATGTTTATGTTTAACGTAGCGTAGTGATCGAGCTGTATCATGTAACATCGTGGGCAAAGATGAGATTGGAAATCCAATACTTACATGTAGCCCCGGAGATGCAACAAGTTGCTGTTATCCATAGATGGTAGATACTGGTTTGAGTCATATGGACATGGCGAACAGGAATGATGATGATGATGAAGGAGAAGTCTCCAATCGCGTGGTTTGTAAATAGCGATGTTAGATTCTAGCTTTTGCTTTATGAACATAACGAATGGAAAATGATTGGGTATTTGATAGGGTATTGTATGGCTTAAGTATCTTAAAAGATTGAAGCGCATGGATCATACTGCCGCCAAACGAATGACACATATCCCATTGTCTTTTAAACTCGGTACCCCGCATCGATGAATTATGAAAGAGATTGAAGACAATCGAATGCCATTGGTATTATGCGTAAACGTGTATATTCGACTGAGGTTATTGTTGTAAGGTATGTTGACATGTCTTAGCAAAACATCTTTGCTCAAATCGTTGTCTACAATTGTACGCTCTTTACTCGTATTATCCGCCAAGTAAATAATTCACTAAGTTTAGAAAGAGTAAGATGACCATACATATGAACTTGTCTAAAGCTCTTCTGATTAGTTGGCTTTGAATAAGACCTGATGGCATTAAGCATGGTTATAATGTGAAGGGGAGTGATTTATAGCACCTGTACTTAAAAGCTCACTTGAGAAAAATTCTTGATATGCCAGGAAAGATATTCTTCATAAAGAGGATTTATTCACCATGGAGAGATCACTCACACAAAGACACATAAAGCACTCCATGTCTAGTCTGCACGGACTTACATTTATATTAGAACATATGTGAGGGTAAAACCAGCCAGCTTATTGATGACAGGTCGAACGACACAAAATATCCTAAACTCAGGACCATTTGATCAATTATTTCATTTGTCCGTTGCCGGTTAATGACATGAGATGTATTGCTAACAATAAATATGGATCTGCAAATCTCCCTTTGCCAGACCGAATGACAATCCGGTTAATGTCGCACTGCGTTTTTCACCGAATAAATCAATACATGCGGTAGGTAGCAAGTCGGTATTCATTCACATCAGCGTTGGTTGTGCAGGTAAATAAACGATAGCTTGACAATTATGAGTACCTAGCAAATAGCTAATAATGATGACTACTTTAAATATATTGTAATTACTGACATTCCAAACTGATAAGTTAAAAACTTTACTGATATATGCAAACACGTAGCGAAGTGGATGTTCGTAGGCAAACATATTGTAGACAATAAGCGTTCAATTGGTCGTGACCCGGTTGACATTTAGAAGTCGTAATGCGCCAACGGGCATAGTGGTGACTTGTACAAATTGATAAAGTTAAATGAGATATTTACCCAGTATCTATCGCTTGATGCTCTGAATGTATAATGTTTGGCTATCTTTTGACTGCACACTTCGTACCTAAATGGCTAATATTCTATACTAAGGTAGGATTTTTCCGAGCCAAATTTCAATAGTTGTCATGCCTGTTTACATGCCAAGATCGATTTGAGTGCTAATGTATCGTGAGTATAAATAACCACAAGATGGGCTTCACATTTGTCTTCTTGTCCATCTTCCTCAACATGCCCATGGCTATAGTTTACCACCTCTACCAGCCTTTGTTCAGACCCGATTGAAGTGGTTCAATTCGGGAACCTCAACCGAGAGTTAATTAATGCGGATCAGAGAACTATTTGGTTATTTTTTAATTTCAATCATTACTCATTGGAGTTAATTAGGCTTAGCAACACTTATACATATACATTGGCATTCCCGTACTTAATTTTGTAAAAGTTCTCCTTTTCCCTCTCTTTATTTCATAGATTTCATCATTTGTTTCCATTTTCTTCAAAGGTAATACATATATCTGTATGATAAAGCCATAAGTATGGAATAGTGCCCTTTTTTTTCAAGACGGAATAACAATATATCGCTATGAACAGACAGGCCACCTAATTTCCGTACTTCAGCAACGTCAACTCTAAGTTGCATTGATATGGCATATCGAATGAACGGTTCGCAATGTTTACATTTGTAACGAGCGACGTGGAATTTGTTCTTTGACGACTCTAGCAAATATTCCTGCCAATATATGATGTCATGACTAAAACTTCTGTCCAACCGGCTTTAGTGTGTTACTAAAGATCCATTAAGAATCTAGTACCCCATCCACTGCGTATGATAAATCTTGATAAAGGACCTCGCTACTTAGTTTTGTCAGTGAGTGTTTGATCTTTTATGGAAGTTAATGTGTATTTACGACCAATGCAAAATAGATTGATCAGCTGGATGGAAAACAGTTCGAGAGATATATATATATATATATATATATATATATATATATATATATATATATATATATATATATATATATATATATATATATATATATATATAGAGAGATATATATATATATATATATAGATATATATATATAATATATATATATATATATATATAGATATATAGATATATATATCCATATTTATATATATATATATATATATGTATATATATATATATATATATATATATATATATATATATATATATATATATATATATATATATATATATATATATATATATATATATATAACGACCTTGGTGACATTGTATACACGATGCATGGGGGATGAATAACGGGTTTGCCGCAAAACATGAGGCAAAATCACACCCGCACAATCTGGAACCTGTTAGATCCATCCATTATCCTCCCTAATTCAGGGTATCGTTATAGCCTTTGTGGTAAGCAATGAATCTTGGTAAATTCTGTCGACACGAACACTGCCGGCCAAATAGTTTGAAACATAGCGGTGTAGTTTGTAATTTCATGACCATTGGGATAGCGACATGCATAACTTAGAAAGTATGACGAATGTGTCACCTGACAGACTTTTATTATGTTGCATCATTTAAACACTCTGTAGGTTGACATTTGCACAACCGAGATATATTAATCATGGAGACTTTAGGAAATAACTTCATTTATGGCTTGAAAGGCACACGTCAAACGCCAAACATGTGCTATTAGCATCAGGTTGATGGAGGATGGACACGGTCAATTGTTCTGATTGGCTAATATATTCCGGCGCATAGATCACTATGAGTCCTAAACAATGGTTCACCACCCTGTGTCTTCATAATCTAGTTTCGACCATGAAGAACAATTCACGTGAAGCAAAGTAATTTACATTGCATTCTTTCCAATGACATACAGCACATTTAAATAACGAGTCGCCGGTCCTGGTTTTTAGGTATCTGATAGAGATATATTTCTGCAATTGTAAAATAAGATAATTGACATTCATTCTAGTACATTCCAAATAACAAAATTACATTACATTCCAGTCCCCTCGGTGCTTCGGGTTATAACACCTGTTTAATTTCTCAATGTTATATGATACCTCATCATAAATGTTATTGTTGTGCCTATTGCTGATGTTAGCAATACATCGACCCGACAATGAGAAGGTATTACTATAAATAATTCATCAGAGGCCCGGAAGCTGCAGCATGAATTGTGAATGAGAAAAGTAGTGGTTACCTAACAGTACTCTGCCAAGCGGGAAGATATTTGTGCGTTTATCTGGACAAATTGTGGCCAATTAACGTCTTACCTACTAGCCCTGTTCAACGGAGCATAACCCAAAACATGCGTTGATATTCAATAGCCATTATCTGCCGATGTATAGCTTTACCCAAGCACTTAATATTGCACGACAACTCACCATTGAAACCACACAATCAACTGATTGAGCCATATACTGCAAAAGAGGGATGCAGATAAATAACTGCACCATGGCCATGTTGGTTTAAACAAATAGGGAGCATCATATTTCAAGTGATCAGAAGAAGGCCTATATTTTTCATCAATAATAATGCTATTTCATTTGCAATATTGTCATATACAATAGAACATGCAATCATTTGGCCGCTCCTAATGTCATTGAGTTAAACTGCAGTTAATAATCGTCAAGTAAATAATAATAGTTGAATAATCTGCCTTGTTGATATTCCGGGCACTCGCATTGCACAAAAGCACATGGAGTCTAGCAGAACATCGTGGAATATTGTTGGATCTTCTGTGAATCTCTGCTTCAGTGCGATGATTGAAGGCGCTGATTATCCTTCCATTTTACATCGATCGATTCTTAGGGGTTTCATTGCTAAATATTGTTACATGAATCTAAGGAGAATGTACCTGTATTATGGGTTCCATTATGTTTACTTCGAAATGACTTTGTAGGGCGATAGATGGAAAAGCCAGTCCTATCGTGGATAAGGGCATTAACATACTTGGATCAAACCGTGCGATAGCGACAAAATGATAAAGCAGTCTAGTCATGATCGGTGCTATATAAGCACGTCGTTTATGTAACGTTAAAACCAATGACGTTTTTTGCGCTTGCTTAATGATAAATCAACATGCAGTTTGGTATTTATTTCCTGCTGGGCCTTGTTTATAATAAAGCTTATTATTCAAACAACCACAACTCCTTCACTTATTATTGCCTAGCAATTGAGAGCGCCCCAAACCACGTCTTGCACACACTGATCTAATTGTGGAACACGTCGTAATGTTGGCAAATGGGTACGTTTACGCATTCATAATTATATTTACGGAGTACATGGAACAACACTAATTATAAAAATGTTTACGTGCTCTCTCCCCGTTCAAAACGGCCATGTACGTATGTACCGCACTACCTCACAGCAGTCACAGAGGAATTGTTTCCATTGGTTCATCTCGAACTGTCTGGTAGATAACCACTAAACAATAACCGTGACTACGAGTGACTATTGGAGAAGACACATATCCGATAATGGTGAGGGTAGCGCACTAAATAATGTTTCAAACATTTGGGAAGGAATGAATGAGAATCTTTTAAAAATGTTTTAAAGTAGTCTGCATTGTGTCATTGGCGTGTGCATGGTGAGTTAATTAATGACAGCTTTGGTTAAATCTCCCTTGGAAAAACTCGAAAATTGCTCGATGATCTCTAATGTCCTTTGCTTCGAGCGTTTATCCACCAGTTTGCTAATAGAGCCGCTGCTCGTTTACATTCATAGTGATGTTGCCTATTGATCTTTCTGAATATTTATCGCACAATGCATCGTACCTTGGTTATTCATAACAGAATGGTCATGGACCTCAGGCTTCATGTGCTTATGTATGACATAGCATGGCGACAAATATTCGCAAATAACGTACTGGGCTAAAAAGGGATTCGAAATACAATACTAAATCTTTGCTTACGTGATTAAGGCATATAGAGATGGTAGATGGTAGCTTTGCAATATGGTTATGATGAATTGGAAATGATTTTAAGATTGTTGTTGTCTAATTGTTTTGACAAGTTGTACATGGTAGCAATATATTATGTTGCTACATTACTAACATAAGCGCATCATAGTTTTGTATATTCGCGTGATTTGCAATCTTATTATATTTTCGCAACAGTCAAGGTTTGAACAGTAACAGAGTTATTTTGTGTATTTGTCGAAAGATTGCAATATTTTACACCATCAGGCAATATTCAATCATGACAATTGCACTAATTCAGTGAAAACAAGCGTAAATTCTGTGCTCTTGATAAATTTGCTTACCCTTACCTACTTTCTGAGGCGAATATCTATTGTTATTCTCAATGATATGTTCCATATTGGAACTGCGACTCGATCAGCATGATTCTCTTAGTGATCTTATATGTACTGACGTAATTTGTGTTTCTTTTTTGTGACTAGCGCCTTAATTAAAGCAGATGCTCCTCTGTTCAATTTACACAGAGATCCGCAAATGTCGTTATCGTGTAATGTGGGTTCAGAAGAGGGCTGGAATTAAATTGTTAAACTTGAAACCAGACATGCATCGGAAAGGTCTGACTTCAGTGGCCATTGTCTAAGGTGCAGGTTCATTACTGGTGCGACTTTTTAAGAGCCGGATTTCCGAAGTGAGTGCTGGTTTCATCCATGCGTTTTTATTTCATTTGGTGGTAAGAAAACACCTCAAAATTACACAGCAAGCCACCGAGCCCGTCGTTATCATGTAACTCATGATTCCAAAGCAGAGACGAAGCATATTATACGATAACCACTGTATAATATATTGTCGCCTATTTTTGTTCCTGGAGTGTAAGCAAATACAGACCAGCTTTAGAAAATGATTTGGTATTTAACAGGGTATTTGTAAAGATTGAAGCGCATGGATCACATTGCCGCCAAAAGAATAACACACATTCCTTCAAACCTGGTTCCCAGCATCGAGTAACTATTAAAGTTATCTAATGCCATTGGTATTATGCCTAAACGTATATATTCGACTGTGGATATACATGTGAGGTTTGTTGACATGTCTTAGCGGACCATATTTGCTCCGACCGTTGTCCATAGTACAACACAACACTCTTCACTCGTAAGTTAATAAGGAGTAGGATGTGTAATACATTTGGACTCGTCCTGAGCTCGTCTGATTATTTGGTATATAATCAGACCTAATGGCATAAAGCACTGGTGTAAAGGGCAGAAGCAGAATAGTGGTATGAGTGATTGATAGCACCTGTATTTTGAGACTCACTTGAGAAACATATGCCAAGGAAAGGTATTCTTCATAGAGATTATTTATTCACCATGGAGAGCTCACTCACACAAAGACACATAAAGCACACCATGTCTACACGGAAGACTATAAGTTAGCTTATTGATGACACGTCGAACGACACCAAAGATCCTAAACTCAGCACAATTGTGATTTATTGTTTCATTTGTCGTCGCAGATTAATGACATTAGATGTATGGCTAACAATAAATATATATTGATCTGGAAATCTCTCTTTGCCAGACCGAATGACAACCACGTTTATGTCACCTGTCATTTTTCCCCAAATAAATCTATATATGCTGTAGGTAGCTAAGTCGGCATTCATTCACATGAGTGTTGGCAGTGTCGGTAATCAAACGATACCATTATAGCTACCTAGCAAATAGATAATAATGATTACCGCTTTAAATATATTTCAATTACTAACACTCCATACTGATAGGTAAATCACTCCGCTGATATATGCAAACACTTAGCGAAGTGGATTGTCATAGGCAGACATATTGTAGACTATAAACGTTCATTTGGGTGTGACCCGGTTGACATTGAGAGGCCGAAATGAGCCAACGGGTACAGTGGTGAGTTGTACAAATGTATTAATTTATATGAGATATTCACTCACTGTTTATCGCTTGATGCTCCCAGTATAAAGTTCATGACTATCTTTTAACTGCAAACATATTGCATTGATTGATCTCAAACTTGATGCCGGAATAATTGTATGTATGTTTCTTAGAGAAAGCTGTACCACACTGCAAGATGTTCTGGCATCACAACATATTTCATTCACCTTGTAACGTAATAGCTAATATTCAATACTTAGATATCATTTACCATACCAAATTATAAATTACTGTCGTGTCTTTCAAAAAGCTAAGACCTATTTGAGTGTTAATGCATCGTGAGTGCAATAACCACAGGAAGTGCTTCACATTTGTTCCCTCGTCCATCTTCCTCAAATTTCCCATGGGTTCAGTCTACCACATATATCAACCCTTGTTCAGACCTGCCTGAAGTGGTTCAATTGGGTCACCCCAACCGACAGTTAATTAATGTGGAGCAGGGAAATGCTTGTTAATTCTGATAATAAATCACTGAAGTTAATTGGGCTAATTAACACTTATACAGTTGCATTCAATATTGTAAATTATCCGTTCCCTTTCATTATTTCAACGATTTCATCATTTGTTTTCCAAAAGCAATAAATATATCAGTATGAAAAAGCCTCAAGTAGGTAATAGTATGTGACGTTAAAATTTGTCTTATATTCATTGCCTGGCCATATCACTCACTAATGAATATGTTGAAGCATCATCGGCTGAAGCTACTAGGTATGTATTTTCTTCTGCTAAATAACTGTGCCAAGTGATGGTTATAATATTTATAGCCGAATTTCTTTTTCACTTGATGGCTTCTTCCGTTATTGCATTATCATGCACGGGCATTGATTGTTTTCGTTCCAAATATGGTTGAAGAAAATTAGTTAGCACAGTGTTCCCTGTTGTTTAAGTATTAGTACCAATATATATTTGTTACGCATGAATAAAATTCGTCTCATTTCTGCTATACACGTGAAAAAGGTGCATAAGTAATTGATGGAATGTACTTTGATATTTCCACGTGGAAATAATCACGTTCGAAAAATCAACGTATAAATCACGCATTATCCACAAGGTCTCTAGAAGAGTTTTCCAAGTAGACTCAACTTGTTGTACATCCTGGTGTATCAGTGCTACTAAGAAATGTAAGCAACGATGAACAGGAGCTCAGCACTTGTCACGATGTCAAAACCGATCGAATATTAATGGGCCTAGGACGATTATTAAGACGCACTGCAAGATATCTATATATATATATACATATATAGATATATGTAATATATATATATATATATATATAGATATATATATACCAAATTATATATTACTATAGATATATCTATAGAGATATATATATAAATCTATATCTATATACTCTCTATATAGAGAGAGAGAGAGAGAGAGAGATATATATCTCTCCTATTTGAGTGAGGAGAGCAGATATAGATCTCTATATCTATCTCAGGAGTGCTTCACATTTGTTCCCTCGTCCATCTTCCTATAATAATATATAAATATATATATATATTTCAGTCTATATAAAAATATATATCTATATTCATATACATTGCCTATACATATGTATCATATAATTGTATATATATTTATATTTGTATATAGTTATGTTCTGACGTTGATGTGCCCGAAGCTTGTGTCGGCAGCAGGAAATGCACGACATAATTCTACATTACGAATGAATTAAGCATATATTCAATAGACTGATCGTGCTACTTTAATATTGATTATCTCTAGTATAAATGCTTTTGAAAATTCAGATTGTTATTGCAACATACAACGAACCTGGCAGTTAACGGGTAGATCCAGCACATACATGAAACATAACGCTTATTTCAAAAATAAAATGACATTTTATAATTGTTTGATTTATCACTCATGTGCATTAGTTCAGTTCCCTGTAAATATCTGCAGCAACACACTGGCGAAGAAGCTGTATGAACGACATAATTGTTCAGGCTGCAGGACTGATTAATTACGTTCCCCTTACCTTCTTCAAATCTGGTGCTATCGATCTAGTTGCAGCTTTTTCTTAATGGATGGAAAACAGCATATATGATGTGAGAGAGTGCTTAGCGGGACGACGTTAATGTAGAAATTTAATCTAGCTGAAAAAGTAAATGGGCCATATTTGTATTGTTTCTGGCTAGAGGGCTCTTTTTATAATTAGGGCTGTATATGTGCGTTTGATCGCAATAGAATGGAATACGATTGTGATCGAACCGATCATTTATGCAATCAGAAAAATCGATCGCAATGAGTCTGAGAGACCCGGATTCTGTCAAAAGCTTTTTGCTGTGCCATCACCGTTTAGTTGATATCCATATTAAATGCTTAGCCGATACATATTTGCTTCCAAGGATAAATTAGACGCCTCATGGAATACGATTAGCCGATTAGCCAGCCATGTACCATTTGGCATACGATATTCGTGAATCAGTCTAGCTCCTTTGATAACAACATTTAAGAAGAAACAACCGTCAAATGATAACTGTAATTGAACGGCATTTTTATGTTGCATATATGAAGTATAACCACCGCGATACACACACAAAACATTGATAATGAAATTCAGCGTACTCAAATCACCTCTATTGTCAAATGTCAGATCAGTTGCGCACTCTTTATGTATTGGAAACAAATTCATGCCAATGTCAATTTTTCAGACTCATAATTGTGACCTGTCGTCGACACAATTGACCGACACCTTCCATTTATATAAACGTAAATGTCCTATCTCTATACCAAATATCGTTTTGACTGAACAATTTAATGTTTTTAAAAGCATATTATATCATTATGAGGGAACTTTTGTGGCAAATATTATCGATTGAACCATGTATCACATATGTCAATACCAATATTTGTCGGTTTAGAACGTCAACAACAATCTCCAAACGTTGGCATTTATCGGTAAGTCTTTGCAGGTGTAAAGTTGAAAATATGACAAAACACTGCAAATTAGGCAATTAATTACAGCAGTTAAGCATATACAAAATCCAACAAATAGCACATTTTCTAGCAAACGATTATCATCATTCATGTCAGCTTTGGATAATCAAGCGTACATTCACAAACCCCCTATGTTACCAACTTTTATTTGGCGGCCACGCTTTCAAAAAAGCAGTAAATATTTCTCATTGTAAGTTACCGGCAACCCCCTCTAACAAAACGACACACAATTGTTCCGAGTGTATTATTTATTGTTGCGTAGCGTTGACGCTAACATATTTATTCAAACAAATTGAGATGTATGATTGATGCTGATGGCATATTGCATTAATTGGCACCTTTTGAGTATTATTACAAAATATTTTGAAATGACGAGTACGATACATAAACCTCTTTCATGAAATTTGGTGATCTAACGAATGCTATTTAAATTAGCAGAATATCAACGAACGCAATCAGAATTATCGCAAAGCAAATATCAAGCTTGCCATATTCCCTGCATTTCGGATTGCGATAGTATTCTATATAATATGATCGCATTATATATTGTCACGTTCTAGTTAGCGCGAGTGCGATTTTGTCCATGTTTTGTTGTGAACCGGTCAATTTTCACGGAGGTCGATAATTGTTGCGTTCTGGTGGCAGGCGAGAAAATGCAACTGTCACGAGGAGTAATGGATTTCGTAATCGGAACTAAGCAGACCATCTAAAAATTATGTGTGGTGACCACTGGATCGATGCACACAGCGGGATAGTTTTATGGAAAAACGACTGATGAGGAGAGAGGAATAACGAGAGATTGATGATTACATAAATGCGTGCCTTGGCGTCATAAGGAACCTTTGGTAACTGATTTAGAGTCGCCAATTGGCTTTTGGTCCTGTGTTGTGAAAGGAGTATATTAATCGGTCATACTGATAAAATTAAAGTGTGCAAACATTGAGTACATTGACGCTTACCACCACCCCTGCCCAAACTCACCATCCGCCAAACTATAATTTTCATCACAATAGTATGGGTTAAGTCAATAGTAGTCTTAGAGCCGTGGTTTAATTCATTGACAAACGTAACTGTGCCGAGAGAAATGCCGGTCTCAGAGCACCACAATATCGATTCTTATTTTAGCGGATTGACCTAAGCCACAGAATTCCTATCGTTTCTTACTCACAGGAATACACTGGGGTGCAGCTGTGATACATACATTCACAAATTCATTATAGTTAGGATTTATATCGTCGTTGTGGTAATTTCAATAACTGTGTGTACATGCAAATGCTTTCCTTGAGAAATTCTGCGCCAACAACAGTTTTCTCACTATATGCTCATGACGATCAATATCGTTGCAACCCATTGGGATATGTTAATCTAACCATGCAAGTACAGGGCTAAGGTCGGATAAATTACAATAATGACGAGATCAGACTCACGGATGTTAAAAACTGACGTAATGTTTATCTCCTGTGCGACATAGTACTTTTATAGGTAAGAGCAACTGATCAAATATCCCACAATTCGCACAGGATTAAACAATGCTGTTCACACAATATCGTCAGGGCAGTGGTTTGTGGATGAATTAACATAAGTTAGTTCAGTGTTTAAGTCGCCTCCAATAATTCGATAATCAATACCTGTGCACGAACATGCGCACACGTATCACACAGTTGCTCGGTGACCAATTCCGAGGCATCCATAAGAGATACAGCCGCTACTAGCACGTCGCCTATTCGGTGCATGAGCTGACTTAACCAAACAATAATTTTGGAGCTAATATTCGCGTGACAGATTGCGACTATACATGCTTGCGCATCCTTACCTTACTTTTGAGTCAGCACATGGAATGAATCAATGCTGTCCTAGAGATTGTGACATTTTTGACACATACACGGGCAATATAATGTGTAAAAAGTAAAATCTTGCCCAGATAGATGGTGAGCAACGGATATTTTAGCAATGATTTATATGCAAAATACTGAGGCGCGTTGACATGGCATATGTTAAAACTAAGAGACTTTAAGTGGTGGTTTTGAATACTGCATCGTCGCCTCTACAGACATATTTTGACCATTGCTGATTTAAGGGGATGATGTCGTGACAATATTACGGTCATACCCTTAAACCAGTCATTTAGTATAATGTTCAGTTACGAAGGCAAAATAAGTTAAAACAATATTCAGCTTTAAGTGGTGTGTACTGGTTGATTGATAATTATGCACTTAAACATACCATGGTCGGCAGTGAAGGTACTCGCCATAACGCTATGCTAACAGCAGCTTATGTTGCTCGCAATGTCGTATTTATGTTTCTGTTTTCACTCATGTGCAGGTTATATTGCGTGACAGTGGTGTTGAACATAATTTCTGGAGTCAACCTGCATTAATGTACCAGCCGATTAGGGGCATTTAAGCTCGATACCGGACATATGCGGTTTAAACAATCCCGATATGTTAGGATGCATTTCACCCACACTGAGATTTATGCAAATTTTTAGACCACATATAGAGTGCATAGTTGCAAGAACTGACTAATATATACACTGAGCAGTTAGAACCTGCAAAGAACAGGCCTGCTTATTCATGTCCGCAAAAAGATTACGCTAAAAGTGATCCTTATTTTGGCATTGAACTATAATCGCGACTTCAAAAAAAGGCGAATTATTTTATGAGTGACGTCATTTATACACGTTCCTATCCTGGAGACATTAGGTACTGCATGTATGAAATGGAAACATTCCTACAGGCATGATAGAGAGCAATCATACTATATTTGGTTGCGCATAAAACAGTGGAGAATTCTAACGCATTCATCGGCCACAATGTAGTTGCACCATTAATTTATTGCGGCCTTAGCTTTAGGAATGCTCAATGGGAGATCATTAACATGCCCACTCTCTCACTTATTTTATGTTACGTATGCCACCTGGATCCATTCTATATCAATCAATGAATAAGCAAACGATGCATAAATGTTGTATGCGGTGAACTACCCCGACGACATTATATTACAGGCCATAGTACACACCAAAGCCAACTTACCCCATAAACCAATCCAATAATTGCTGAACAAATATTGCTGTATTGTGGTTGACCTGCCATAAAAAAGGAGATCTTCAGCGGAGCATTAGTAAATATATTTAAATTGTATATACCACTATATCGAGCGCAACATTTAGCCATCTGATACATTGCGTACCTTATGTAGGTCTGCATAATACTAAGCACACGTTAACTGGACAATTGTATTAACAACCATTGTTAAGAGGCACAATTTGGAAACATTGAACAAAGAGGAGTGGACGCGTTCTAAGACCTGGTTATTTCCTACTATACGCAACAGTTATTAGAACAATAAATATGTATCCCCTTATAGATATATGTATCATATCAAAGTAAATATCTGAGGTACATTAACATTGAATGAGAAAAAAATCGAATTTGAATGTAACCGATTCTTTCTACTGCATCAATTACGCTTGAAGCAGCTCTGCATAGACTTTTCAATCAAATTTGAATTGTGATTTTCTGATAATCACACGGGCGTATTTGGCTGCTCACATGGGTACTCAGAGTTCAGCACCTAGCCATTAGATCTATATATAAGTAAAAGTTCTGCACAGAAGCAACGTCGGTGAGCATCTCTCCCCTTATTCTTCTGCCATTGTAACATTGGGGTGAATTGTTTTAATGTTTGATGTTCTTTAATAAAGCATTCAGACGCTTATGATCAAATTTGAAATGGCTAACATTTTTAGCACTTCCATTATTCTATTGATCGGGCATTTCTGATAACAAGATAACGACAGTTTAGTGGCAATAAGGCCATGTGTAATTAATAGAATAACTGATACAATGAACATTACATGTCCGTATCAAATGCTATTCGTTTTGCCACATTTTGGTGGAAAGATGAATTGATGATTTTAATTGGTATTATTCTCCCAGACAGTGTAACAAATTGTATGTTAACTATCCATATTGTAAAGAACAATCGATCCACATTGGTCGTCATTGTTCACTTGTTGAACGGTATTGGTGAACGGAATCATTTGTGCATGGAATCCTTTGTTTTCACGAGAGCCAAATATGACCCTGGGTGTACTTATAAAGATGTGTCATCTGAGGCCCACAGTCGAATGTTACTCTCATACGGCAATTACGTGTATGTTGTGATGACATAGGTACTATGATTCTCAACGACCCATTTGCATCACAATTTTGCTCACAGCTAGTTTTCTACGGCCATCTTTGCGTCAATATTTTATTCTCTTCATGTTAATATATCACATGGACCGGACAAAATGGCACAGTTGTCGAAGAGTGCAATCATGATGTGGTAGGTATCATGCAATGTTTTATTTTATTCGCTTGAGTTGTTCAACAGTTTTGCAATTCGAGGTCACCTCTGTGATACGTACATTGTCGCTAAGCAGACAGCGGAAAATTCAGGCTTTTCACTAAGTTTTATCGAAGATGGTTGACAAAATAATTTTCTTGTCACTTTAAAATGGTCGGCATATTATTATTGACACGAGATGCCAGCACATAGTAAAAAAACATTTACATTTATGCAATAATAAGAACCAGACCGTGGTGGCTCTTGGCAAAGGCCGATTTCACTCTATAATCAATCATCTAGTTTTTATTATTATATTGTTGTCACCCCGACGACAATTGTAAGGTCAATTCAAGTATAATCGATCTTGTTGGTAGCACAACAAAATTCCCTTTTCTACCTTTTCGATGCGTCGTTTGGTGATGTATGGCCCGCATTATTTTATATGCATACACATATTCACAGAGTCAAGAGACTCCGCTGTAGTCAGTGTTTTTCTTTCTTTGGCTACTACGTCACTCTGCTACTGATGTAGAGACACGCATATACATGTAAGGGTGGATGCTTGGGTCGACAGAGGTAAATGCATAGTTGAAGGCTTGCACGTGACAAGGTACGCGTGCGTTTGAGTATATAAGTCGTTTTCAGCAGGTAGTGTACACCGAGTGTACAGAGACATATACATAATTCTTCATAACGAACGAAGTAAAAGCATAGATATCGTGATAGTTCAATATTGATGATACCTAGTAAAAAGTCTTTTGATAATTCAGATGGCTGTTGCAACATACATTGAACCTGGCACATTATGGGTAGATAAAGCAGCAAAGAGAAGTAAATATTCGAAAATCACGGGAGCTTAAGTAAACCTGCTAGAACAAACATGGAAGTGAAAAGTTGAGCGCAGTTATTGGCATTTCGAAGTTGACAAGCACGCATGCCCAAACATATATCATTCAATTATATTCACTTATCTCACAAATAATGGTTTAGGCAGCGGCCTGTTTACAAACGCATAAGTACCAAGCGGGATGCCAGTCCCGAAAGCCTGATAAGAGGAATCACAAAGGTACTGAGAGATGTTATGATGAATAGTCAGTCATCATGCGACAAAACAGATAGATATGTTTGTCGCACGATATATCGCTAATTCTACGTATTATCTCCAGCTGATCAATTTTTGTGCAGTGGTAAGAGTCGCGCACCATGTGCAGCTAAGTCGACTCTTTGCATTTGTCATATTATTCCACCCAGGAAGAAACGACATCATATCTACAATATTAATACACTCCAATAGCAGCCATTTCATCGCGAAAAGGACTAGTTCTACTAGTTCTGTTCCATACTTTGACGCTACACGACCGATGATAAAGTCATCCAAGGTCGAGGCATTTAGCAATATTGCACAAAACGACATGATCAAGTGCACTATGGCATATGTGCGGTGAAGTGAAGTGCAACGTTCTGTGGCTGATGCATTTGTTTCGGCATCAGAATCAACGAGCGTTCGTCATATTTGCGGTTGCCATTTGTTGAACGTTCAACGCTTTTACTGCGTCATTGATGTTGAAGCCTCACAAAGCCCATATATGCCGACATTATTATACATTCTGCATGGATGATTTCCAACCAGGTTCTAGGCTCATTATTCACAGATTGATACGGCGGAGCGTGCATGAAGGTAAGCTATTATATCAAATCCGGTAAATGCATGTGCTTGACAACACAAGCTGTTATCCCGTTTTTAAAGACGATCATTAACAAAGCTGATTCCTCAAAGCCTTGCTGTTCTTCTGTAATTCGCATCATATATTCAACCAGTGAACTACAGGCGTACCTGAGTGAGGCGAGGTCGTCAGCAGATCAGCATCGAGTTGAGTGTGAGGCGTTACATTGTGATCGAGCTCATGCAGCGACTTCAACAGATGGAGGAGGAGAATGGAGTGATAGATGGACAGGCCGTGGAGATCAGCATCCTGAGAGAGGTAGGTTGTGGTTGTAGCGATGGAAATGATGAGGTATCACGAAGGTTAGGTATCATGGTAGTGATGAGCGATATAAAAGTAGTGATTTCTTCTTTTCGTACTGTGCCATTTATGAATAGTGGTGATTCAGATTTGGATTTCTTGTCTCACTTGAGGCTGGTGATATCCAAGTGACTGACTGTATGGTTTTCTGCTTTGGATGGTATTTCAGAAACTGGTTAACCTGGAGGAATGTTTGCGAGTGAGTCCCTCACTCAATAGTAGAGACTCGCACATACAGGAAGCAAACGAGGCCGATCTGTCTTCCCGATTAAACGAGGCCCAGCAGGAGGTTGAGAGGATGAAGGAACATGTGGTTCAAGCACATGAGCAAGCAAAGGTAGGTGACAGGTGGTACAGGAGAGGGCAAAGGTAGGTGACAGGTAGTACAGGAGGGGGGAATGTAAGTGACAGGTGGAACAGGAGGGGCAAAGGTGTTAGTGGGTCCAACAGCAGCCAAGACTGGTACTATAAGTTGCTAATGATGGTCTACACAAGCTGTACCAATTGGATGTTCTCAAGGATACACTTCTGGGTAATTTATGCCCTTCATATAACAATTTGTTATTATTTCCACATCACCAGATAGAGATTGAGGATTACTAGAATAAGCTTGACATTGAGAATCGTTAGTTGCGCTACCTCAAGGACAAGGCTCGTGATGCTGACACCAAGGAAGATGAGATCCGTAACTGTCATAGCTTCAGGTGCTTCTACTAGTTAGGCTATATGACTGTCAGTGAATTTTCCCCTGATGGGAATGACTTTCAATGACCTTGATGTGACTTTTGCTGTATAGGCTTCTAAAGTCTATTTACAAGACCATCTGTTTGGAATGAACCAACGTCTCCTGGAGGAGAAAAAGAAATCCATCAACCCAGAGGACCTCCATCGACGACTAGCGGCAGTCACTCGTGCCATCAAGATGGGGATAGGACCTACATTGATCTCATTGACCTCACACACTGCAGCATATCAATACTTCTACATCAAGAAGATTTTTCTGGATTATTTTTCTTTGTCTCATTTTCATGGAATCAAGTAAATTTTATTAATATTTTATTAGGTCCTGTTCATTGGAGAACTTACTAATTGTCCAGTTGTTCAATTAAGCTTGTCTTGGACCTTGGACCGAGATCATCATGTTATATTGGCAGCGAGTAATGATCGATGTTCATTTGGCTGGATTTGAACTCAGGAGCCTCTGGAGGGCGATTAACGTGAGGGGAGTGTGGGCAGAGCGCTTGGTGATATCCACGACCGTGTCAAACGTGAAATGGATAAGAGTCGTAGTGATGCCGATCAAGCAGCAGGTGCCATGGAGTAGGTAAGATAGCTGTGCTTATCTCCCACGGCTGAAAATATCTATGTCAGAGCATGGTTGTATGAGAAATATCATCAACAATTACTTCCATTTATCGAAAATCATGAAAATGCTTCAGTGAAAAAATCAATTATCTGACAGATTTCTTATTGCTTTTTGAATCAATATCCACATTGACACTCCAGTTGTTGACCCAGTTATTACAATGTTCTTTGTTAAAACTTATGTGTTAATTTTGACAAGCAATGATACTATAAAACATACATTGCTGAAAACAGGCAGTTTTGAGTGATAATACCAACAAATTATTCAGCTGTGCATGTAAAATTATTTGAGTCAGGCTCAAACGATTTAAATATGTTTTTAAACTCAGTATCAGGACTATTTTCACTGCAAAATATCAATCAATAATGGATGAGCTGGTGTGCTCAATGCCAATAATGGATGAGTTGGTGTTCTCAATGCCAATAATGGATGAGTTGGTGTTCTCAATGCCATTAATGGATGAGATGGTGTTTTCAGTGCCAATTATGGATGAGTTGGTGTTCTCAATGCCAATAATGGTTAAGTTGGTGTTCTCACTGCCAATAATGGATGAGTTGGTGTTCTCAATCCCAATAATGGATGAGTTTGGTTGCTGAGGAGGCTATGGTTGACAGAGGAGGACGTGGTTGTGTCTCAGGAGGGTGTGGTTGTGTCTCAGAAGGGTGTGGTTGTGTCTCAGGGGGGCGTGGTTGTGTGTCACAGGCAGAGGAGAAAGTGAAGACATTGAAAGGTGGTACAGGTGCAGCTAAAAGAGAGAGGGATGGCAGAAATGGCAACATAGTCAATGGTAAGCCAACAGTGATAATGTATTTTTAATGCCGTTCAATCAATGGTAAGCCAGCAGTGATAACACACTATTAAACCGTTCAGTCAATGGTAAGCCAGCAGTGATAATACACTATTAAACCGTCCAGTCATTGGTAAGCCAGCAGTGATATTACACTCTTAATCCGTTCAGTCAATGATAAACCAGCAGTAATAACACACTCTTAAGGCGCTCAGTCAATGGTACGCCAACTGTGATAATGCACACTTGAGCCGTTCAGTCATTAGTAAGCCAACACTGATAATACAACGTTAAGTGTTACCTCAGTTGATCGTAAGCCAGAATTGATAAGGTAACCTTAAGCCATACAGATGATGGTAATTCATCAGTGATAGTGCAATCGAAAGATAAGTTGTGAGTTGTTGGTGGTCTTATAACTGTCCCATATGTTAAGTGAAGGGATTTTTCATGGTGCTTGGATTTAATCATTCGTTAAAATGTAGTTGCAAAGTTGGTAACACAACTTGTGATGTTAAGGTTTGATAGGTTGGACACTGGTTCAATTTCTGCTTTTGTCCTTAAACTATTGTCATGTTCCTTATGAATTTGGTTTTCGTTTCATAGGTGACTGAGGAAAAGAAAGAGGCTGACCGTCTGAGAAATGTACTGAATCAAGTCAGGAGTTAGAGTGAACAAGGATTATTCATCTTAGTGTATTCATCAAAAGTATATGGCAAAGATGGTAAGGGAGCTGTCCGCGTGTTACAGATTGCCGGTAGGAACGGTCATAACATTCTTCTCCATTCAATCCCCTTCATCTGTGTGACTGTTCAGGACGCGGCCCGACAAGCCATGCGGGAACGGGATCAGGAGCAATTACGAGCAATAGAAAAAGAACGTGAGCTGGAAAAGGTAGTCCCTGTCCGACTTCTGGAAGCCAGTTCGCGTGCTACTAGATCTGCTGCCTCCAGCTCACCAACACCAACCACCTCAGAAATTGAGTGTGTAACCACGGAGATCACTGCCCCAACAACCGAGAGCACATCGACGATTCTGTCAGCAGAGCATGGTGAGGAGACATGGTGAGGCTGGGAGACATGGTGAGGAGACAAAGTGAGGCTGTGAAATATAGTGAGGAGACATAGTGAGTCTGGGAGACATGGTGAGGCTGGGAGACATAGTGAGGAGACATAGTGAGGCTGGGAGTCATGGTGAGGAGACAAAGTGAGGCTGTGAGACATGGTGAGACTGGGATACATAGTGAGTCTGGGATACATGGTGAGGAGACATAGTTGAGGAGACATAGTGAGGCTGGGAGACATAGTGAGGAGACATAGTGAGGCTGGGAGACATGGTGAGGAGACATAGTGAGGCTGGGAGACATATTGAGTGAGGAGACATGGTGAGGCTGGGAGACATGGTGAGGAGGAGACATGACAAGGCTAGGATACATGGTGAGGATACATGGTGAGGCTGGGAGACATATTGAGGCTGGGAGACATGGTGAGGCTGGGAGACATGGTGAGGAAACATGGTGAGGCTGGGAGACATGGTGAGGCTGGGAGACATAGGCTGTTATATTGGTTCATATCTTAAGCAGGTTAATAAGTGATGCTCCAGTAATTGGAGATATATTGGTTCATATCATAAGCAGGTTAATTAGTGGTGATCCAGTAATGAGAGTTATATTGGTTCATAACATAAGTAGGTTTATTAGTGCTGCTCCAGTATTGGGAGGTATAATGGTTCATATCATAAGCAAGTTAATTAGTGGTGCTCTAAACTACACCTGGTTAGTAAAAGGCATGATATTAGAGACTGGCCTTCTCGGATTCTAACTGTCGTATGTTAATGGCTTACCAATTACACATTCATCCTCATCCAATGTCCTGGTGTGTCAGGCGGTTCAAGCGGCGAAGACGACCAAGCAGCTTAGGACCATGCGTGACTCTCATTCGTCAACTAGCTCTGCGGTTGGGTCCTCTACTGGCTCGACCATCAGACACACAACTGTCAAGTCGTTAGCAAAGGTGAGCCAACATCTACCTGAGTAGCAGATGATGCCATCGAGATATTGCCATAGCAATTGATATTGCCAGGCCTGAATGGTTATTGCCATGGCTGAATGGTTATTGCCATGACTGAATGATTATTGCCAGGAAGGAAAGAGATCAGTAGTGTCTTTCAAAGAGAAGAGGTAGGTCTGGGAAAAGATTGCACCCCAGATCAACCGTCATAGCATGAATGGAAGGTCCGCTCAGGATGCTAAGCGGAAAAAAGAATGCTTGGTGTCGATGTTCAAGAAGAAGGTGTGTTACTTTTTTATCCGTATATATAATTTAATTCATGTTATTGTAATAGTCTAGTCTGAAACAACATATTTGTTGTATTCAGGCTGCTTCAATAGCAGCAAAACAAAGACAGACTGGTGCTGCTGGGGGAGACTCTTGTGATCTATCGCCACAGGAGTTGCGCATCCTAGGTATAATAGGAAACACTGCTGTACAAGGTACGACTGTAAATATCAAGAGTTACACTGTAACATACAGATGCATGACTGATTTCCCAAATAACATTATATGAAAAAAGAGATATATGAATAATTGCATGAATTTAATATATTTATTTCAGGGATAGAGGGGGCAGTAGAGTCAAGCTGCCTGATGCCATGTAAGTATTTTCATATCATAAGCAATGAATGCAGTGGTATTTTTAGTTGATTCTACAATCCAATATTGCTTTTTAACACTTTCAGTTGTGACAGTAGATTTAATTGGTGACGGTGAGTCTGAAGATATAGAGGAAACACCAATTTAAAAACGGAATAGTAAGCAAACCAGGGATAGAAATATTCCCTTGAATAATTTCTTGTCAATCTTTAATAGCCACAATAAACTCAATCAACTGTGTTTTGTCCACAGCTGGGAAGCAGGCTAGCCCTGAAGAGCCAACCATAGGTTATTAATAATCTCAATGATGTTTATATATAGATGAATATAAAAAAGATATTTATCACAATATAGGTATGAATATATAAATTTATTTATCACCTTTTATCAATAGTGGATTATATGAATTGTTTAGCGGAGCAGATATTAAAAGAATATCGAAAAACTAACGAGTTATTGGGAGAGTTGGTCAAGATCCAAAGGAGAAAACTAGAACTTCAGGAAGAAGCCTCTGGTTTACATTCTTTGCAAGGGTAAATTTCACACTTGTCTCTATGATGTTATATGTTAATAGAATAGTTCATTATATTAATTGCACTATATACACTAGATCCATTTATACTGTATGGTGATTTAAAATTGTGTGTTGCGTGACAGATTTCTGGAATGAAGATAATCGGAATAAAATTCAAATATCTGCATTTAATAACAGCTGCAATTGCTTGTTTGTCCTTATTTACTCATTTATAAAGTTGTTACACAGCCACGTCTTGAGAATAATTTCATTTAAACAATTCATATTTAATTGAGAAATCTGGCAGCAATCATATCACGCCTAGCCATACCGCTCCTATTATTTTGCTGCTCCACTTCATTATCAGCAACAAAAACATCTTCATCATCTTCATCATTTTCATTAACATCATCATCATATTCATCATTGTTGTTTCTTAATTTTTCTTTTCTAATCATGTTGTGCAACACGCTACAGACTAAGTTAACTTTGCAGCAAGTGCTTGTTCCCAGCTGTAACATCCCTCCTGTCCTGTGTAGGCACCTGTTAATACAAATAATGATTAGGCTTATGAATAATATGCATATTACTTGTGTTTTATTGCATTTAGAACCACCTATGATTAATATTACAGCCCACCTGAACCTTGATTTCAGTACTCCTATGCATCTCTCTACTGTTGAGCGTGTGACTTTGTGGGAATGATTATATCTCCGCTGCGCTTGGTTGCTTGGGTTGAGAAAAGGAGTTAACAGCCAGTCCTTGCAGGGATAGTTGCTGTCCCTAAGCAGCAAGAGCTCTTCAAAATTTCCTGCCTCGAATCTTTCTTTGATAGAACTCTGACCGAGCATGAAGGCATCATGTGTCGACCCGGGCCACCTTGCGGCAACATCTCTAATCAATAGTTTAGAATCACAGATGATCTGAAAAAATAGAAAATGGCCCATGTTGTAAATGAAGTTATAGAAAACTGTACAATGACTCGGGGTTTACAAATTTGAAAATAAAAGTGGAATCATACCTGTACATTGATAGAATGTTCACTCTTCCTGTTTACGAAGGACCATTCTTCCCTGGATGGTGCTTTTATTTGAATATGGGTGCCATAAATGGCACCCATAACACTAGGGAATTGGGCAATGTTGTGGAATTGTTCGGCTAATTGGATTAGCTCATTTCTGAAATAACAATTAGAGAACACAATAAATATAAAGTTTTATGTCAACAATATGATGTTAATTTTATTTATTAAACTTTTTTTTACCATAATAATGAGGATATAATGATTTCATCATAGTACCTAGTTGTGGGGAAGCTTATATTCTGCTGCAATGGAGCAGAGATATGAAGACACTTTATGTATAATTCGGGACGTGGATGCGGTAGATATTCCATGGATCTCAGCCACCTCAGACAGCATACTGCCCTTGGAATAAAATATAAAGGCTGCAATAACCTGAATATAAAAAAACAAGTAATTGATTTGATGAGACAAGAAGATTATATTAGAATCATACTGGAGCGTATAGTTTATAGTGAACTGATTAAGATCAGATTATGATAACACTAATAAGGAACATTAGTTTTTAATTGAATTGAACACTAATTTCAAATAATAATAATTATTCTTTCTTGGAAAGATAACCTTTGATTAAAAACCACCAATCATAGCGTTAATACCAAAATCCCTTATAATCGAAGCAACCTTTGTCAAGGCACATTATGAAAGTCTGTCATAGCGCTTCTATAAAGAAAGCTAATCAATATTTTATCCAAAAAACAAGTTCTTCAGTTAGTCACTGCTTGAATACGATAACAACTGTTGAGAAAACTGAAAAATACAAACAGAATAAGCAAATGTGCAAAACTGGGTGTCGGGTTCTATTGCCTTTGATCGGTTGGTGTAGTTACAAAAGTCACTGCTCTTGTAACCAGCAATCAATTGCTCGAGCAGATTTCTTGGCAACTTATAGTTGCCTAATTCAAAGTCGGCGACATCGCTGAGCTGTTTTCTTGGCACAAAAACTCGTCTACGCCTAACCAATTCAGTTTCGTTCAGTGCAAGGAACGCCATTTTGAACATATATATGCGCTACTTACGGTTTTATGTGTGGTCTAGGTTGCCCATAAATGTATGCGCTACTTTAATGCGCTAGTTGCCGTGTGCGCTGTTAGTGAGACGCGCCAAAATAGGAAACTCGTAAAGATATGCGTTACTTGGGATTTACGAGCTATTCTAGCGCATATGCGTTGTTAGTGAAACGATCCCCTGGTCTATCATAATGTCTATATCTGGTCTATCATAATGTCTATATCTGGTCTATCGTCAAAGAGTTTGTAGCTTCGCTAAGAGCGCTCATTAGAGTTTTCTGCCCAAGGAAATATGTGTAGACACCACATGATAGCCGAAGCGATATTGTCATAGCGTCTTGTCACAACGTCGCATAAAACCACATGGAATTCTCTGTTTAATTTGGTGCTGTAGTTGCCTAGACCAATCAGATGACTCCATATCTTTAATAGCAGTCGAGCCCCGAGACGTGTGATCAACAGTGCCATGTGGTTTTCATTGATTTCATGGTATCGTTGCCTGATGTCGCGGTGTCTTTCGTGTACTTTCATTATCGTCAAACAGCTTGGCGTACCTATAAATTCCTCGCTCGAGAACTTCACATCCCCCTGACATGCATAAAAAGTTAATGTCCACCCCTGGCCAGTTCCCTCATTTCAGACATTTATTGAAAATCTACCATCCACAGTGCGGACATGAAAGATCGAGGATCGTAAACTGCGCGGACGCTGTTAGAGGCGAACTGTTTTCGATAGGTGTACCCCAGACCGGGTAATTTATAAAGTTGACTTTTATTCGATAGTGTGCTTGTTATTTTCGCCATTCGTAAGCCTATTGTGCGATGTGTTTGACAGCGGCAAGGCTCTGCAAAATGATTTTTTTCCCGCTCTCATCAATCGCTATTGTTTGTTACACGGTAGTGCCACATTACGATTCCAATGTATTATAATTAGGGAAGCGATTTCTGCAGAGCCACTCGAAGTCAGCCCCCTTAGCGTAGCTATAAACTCTTTGCTATCATGATGTCCCTATCTGGTCTATCATAATGTCTATATCTGGTCTATCATGATGTCAATATCTGGTCTATTATCGGATGTGTTCATGTAAATTAATGTTGGCACAATTTCTGTCAATAGGTGTATCTGTTTGTTAATATGAAGCATGATATTTGCCGGACGCACCAGTTTCCCTAAGATATGCACAGACTTTACAAATAATTGTGCTTGCTGTGGTATTTTATTTATGGTTACTATGGTAACGATGTTTGATGGGGAGTATCTATTATTTAATGTTGTATGGGAAAATCTTAGTCACCATGGATATATATTGACAGTCTCACAGGAAGCAGAAATAATCTCCGTGACCTTGTCGATGTTCATCAAGGTCAAATAGGCGCTCCCTACCGTGAACTTGGAAGTCACAGAGAGAGGAGAGATAATAAAGGTCGTGTAGGTAAATCTACACATGGCCCCGTGGTGGAGTCACAACCGCACGAGGATAAAATATATGCCGCTGAATACACACAGGTATAAAATAAGGCAAGTGTTGCAATGGCTAATGGCGTGCATAATTTGGGCAATGCATGTCTGATACCTCAATATATGTCTTCTACCTGTCAGACGCAAAGTTAACGGGATGATTTGACATCCACCAGAGGGCGCCCTGTACCAACTTTTTCCCGAGAACTGACCCCCATACACCTACCAGAAAGCAGGTGGGTCACTGTCCCCCCCCCCTCCCCCGCTTCCACATTAGAACCGCCAGATGTCCTCTCAACGTAATGGTGCTACCTCTGTTGCCTGTTGTATAGCATATCAGATACTGGTTGGAGATTGAAGGTGCTGTATTCATGCGAATATATGTGTGTGTGCGTGTGTGCGTGCTGAGCAGGCGGCCAGCGAGAACAGCACCGCCCCTCACCCACTACCTATCACCACTCACCCACTCACCAACACTCTCCACCACGCCGACACGCGACAACACCCCCAGCAGAGCCACTCTACTTCTCGCCCCAATCCCAACATCCCATGCATCAGGTCGCCCCAAATATTACCCAGAAGCCCCTGGTGGCAGACGAGGAACTGCGGGATTCGGAGATGGAACTGCTGGTGCTAGTGGTGTTGTCGACAGGATGCCCGCCTATACTGGACCCTCCAACCCTACTGCTATTCATCTGCACCCTTCTGTTCCCGCTGCTAACCTACCAGGGTCATATAGCGCGAATCTTGCACGGCATGGAGATGTCAACCGTCCAATTTGGTGCCAATCCAAATCAATCAGGAGCATTTGGTGCCAATCCAAATCGACCAGGAGCATTTGGTGCCAACCCAAATCAACCTGAGGCATTTGTTGCCAATCCAAATCCACCAGGGCCATTTGTTGCCAATCCAAATCAACCAGGGGCATTTGGTGTCCATCAACCACCCTTGTTGGAGGTGAGTATTGTTCTTGACCCCAACTACTTCACAGGTCATCTCTGGCCCCACCACCCCTGGCACTCTGCCCAGACAGCCAGTCACGATGAGCACGCCGACCACCAAAGGTAGGTCATCCAGCCTACAGCACTGTCATTGTTTACCTCATGGTTTCCATTGAGATTCACCGCCATGGCCTCATATGTATGAGCCGAATTATGTCATATTTGCGCAAATGATTTTGTTTTCTTCTGAGGTGTAACTACTATTTGGTTGCATGTTTGATGATTGATAATAGCAGTTTTTTGATGTTAGTTCGGTGATTTGTTGACTCGTCCGTAATTTGACACACCCATGATTTGACATACCCATGATGTGACACACCCATGATTGGATGATAGTTATATGGTTTCTTGACATACCTCACATAAACCACCAGTGATTTGATAAAAGTTCGATGATTTAGTGACACACATGTGATTAGATTGTATACCTGTGATTTGATGGCACACCTGTGATTTGATGACACACCTGTGATATGATGACAGTTATATGAATTGATTACTTTCAGGTGCTCCTATACATGGGATATTGAAGAGAGCTGATGGTCAGGTGTTGCCAGGCGACAGCATGTTACCAGGTGAAAGCAGTCTACTGGCAAATGAGGATATGATATGTAGAGTTCCAGAGCACCATGACCTTGTAGGTCTTATCTTACGTAAACCCAAATGACCTGGTAGGCTAGACCTTATCTTACGTAAACCCAAATGACCTGGTAGGCTAGACCTTATCTTACTTAAACCCAAATGACCTGGTAGGCTGTATCTTACGTAAACCCAAATTACTTGGTAGGCTGCATCTTACATAAACCCAAATGACGTGGTAGGCCTTATCTTACGTAAACCCAAATGAACTGGTAGGCTGTATCTTACGTTAACACAAATGACTTGGTAGGCTGTATCTTACGTAAATCCAAATGACCTGGTAAGCCTTATCTTACGTAAACCCAAATTACCTGGTTGGTCTTATCTTGTGTAAACCCAAATGACCTGGTAGGCTGCATCTAACGTAAACCCAAATGATCTGGTAGGCTGTATCTTACATAAACCTAAATGACCTGGTAGGCCATATCTTAAGTAACCCCAAATGAACTGGTAGGCCTTATCTTACGTAAAGTCAAATGACCTGGTAGGCTATATCTTACGTAAACCAAAATGACCTGGTAGGCTGTATCTTACGCAAACCAAATGACCTGGTAGGCCTTATCTTACGTTAAGTCAAATAACCTGGTAGGCTGCTTCTTATGTAAACCCTAATTGACTGGTAGGCCTTATCTTACGTAAACCCAAACAGTGAGTTGGTGTGAATGGCCTGGTAGACTTTATCCAATGTAAACCCCATGCAGTGAATTGTTTTTAATGAATTGGTGGGCCGTATCTACCATCAATCCAATCGGTGTAGCGAGTCACGTGTGTGTTAATCGACATGTTTTGGAAGAGAACCTTGTAACTGTCACGGAAACATTATAGTTTTGATTTTCCCCCTTTGAAGTGATCAGATTTTAAATGCCCCCCCCCCCCTCCCGTACTTTGGTGATGTAGTGATAGACCTGCCTGTTGTCCTTTTGTGATATGGTGATATCCAGTGTGTCGAAGCCATGTTTTCAGTGTGTCAAAGCCATGTTTTCAGTGTGTCGAAGCCATGTTTTCAGGTTGTCGAAGCCATGTTTTCAGTATGTAGATAACCATGTTTCCAAAGCGTTTTTCAACCATTTGTTAAGTGTCTATCTAAGTTATGTTTTGTTATTTTGTATGTCACCATTACTGGTGAGGTGATTGCATTTACTATTTTGGCTGGCAGGAGGACTACGTGGCTAAACTACATGCCAAAGTCAAGCGCCTTCAGAGCAAGCTGGGTGGGGTGAGAAGATTCAATGTGTTGTGAGCTGTCTCAGTGTCTGTGTCAAGGTGAGGTTGGAGGGGGAGGGTGTGTTAGTATTGGTGCGGTTGTTGCGGTAGCTAGTGAGGTCGTTGAGTGGTGATTTTACAGTAATCATTGGCACGAATGACAACAGTTGAACCAACAGGGAAGTAGGGGGATTTTTGAGAAATGGTGAATGATCTCACATGATCAGGAGCTGTAACACTGCTGTGATTTTCAATTCAGGCATGCTTTGTCAAAATAGCTTGTGGAATGTTGAAATTGAACCTACAAATATATTTGAGCATACAACTAACGTGACTCATTTACTAGACCAACATGCCCCACCAATCCGTCTGTAAACCTTTGTTGGCTTGTTTTCATATGAAGCAAGCAAGCTGTCCTAATTTAGTCACCTTTCTTGTTAATATTCCTTGCAAGCTAAATAAATCCGCTCAAACCCTAAACAAATAAGCTCTCCATGACATTTGACCACCCAATTTGTAATGAAAAACTGAACAAAATCTTGTTGCATGAAAGTCCAATGGTCAAACCACCAATTTTCTCAGTAGGCAGACAACCCATTTTCTCAGCAGTCAAAACCCATTTTCTCAGAAGTCAGACCACCCATTTTTTTCAGCAGTCAGACAACCCATTTGAAGTAAGTGAGACCTTCAATAAGAGAGATCATCAGTGACCTTGACCTTAATCTCAAGATCACATGTCAAAATATACGTTAAGTATGATGTGCTTTCAATAATGCATATGGAACTCTAACAATGGTCTTGGGAACGCGTTTGCCCATTCCTCCTCAATGTGATTTACTAGGCCAATGTGATGTGTTTTTAGGGCTCTATGACCCGAGAAAGTGTGCGGTTTAATACAATGTAAAACCATTATTAATGTGCTGATTTCGTTACATTTCGATTATAATGCTAACAGTGACATAAACTCCTGCTTATATTTGTTGAACAATTGCAGTATTGACACTTGACAGAAACATATTTCTGATTGCCACTTTCTACACATTTTAAAACATGGCGGCCACAGTAACAGTTTCGTTGCTTAAATCTTCACATCAAAGCATCATTAATCTCAACCTTGATCGATTGCCAGAAACATGACTATAAACTGGATTCAAACACTCGTATGAAGAGGACCCTATTTCGTGGAACTAAGATTTATAGTATCGTTTGAAGATCTTGCTTTCATGTTGTATTCGAACACGATGTCGCTTTTACGTCGCGCCCTGATGCCTAGGCCAGGCTAGGCTGACCAATCTCAGTTCATTCAAAGAGCGCGTTTGGCAGTGTTGGGTTTCGCTAGCCTCTATATCTATATATATATATATATATATATATATATGTTGCTATATATATATATATGATGTCATAAACGTATCCCGTCGCCTCTGTCTGCCCATCGCTCTATCGGTATCGACAAAAGTTGTATAGATATATCTCTGTTATATATGCATCTACTAGACTGCAATGGGCGATTTCTATACAGCAATGGGTGATATAACATATATATATATATATATAGACAGTAATATATATATATATGATATCTATAGTAACTGGGGTGCTGTCTATGTAGAGTTGCACGACTGTAAGGATGTGAATTGGACACCACCAACCGCTTAGCTTGGGGATCACGGATAAAGATTTCGCCTGATGTGATAATCTGCTGTAATGCTGTCATTAGAGACGTCAAACGGACTCAATAATATTAAGCTTGTATACCTGCTGTCAGTCGCTGTCATCATCCTGGCACTGGCCTAATGCGTTTTTATCGTCTGCTTTCTTTCATGTTTACATACAAATACGTGCATGTAATTGCTGCCCAAGAACATGTGACATCAATTTTCATTTAATGCTATGGCTTAATTTTGATTTCCGTTGTGTTTATAAATTGATTGGTGCCCGTGTTGAGCGATTGTCTTCTTACTCAAACTTGTGTTCCGAGCACCACATATCACGTTAGTGTTCCAAGCACAACACAACACGTTGGTGTTCCGAGCACCACATAACACGTTGGTGGGCCGAGCACCACATAACACGTTGGTGAGCCGAGCACCACATAACACGTTGGTGGGCCGAGAACCACATAACACGTTGGTGAGCCGAGCACCACATAACACGTTGGTGGGCCGAGCACCACATAGCACGTTAGTGGTCCGTTTATCATATACTTGCCTTTCAATCTTGTGTTAACTTATCCCTGAGGCGCATCAGGCGGCAGTGAGAACCGGGTCCCATGTGTGTGGCAAGAGTGGTGCAGAAAACGAACTCGGTTTCCTGTCAGGTCTTTCATAAAACCAGATGTGAGACGTGATAAACGAACCAGAAAACCTAGGTAGTCAGCTGTATTTGTGTGACATACACCGTCAACTATTTGCCAGTAGTGCGACATGGTGTCGTTGTTTCACTGTGAAGTTCCGCTTTGATAATTCGCCCCCACCCCACCACACAATATGTTTCTTGAAATGCAGGCCAAGATATATAAAGACGTTACCATGAGTTATTATTATTGGGATTCCAATTTTTTTTAATGAATTGTGGTATGTGTAAGACATACAGTGTCACGGCACAGTGCGCAGTGGTCACAAGACTTCTTCTGCGCTACCAGGAAGTAGCTTGCGAAAATGCCCTCAGTCTGATGAGGCAGTCGTCGCCATGTTTAGTCTTCTTCTGCAGCGGAAGATATCGACCCAACTGAGTACATGGTGACGATAGTTGTGGCCACGCCCACGGTCAAGGCTTGCATCAAGGAGGGAGACTGCCCAAGTGAGTACATGGTGACAGACGGTGGTGGCCGCGCACACGGTCAAGGCTTGTATTAAGGAGGGAGACTGCCCAAGTGAGTATATGGTGACAGGCAGTGGTGGCCACGCCCACGGCCAAGGCTTGTATTAAGGTGGGAGACTGCCCAACTGAGTACATGGTGACATGCAGTGGTGGTCATTGAGATAGCCCAGCTGTAGAGACGCTGAACATCTCTTGGGTCGAGCAGAGTGTATTCTCGCTTTCCTTCTCGCATTCGTCTTTCAACGCACTAGTTGACTACAGGAACATCATAACGTGTACTGGGCGCCGTATTGTAGCTACTTGGGGCAAGAGAAGCGTGCATAAGCTGGTGAAAATTAAGGCGGGAACAAAACTCGCTGGGATATCTTACGAACTACTACATCCTAACGCGCTGCTCAGCTGGCCGTAAGTGTCCTATCGTCTCTCGTGGGTTTGGTGCCAGTTTCTAGAATATGACGCTTAACTTGGAGATGCCAGATAATGAATAACTCTGCTTTTACAGTCTTGTGTTCGGCGGTCGTGTCACATGACCCAGGATATAGTGCACACAAATGAACGTGAGCACAGCTTTATTTTGTGTTTGAAATTAACTGCCTGACTCATTGCACCCAGTATGGTGTGGATTATCCTTCCACTGTATTAAGCAGCAATTAGATCTGACAACAGAACTTACATCATGGGCAACTGTTGTACGAATGGTGCGGACCCTACCTTACCCGCCCCAAGCAAAAATGAAGTCAATGGTGAAAACGGTATAGTTTTTAAGAAGACTCCAGCTTTTTCTCCTCAGCCACCGAAAAGTGACGATTATACAGATACTGAGGAAGACGCCTCTGATGATGTCGCTCTGAACCGGAAGTTTGTACGTGCACTGTACGACTACACTGCTGCAACAGAAGGGGAATTGTCCTTCAATAAGGACGATCAGTTCGAGGTCATCCGAGAAGATGGTGATTGGTGGGAGGCTCGGAACGTCAACACAAACGTGACCGGCATCATCCCCTCCCTTTACACGGCCGAGGAGGACAGCCTGAATCTGCAGATGTGGTTCCATGAAAATACGTCCCGCATGGAAGCCAGGCAGCTTTTGGTGCAGCCGGGGAACGAATCTGGCACGTTTTTGATTCGTCCCAGTGAGACTGTTGTTGACAATTACACCTTGGCTATTTTAGGGCCGGAGCACGTACCTGGGGGTAGGGACAAACATTACCACATCAAGAGGAATGCTGAGGATGGGAAAATATATGTCAAAGTGGCTGATCAGTTTGACAACATTCCTCAACTGGTAGCTTTCTACCAGAATGATGCACACGGACTGGTGCATCAACTGACTAAGGCTTGTGTCAAGTTGAAGCCTCGTTTAGCCGATTTGTCAAGTAAAACTCGCGACCATTGGGAAATCTCACGGAGTTCCCTCCAATTTGGTCAGCTGTTGGGCAAAGGGAGATTTTCGGAAGTATTTGGCGGGAAATGGAATGGGGTGGTCGACGTAGCCATCAAAACGTTCAGAGGAGCAATGCCGCCCCAGGATTTCCTGAAAGAGGCGCATGCTATGAAGAGGCTCCGACATGACAACTTGGTGCAGCTGTACGCCGTGTGCTCTAAAGAGGAGCGTATTTACATTGTGACGGAGCTTCTGGTCAATGGAAGTCTCCTCAATTACCTACGTGAGCATCAAGATGACTCCGTGTCCATGCAGGATCTTCTGGGCATGGCCATTGACATCGCTAGTGGCATGGCATACATGGAATGTGAGAAGTATGTGCACCGCGAACTGAAAGCATGCAATGTTCTTGTCGGTGACAATCAAAAAATGAAGATCGCTGATTTCGGTATGGAACTTTTTGTTTATCAATATGAGCAGGAGTCACCTCGATCATGGGCTTCCTACTACCCTATCAAATGGACGGCCCCTGAGGCAGCCCTGAAAGGAATCTTTTCCATCAAATCCGACGTGTGGTCTTTTGGAATTCTGTTGGTGGAACTGTTCACTTTTGGGGAGATTCCTTACCCAGGAATGACGAATGCTGAGGTGTTGGAAAAAATCGAGAATGGATATCGACATCCCCAGCCGATGTACTGCCCTGATATCACGTATGAATTAATGCTGGATTGTTGGAAGTATGAGCCTTCCGTTAGGCCATCATTTCAACGCATTCTGAAGCGGCTTCGAGACTCGGATGAGAGTTACGAGGATACAGAATTCGCCTCCATGGTAACGCCGCACATTGGTTGTACACTTACGTCGTGTACTATCTCCTGACGCGTTGCCCAACACGCCCTACGTGTTGGACCATCTCTCGTGGGTTTGGATGCCAGTTGCTAGATTTTGATGCTTAACAACGTAATCTCCAGCTCTGTACCTACAGTCTGGTGCTCTGGTCCCTAGACGTCGGAGCAACAGTCCCAGCTGATGTTGTTGATTTTATGGTAGCACCACCTCACAGTCGGCTTGTTGTATATCCTCAAGGCTTAGCTACAACCTACTTGATTTCATCATGGGCGATCATTTGTTTTGTTCTATTTATCGTGCGCGTATTGGATAATGTTATTAAAACTCATGGCTCATTGTTGTGGGGTCCTTGGCAGATTGTTTGTTAATTATTGCTTCAACCGCCGAATTATCGGTATTGAACTAAATCTTTTGGTTCGCCAAGGTGTTACCCCAAATTTCGAGACTGAAAACAATTGGGAAAAGCTCTTTTATGGTAATGTGGTGTGAAGCCCAGCATGGATGCCAATCCCCACATATCCAATGAGAACCACATATGGCCGAATAACCAAGCGCGCCCGAGGCATCAGAAAACAGTTTGATGTTCTGGGAATCCGACCAGCAGTTGGGAAGAAAGATAGAAACGCCATTGAAATTTGTCAAAATTTATAGCTACACATTCATGTCAGCTCTTGCTTGAGGGTTAATACGAATCTTGTGGTGTGGGCTTTTGGCGTTGAACATAAGATTGATTAATCGTTTTAGGTGTAGGTGTAGGTGTCATGTGACATTGAAGATAAGATCCTAGTTGGATAAGATTGTGTAGGTGTCATGTGACTTAGAAGATAATATCCTAGTTGGATAAATTGGTGTAGGTGTCATGTGACTTTGAAGATAATATCCTAGTTGGATAAGATTGTGTCGGTGTCATGTGATATTGAAGATAATATCCTAGTTAGATAAGATGGTGTCGGTGTCATGTGACATTGAAGATAATATCCTAGTTGGATAAGATGGTGTAGGTGTCATGTGTCTTTGAAGATAATATCCTAGTTGGATGAGATGGTGTCGGTGTCATGTGACATTGAATATAATATCCTAGTTGGACCAGGTTGTGTAGGTGTTATGTGACTAAGAAGATAATATCCTAGTTGGATAAGATGGTGTAGGTGTCATGTGTCTTTGAAGATAATATCCTAGTTGGATAAGATGGTGTCGGTGTCATGTGACTTTGAAGATAATATCCTAGTTGGATAAGATGGTGTCGGTGTCATGTGACTTTGAAGATAATATCCTAGTTGGATAAGATGGTGTCGGTGTCATGTGACATTGAAGATACTATCCTAGTAGAATTAGATGGTGACGGTGTTATGTCACATTCAAGATAATATCCTAGTTGGATTAGATGATGTAGGTGTCATGGGACTTTGAAGATAATATTCTAGTTGGAGAAGATGGTGTAGGTGTCATGTGACATTCAAGATAATATTCCCGGATACATTGATTTCTTCTCGCAAGCTAAACATAGGGTTTTCGATGACCTTACACCCCTGAGTTATTGATGAAAAAGTGATAAAAAACTTGTATGATTTCAGCCTTAAGAATCCAATCAGATGTTTCTATGATTTAAGCCTTAAGAATCAAATCAGCTGTTTCATTGATTTAAGCCTAATGCAGAATCAAATCAGCTGCTTCTATGATTTAAGCCTTAAGAATCAAATCAGCTGTTTCTATGATTTTAGCCTTAAGAATCCAATCAGCTGTTTCTATGATTTAAGCCTAATGCAGAATCAAATCTGTTGTTTCCTTTCTATCGGAAAACGTATTGTAATTTCTTCAAGGTCAAATATGCATCTGGTGAGGATAGGGAATGCTTGTAATTAATATATTTAGGTGACATACTGTATCAATAAAGCTTGCAGAATGTATGTTATGAATGGACTTTGAAACACATGTAAGCATATTCCCATCTTGTTGAATTATGAGAAAGTGTTCAACCATCTGTATGTTCATCAACTTTTGGAGGTACGTTTACTCATCAAGTAATCTATCTGCCCCAATGTTATCCTAGCTGGTATTATATACAGATGTTTCTAAGCAATCACAATTTCTATTATCTTTTCTAATGGCTAATGTGATGTCTGATGAGGCCTTAGATGAGAAGGGATTTTTTGCTGTGGAGAGGCAAAAAGAGAACATGAGGAAGATGAGAGAGAAAGAGAAGTCCCTCCTGGCCAGACAGAACAGCAACCTTCGCCAACTCGAGGCACTGAGTGTCATCAAACCGAGTCACAGCCGCAAGTAACTCATTCAATCCATCAAGAGCTGTAGGCAAGTGATCTAACACACCTGCAATTGTAGGCAAAGGTTTAATCCCAGCCACAGCTGGAAGTAGCTGATATATTTCTGCCCTTATTCTAGGTAACGACAATTTATTTTAGTGTACTTGCCATCTAAGTTCTATGGGCTTCTATTGTAAGTGTCTCTATCACCTAAGCTCTATTGGCTTCTATTGTAAGTGTACTTGTCACCTAAGCTCTATGGGCTTCTATTGTAAGTGTACCGTTCACCTAAGCTGTATGGGCTTCTATTGTAAGTGTACCTTTCACCTAAGCTGTATGGGCTTCTATTGTAAATGTACTTTCACCTAAGCTGTATGGGCTTCTATTGTAAGTGTACTTGTCACCTAAGTTCTATGGGTTTTTATTGTAAGTGTATCTTTCACCTAAGCTCTATGGGCCTCAACTGTCAAGCAAGCAAAGAAAGGACGGTGAGGCAAGTGAACCCCTCCCACCCCTAGCCCAAGAAAAACAAAGCGCACTTTAGACACTTTTATCTATTTGTAATACATTTGTTAATCAGCACTAATATTAAATGAAAATTTGAATAGTAAAATCGCACCACATCCACGAATCGTTTTTCTTCAATTAGAGGGACGATAAAAGATTGTATCAGGAACCATTGCGCGGTTGTGAAAACCATCTTTAATAAAGGAAACTATGCCATGGAGTTTGATTTATAACTACCGTTCCGCACCTCATTGTTTGAACAATTCTCAATTTCAGTTTTTATCAAATGCATTACCGAAGTCGGCGTCAAACTGGTAACACAAGGCATAATGTTGATCCACTTGCTGATGCTTCGAAGTACAGCGTTACGGCAGCACTACAAATTCGAGTAAGGTATATTTATAAAATAACTCTTATAGCCCACATAGTTGAGTGTGCCTTAATTGTGCTGATTGATTTGTACTCGAACGCTTGTCATATTCAGTCAGTATAAGATGACACCAAATCTGGTGATTGCAGCATAGTTCAAACCAGAAAATCTTTCTTTACTGCGTAAAACCGTGCCCTTTTGAATGCCTATGTATATGAATGTCGGTTAAACTTCCTCCATATATTCGTCGTGGCAAGCTCTTTAAATGAACACATTTAAGCAGGTTTTAAAAACGAATATGACATTCATTGAAATAATCTTGTAATATCAATAGGTTATGCCTGTTCGAGGAGATCTTACATGGTTAGTATGAGACTGGTAACATCGCATTGATAGACTAACCACGTTATCTTGCGTGAAATGCCGTGATACCTTTAGCGCGATACTAGCCCGTTACATCTATCAGTATCGATGCCTTCAACATATATCATTCCATTATCATTGTTATGGTATTACGCAGATAATTAACTACAAACTGTCATCATTATGGCTTAAGCAATTCCCATGATCGCGATCGTGAACAATATTAACAGTTATCATCACGTCCCATCATCTTGACTATCTGCGCTCATTCGGCCACAACAATGAGAGGAACACCTGACAAATTGTACCACGACGGCAAAAACAAGAGCAGCATTGCCCAAACCCTGATTTAGCGAGAATAATGCATTGGTTTGTCACGTTCCAATTAGTACGAGTGGGATTTTTCCTCATGTTTTGCTGCGAAAATTTCAATCATCTCCCACGCGTCGCCTGGTCAGGTTTCACGGAGGTCTTTAATTGTTGCTTTCTGGTGGCAGGCGAGAATATGCAACTGTCAAGAGGAGTAATTGTGGTAATGTAACGTATTCATCACGAAGGATTCAAAGTTGCCTGATGTCACATACAAAAATTAAGCAGAGCTTGTTTGTCTCATGTATCGTAAATGATGACAACGACATGTTCCATGTGTCACTCGTCAAGTGGGTGTCAAATACAACACTCTCACATTTCGTGAAAATATAAGATATATTGTTAGATTCAACGACCCAACGTACCATTTGTAAGTCTTCCCTTGGCGTTAGGTAGCCTGGCAGTTGTGATAGGTTATATTCGTGCCAATCAAATGGATGAAGCATTGGCCATAATTGACACGATCGCGAGACAACGAGAGGGAACAAAATAATTGCGTTTTGGTAACGCCGATGCACGGAACGATGCAGAATAGATCATTCCAATAGTTTAAATCATTATTTTGACGATTGTACTGCTAATAATCAATACAATAAGTATGGCATATATATAGCCATTATTAAGTGGGTGATGATGTCAATGACATCTGCATTCACAACTTATACGGCCTTATACATTTCGGAGGCAGTTGTAACACACCTCTTCCGGTTGCATGCTGCTAAATAAACGGCCCCATATTTGAAGCGATGTTGCAAGATTCATAAAGCCGCGGTTACTGGTGACATTTCATACTGTGTAGCATGTGTTTCGTTATAATTAAAATCCTTTGAAAAAATTTCCATAGTTATATATATATAGATATATATATATATATATATATATATATATATATATATAGATATATATATATATATATATATATATATATATATATATATATACATATACATATATATATATATATATATATATATATATATATATATATATATATATATATCTATATATATATATATATATCTATATATATATATATATATATATATATATATATATATCTATATCTCTATATATATATATATATATATATATATATATATATATATATATATATTTACATATACGTGCCTGCGAATCGCTAATTTGATATTCACTATACCCTGCGCTCGGACGCATGGCATCGGTCATTGAGAATATGTGGTCATTGGCAGGCTCGCTCCCGCCTTAAAGAATCCATTATACATGTAAATATATATATATATATATATTCGCCTTGCGCGACATTACTAGAGAGAAACAGCTACCGACCATTATTATCATTGATAAAATGAAGCAAGATTTTTTCAATGACTCGTTCGCGGCCAACTATAGAGCACTGATAATTAAGCTTCTAGCCCACTCATTACACATGCGTATTGAGAGCTTCGTCAATGATGTACCGATTGTTGTCGTTCTGCCAGGCCATCATCTTTTGGTTCAATTTTAGCAAGGTATAAACAAGTGCCTCACTTAATGAGCTCAGAATGTCAGTATATCCAGGTGATTTGTCATGATGATTATATGCTAAATCGAACACAATCGCGATCAGGGGATTTATGTAGGCAATAGTGACGACTTTTATTCAATCAATTATCAGCATAGAGATTATCTTGGTTATAAAACAGCTATGATTACGGTATGGATATGCTGTCGGTCCTTGTTAGCATTGTTATTATTGAATTGCCGAATGGGCATATAACATTTCATAATTCGACCTTTCGTGAAAACGCCCATAAAAATGCCCAACCTGCAGTAAATGGGAGCGCTTATATTGCTGTCAAGTGATTCGGTAGCGGAACAGCAACCAGTTCAAAGTACAGACAAAGAACATTAAGGCTGCAAGGCGCCATGCTGCATCGCTTCCATGGAAACCTATTGTCCACGTAACTACGTTTCTAAGATAATTGCGCCGGTATTCCCTATAAGTAAAGTAGTCAAGCGACGTCATCAATCAATATATATTGTGACATATACTGCGCCTTATACATTGGCATCACCACGGGCTGCTTTTAGTCTAGTAAAGCCACAATACACTTTAACGAGACAATGCACAAGTCTGTATGTCACAAAAAAAAAGATGATTTACCGGGTCTGACAGGGTTTGACGGCACACATGACGCGTGTATGAATGTGTTTATGTATGTATGTATGTATGTATGTATGTATGTATGTATGTATGTATGTATGTATGTATGTATGTATGTATGTATGTATGTATGTATGTATGTATGTATGTATGTGTATGTATGTATGTATGTATGTATGTATGTATGTATGTATGTATGTATGTATGTATGTATGTATGTATGTATGTATGTATGTATGTATGTATGTATGTATGTATGTATGTATGTATGTATGTATGTATGTATGTATGTATGTATGTATGTATGTATGTATGTATGTATGTATGTATGTATGTATGTATGTATGTATGTATGTATGTATGTATGTATGTATGTATGTATGTATGTATGTATGTATGTATGTATGTATGTATGTATGTACGCATATTCTAAAGCTAAAGTTTTTACGGGAATTGTTTTCATGCCAGTGGAACACATCAAACTCTTTACCTCATATCCATAAGGCCACCATTTCAAAAAGAACAATGGGGGAGAACCTACGCTGTTACAATTTAGGGGAATCGGGCCATAAAATGATTTTATGTTCTAACAAACAACCCGGCAAACTAACCCACATCCGCGCCTAACGAACTCCTTTATCACGCCGCGCCAGTAATTAGTGGACGTACATTGGTGACTCTGAGTCGGCACAACATTTCCAGTAAGACTCTAATTAAAAACCGACTTGCCATTTAGCCAGATAGGTGGCAGCACAGATCAATGCGGTACCAGGCTCGACCAAAAGTTATCACCTCAATACGCTTACTTCACGAAAGAACTGTTTCCATTTTGTTCCCACTTCGACGAAGAATTTTCACAGTCGGCAACTCGTCATGCGGTCATGTGATACTGATAATGACGAATTGTTTTGCAAGAGCTGTCACTGTTGCGCGCAGCGGACGAAAAACGTAGAGAATATTGGTGGAACCAATGAAGCACTGTGAGGCCCAGATAGCTTCAATCATCTTTGGCTGTTGTATGCCATGTAATCTTTGGCAGTGCATAGTCCCTATACGGACTAATGCGATGTGAAACATTTGTATACATATGTATGTGTATAGATATATATATATATATATATATATATATATATATATATATATATATATATATATATAGATATAGAGAGATATAGAGATATATATAGAGATCTATATATATATATATATATATATATATATATATAGATATATATCTATATATCTATAGATATATATCTATATATATATCTCTCTCTTATATCTATATCTATATCTATCCCCCTCTCTCTATCCCTCTATCTCTCTCTATCTCTCCCTCTCTATCTCTATCTCTTCTCTCTCTAGAGATACCCTCTCTCTCTCTCTCTCTATATCTCTCTCTCTATCTATCTATATCTCTCTATATATCTATATCTCTATATCTCTCTACATCCCCATGCCTCTTTATCCATATATCTGAAAACTGTCAGAGGCTACGAAGTAAATTTTTTGTTTTGTAATTTTCTGCATATTGTAACTTTTGAGAGAACACTTTCAGATGATATCGCGATAAGCAATTGTGGGAAACAATGTTTCGAAATTATTAGTCTCTGAATAATTAATCGTACATACCACCGCTCAAATGTATTGCTTTTGCAGGTCTTTCCATTTTGTCGACTAGCTAACGCATTTAAACCCAATATTATGTAACAATATCACAAGTACGCTGAAATACTTCACTTGTTTAGCTCGCATAATGTGAAATGTAAAATTTGTTTTGATTGACAAGGATGTGAATATTGACAAATGGCCACAGCTTGAGTTTGCAACAAGTATCTATCAGCAAAAAATTCAAACATTCAAGGTATAATAGTTCCTTCAAGGAAAGCGACCAAAATCAATCTCTACATAAGTATTTCAAATACATTTAGAGGTGAGCTGAACGGTTTTTTTTGCATTCAGCTCTTTGAAGGCTTGTCGCATGCTATGTTACACATGCAACTAGTTTTGTACGTGTAAGAAGGTATCACTGCGATGCTGCTCGACTATCAAACTGGAAGCCGCATGATCATTAAACATACAGTATCTGTTTTCTGGTCGTTTATTATACCACATGCACAACAATTCACGCATCATATGCCTCAGTTCATAAAATCAATATCTCTCTGTGGACGAGGTATAAATATCTCTATAATGTTGTAAAAGAACAGCTAGAGGATGCCAGATCCTTATATATAACGTCTTATCTGTTACCATAGGTATATTTATTACATTTACAGACTTAGTTTATATGAGCATTATACGTTTGCAATCTCCTAAAATTAGCCACATTGATGCAGAATAAACCGTTCCATCGCAACCGGGAAAACACATGCTGCAGCAATATGTATAAACTTCATACATGAAAACAACTGCGCATTGATCCACATTTCGTATGCTTGAAATCAAATGGTTAACATTGCGATTGGGCGTTCTAACAGCTTAGACAAACGAAATAATACAGACCATATACAGTCCAACTGGTGCGCCCAAAATAGGGCTTGACAAGCATTAATCCAGGCAATTTTGTAGAACTATCAATCAGCACTTTTTCCCAGAAGTAAAACAAAATGTTCATTGCTGTAATAGTATATCACCAAGCATCGTGCTGTTATATATAACACAATTCTAGATGGATATGCTCGCAATCTTTGCAAACAACCGAATATGCATACAACTAATTTCATACTTAATAGTTTGACGAGCAGTATCCATCATAATGGCAGCCTCAAATTATTCATAATCGTTGCGAGCTAGCCCTTGTAATGTATGGAATTAATATCAATCCCTACATCAAATGGTGCTCAAATGGCATTCCATTACTGTAGCAAATTAAGTGTCGTATCTGATTGTTCTTGCAATAGAAGAAAGCAGTTTGCATCTGAAAAACCACAAGTGCTTTGGAATTGATTCGTTAATACTGTCACTTGTTCTTTACTTATCATATTGAACGTAACGTTTGACATAAAATGCGACCCCTTCTTACACCTGCTGTAAAATTATAAACTACTTCTGTGAACTGCATCGTCAGCGGAAATAAACGATATAAAACAGCGCCCACTATGGCGTTTAGTCAGACGCCATAGCAATCGCCCTGTGATATATCCTTGCTCGAACGAGCGCACCGTTAACAGAGCCCATGGACGTGGAACTAACGCGATCGTGACGTTTATATGATTCTCTGCAATAAACAATGCTCTCCATCAATACATATGGTGACCTTCAGGGAAGAGGCTCCGCATTCTAAATATGGTAATTTGTTGTATTCGGGTCGGTTATACGTCAAGTTTGATGACAATACACAATAAATGGCTCGGATGGAAACATAACTGCAGAAGTAGATCATGCTTTAAATTCCCGAACGGCTGCATTAAAGTAGTCTGGAGATAAATATTATCTTTTAACACAAATCGCTCTATCGTATATAAAATCATTACCATAATGGCAAGCAGTTCATTGATTGACGATACTTAATGGATTCACAATTTCGTCGATTTACTTTCTTGAGCCTCCTCACTTTATTTGTTTGATTTACGCAATTAGCAACTGGTCAGCGCCACCGACAAACCAAGCTTACGGCGAAACATGTGATGACAATCGATTGCAGTATTCAGGAGGCGTAGCAGCGCAATGATGACATATCATCACCTAGTCACCAAAATTCTAACTTAATCGCTATTACACAAATGGCGGTTTAGCTTAGAGCACGCACGCCTCATTGCGATTTACCGACACAATTCATCAACATAAAAGCTGTCATTGCAGCTCAGTGCGTGGCTTATAAAGTAGAAATTTGTTGAATGCAGGTTGAATGCTTGTCCTGTTGACCGACAGTAAATCACAGTCTGCAAGGTCGCAATAGTGTGTAGTCAGATAGGGTCGCGGAATAGGTGGGATATTGATAAGGAGCTGCAACAAGAATTCACTGACTCAAATCGATGTGGTTAAAATGAGCCTTTACCATGCATAAACATCCCATGAATCAACACATATTGGTAAAACTGTTTTATTATCCTGAGCGTTTGCGTCACATTCAAAATTGAGATGATAACACGACGGTGGTTGTGGAGGACCAGCTAGATTGGCTACAAACTTAGTAGGCATTTCATAGAACAATGACCAATATTCATCTGACCCTTGAGAGTGAAGCTTGCACCTACGATGGATTTCTGTCTTCCATCGAAGCGCAGACCCTATGTTTAGGTTATGTCATAATGGCGCTGTCGATCGCACACTAGTCCATGTGGCTCGTGATTGTAGGCGTTCGAGTTACATGAACGGGTAGAGCATCGTCCATGATTGGCACGTTCATGTGAAAAAAAGAGAGAACAAAATAATTGCGTTTAGGTAATGCCGATAAACGAAACGGTTGTTTGCAGGAGAAATTTTTCCAATTGCGCGAATTATCATTATAACAATGATACTGTCGATAATTAACATAATTAGTACGGCGTTTATGTGGCCATGATTATGTGGGTAATGATGTCGACGGCGTCGATAATCTTATAACTATCCGATGCAATTGCTACACGCCTTCCCTGTTACTGGTGTCATACCATACCACGTAGCATGCATTATTTTATGGTTTATGTTTATAAGCATGCACTCCCGAACAAATCTACAACTTGCTTAGAGCTGAAACACACCGCTACTGTTAGCAAGCAACCTCGTTAGGGATGTGTTTTATAACCAAAAGGGCAATTGCCAAATGATGTAAATGCTTACGAACACTTAAATCATCATCTCAACGCAATTCCTTAATGCAGCCAAGGAATTTAATGATTCCAAAGCAATCCACCATATCAGGCATGTCCAGTAATTATTAACAATCGTTTACGGGGAATCAACGTGTTCAAATTTGCCCTATATGAAGGGTTGTATTACTATATATTGCTGTCTAATAGGTTTGTACAATCCCGAGTGCGGGACAAATATCGTTTTGCAAAATATGAACCACTGCGTGTCAACTAATACAGGATACTATCACCATTCAACATATCATAAACATGTTTGATATAACAAGCTGGTAGAAAATTGCATTCTTAAGGTAGGCATGAAATTGAAATGACGCATTTCAAGTTGATGGATCCAGTAGAAAAATCTCACTGAAAGGAGTTGGCTCCGTCCAACGCTAAGATTCAACCTCACCTCATTCATCGTATTTCAGAGTTCGGGCCAGATAGAATTTGCTGCCTGAGAATGTGTTATCAGTATTCAATCTTTTTTAAATCAATCCCTCATTTATAAGCAAAGCAGTAAACAAGGGTGACACATATGCATATCGATGGACCAGTCGGTAAGTCGCATAAGGGGATAATGCTACCCTACATTCTTCATTAATATGCCACAATTACGAGTTCATTCCAACGAGAATTGCTTAATAGGAATATGTTATCGGTGTATTGATACAGCACATCATGAATACATTGACTTCAAAATCAAATACACACTGTACGGCTTGGGTTAGGCTTCTATTTTAACAACGACGTCCTCATGCATTACACATACGGCAATTTCACGGGCGGCATTTGTCTCGTTTTGTCAGATATAACCCTTGCCTTGTCAGTATCTCCAACTATGTTTACAATATGGGCATTACTAATGTACGGTAAATAACATTATAGCGAACCTTTCTTTCGATAAGCCATTGTAATATAAATTCAAGTTGACGTCGCTAAAGAGCGGAAATGAGGCGGCTTATCTGTTTTTCTTAGCAAAAAAACGTATACAAACGATTGTTATGCAGTCCTGCAAAATAATTCTTGTTATTTACCATGTAAATTGCACGCATTATATGAAATGAAACATTGCCACATCCTTGCTCGAACGGGCGCTCCTTTGACAATACTCGAGAACAAGGAGCATACGCACTCTCATATATATATATATATATATATATATATATATATATATATATATATATATATATATATATATATATATATATATATATATATATATATATATATATATATATATATATATATATATATATATATATATATATATATATATATACATATCCCTCATAATGACGAATGCAACGTGATTGTCAACGATGGGACTACGATATTTGCTATGAACTGGATTACTGACAGAGTTGCATCTTAAGTATAAGGATACGGTTGATTTCGAATTGCCATCTGTATTTTCCTGCATTTCATTATGAAGTTCACAACACAAATTCGGCACCACCAGGCAATGCAATTCAAATGCTATTGAGTTGAAGTAATACATTGGAAACGCCAAAATATTGTGATAATTGGGCTCCCGCAAATGAATATAAACTGCTGTCAATGAAAACATGGTGATTGCGCATGATTGATGTTATTCACCCAGTATTCACTGTGATAAAGCTGTTCCCTGCAAGAGATCACTGAGCTTAAAAACATATCGTACCATACATGCCGAATAATGGCTTGGGGCTGACATCGATATTCATGATTCTATGAACACCGGAACTAATTTGACAAGACGTGTGAAACTACTACGTATTGCTGTCCAATACATTAACGTACAAACAGTCGTCGGATGTAAAACACAGATGCAATAAATCTAGCGAGCTTTAACTTTGTTTCCGGCCATGTTCTATCACTAACAGAGAAATAAATTTGAAGAACAACCCCTCACTCCCATTAAATACCAGCTCATAGTCGCCGCGAAAGGGCATATATAGAAGGTGCTTCAAAGGCTATCCTTTTTCGTGGCTTAGGTTCTTCAGCACATGTCCAAGCAACATCTGATTATAAATGGGGTGACATTATTCAAATGTGGTTTCTATAGACAGCTTTCCATGAACTACAGGCGCACCAACTCTCTTTTCAGCACCATTAGTGACCATATGTCAGCCAACGAAACAGGTATTCAACCTGTTTTTGACAAATCCCTCATTTATAAGCAAAGCGTGAAAATGAAATATGGCTTTCAATGTCGATGGATCCAGTAAATAAATCGTAGTGAAAGGGGTTTGCTCCGTCCATCGTCGAGATGCAACATGAGAATATGTCTTCAGTATTCAGCTTGTTTGAAATCTATCGCTTCTTTTAAAAGCAAAGCAGGAAACTAAAATGATATATACATAAAGATGGTCCAGTCGGTAACTCGTATTCCGGGAGCGTGCTTCATTCGTCGTTACGATGCATGCCGGCCATTGTGTCATAATTACGAGTTCAGCCCAACGAGAACATAGATAATGAGGATATGTTATCTGTGTATAGGCATAACACCTCATGGATACATTGACGTCAGAGATAATTACTCATGTGCACACCCACTTACGGGTTAAGGTAATGCTTCGACTTTTACAACGACTCTCATGCATTTTACATCCGCCAATTACATAAGCGTCTGACGTGTCTTCTGATGTGATGCCCAACAACAAGTGCTTTGCCGGTATCTCCAACTATGTTTACAATATTCAAACTACTCATTTACGGTGGATATCACTAATGCGAACCTTTCATTTCACAGCCATACCAATATTAATTATAATAAACTCAGCTGAAGAACGGGAGCGAAGTGGCCTAACTGCGTTTCTTAGCAATACAATTTACATAGGAATACAATTTGTATCAGGCGCACAACAAAACTCCAAATCGTAATACAATATTTAGTGGTCACATATCTAACCGAAGCCCATGCAGGATGAACATAAGACTGCTTTGCAATTGATGCGGTGGTTATTTGTCAGAGCTAACGTTGGCTACAATCACTGCCTGTCAAATGTCTGTGCACTGTTTGCTCGCTATTCAAAGTAAACGTCGCATAGCACATTTTGCGAGCTTTAACAATGAGAATGCTTTGTGGGCCTGCGTGATATCTACCTTATATTAAGTTAGAATGCGCGGACAATTTAATTTAATTCAATCAATTGACATCAGTTATGTTTTTGAGCTGCGGTTTTTACGTTTGTATGTTTAGAGCCTGACACACTATGAATATGTTTCCACTTTATACTTAAACATAAAAAAAATTAATTTCAGTTTCACTTCTCAAAGTACCCTCGTATCCATATTTAGCGAAACAACACAAAACATTACTTGCTATTCATCTTGGTTATACTACCTGTACAATACTGCTACAAATAGCGATCACATTGAAACCTACCTTACTTAGAATATCAAGGTCTGTCAGTGATTATTTAGACCGCGATTAAGGTTGCAGAAGGTCTTGATCATCATCATGAATGATTAAAATGGTTTAAACCCAAATAATCTCAGTATTTTGACTAAATAATCATCATTGAGACCTGAACGAAGGACAAACAAGGAACCAACAAACAAAGTAAGTAAGAAATTCTTCATTTATCATCACAAATATCGTGTCACGATTATGCCAAGAATATCAAATCGATCTTAATTGCCAAACATAGGTCAATTAAATAAAAAATGCTTGACGGATATATTTATGTGTATACAGCGATAATTGCACGAACACCGGTTAAGAATACCGAATGCAACAATAAGCCAGACATACATTTAACTACCTCGATATCTGTGAATGGGCTATTTTAAACGCGCAGCTGATTTTTAATCCACCAAAAATAACTATAAACATGTATGAAAATAATTCATCTAATTTAGAGGCCTTCCCATGAAAGCCTAGTGATGTGTTGTCCTTATCCTAAGTAAATAACAAGCCTCAAGCTCATGTCAGATAGGAGAGGCTGGTGATTATTACGAGCTCTCGATTAAGAATGATGGTTTTTTTAATCTATGTTGGGGATCACATTCAAGGCAACAGAAAATGTGGGGTATGACTTTGAAAACGTTTTGTAAAGCAGTCAGTACTCATGGAGATCAATATTTCGTACCAAAGTTTGCATTGGCCAACGCAATTGCTCATTTGAGCATAAAATGCTCTGACTGCATTGTTTGATATTTTGGCGTTCATAAGCATATATGTATTGGTCAAAGACAGAGGGCTGGCGAGATTCAAGTCATCGCGCATTGTAATGAATAGCATTACGTTAACAATGCTTTAAACATGCTCGTCCAGTTGAAAATCGAAGATAACGATGGTATGGAACAATATTTTAGCATTTCGCTCTGAATAAAGCTACGCCGTTATATCCAATAGAGAGCATGCCCAATGCGATGAGCTGGCAGCTTGTGGTGTCCGCGGTGTCGTGTGGGGATCAAAAGGGCCACACACCTGAGAACAATAAGCACTTGATCGGATGTTCACGAAAATATTCAATGTATATGGACCGAGTAAGCCTCAGCAGTAAGGAGGCATCGAGTAAAAAATCGTAAAGTTTGTTGTAACACCTTATACATCACGTGAGGCGGTTAGGCTCTCCCTAAAACATATCCTTTATATATATTAGCGCTGTTATCGCGATGTAATGTGCGTTGTCAGAGCCAATAATTGAGTGGAGTAGATTAAACATTTGAATTTCGATGACAAACATGTACTATGTCATCTGTGTGCTGAAGAGTAAGACGCGCGAAAAACATATCCAATTTACAGAATTATTTTTTTTAAGATACCGCACATTACCAGATCTTAAGAATCAAAATATACGATCGCTCATTTATCCATCTCTCTTGGTAAGGTAGTCCTCGATTGGCCACCAATTCATTTAAATGCAGTGACTTAGCAGCTTATGCCTATCACGTACGTGATAGAAGCATGTATCATTTGATGCAATATTGAGGCTACCTATCTTTGGCTGTCGACGATTGCACCCAATGAGGTTGAGTTCAACGCAGTGAATGGACCATCTGTACCACCCACATGTTAATTACGTGTTAATGGTACATTTCGTCAAATAATTAGGTTAGATTGGCAGAGCTAGTGCACGTTCTTGTCACATTTCAATAAACACCTTCCCACTTCCTCTATCAGTTAATCTGGGGTATTTTATCGTCAAAAACAAGACTATCAACAAACGTCGCACTAAGCGAAACGGTGCAACTAGTGAAGTGGTTTTATCAATAATATGGTTATTTGCGGTAAAGCAAGCTCATTTGACAGGCAGACATGCGATAATCATCAGACAGGTGTTCTCTTCAAAGGCTACTCTCTGGTTAAGGAAATCAAATCATCATTATACCAAGCTGATGTCTAGCATATATTTTGCTGCCACATTTGTTAATGAATTACGAGCTAGACGCGATTGATTTTAACGACGTTTAATTTTGAGCGGCCTGCAATTCTGGTTGTTGCCCCTAGCATATCCCCTGACGACTGCTCGACTGTTTAAGCGAGAGAGCTATTGCATTGCGCCAACGCGACAGCAATCACAGGAGCTGATAAAAACCCTAAACTAAGTTACACCCTGATCATTAGAAAGCATCCGGGGAACAAAACCGTATATACAATCTTAGTTAAAAGTAGTAAAGAGCTGCTGGCGCCAAACCAGACGAGTGCAATTGAATGATTACGCATACACAGTGTAAAGGCTTCATGGTATAATCTGTTTACGGCGTTGTCTGGTGCACTTATCCATTAAATACCAGTAAATAAGGCAAATTGGTGGTAATGGAATATTAGACTCTGAAACGAGAAAACAATCTTTACCCATGGATACTTTATTATAAAATCTCCACATATGTTATTTTAATATTTAAGCCGTTTAAAATCACTAGATATGCTTTTTGTGCCAAGAGGAGTGGTCTAAAAACTTGACGTCCAGGTTATATATTGATTTGTGACATGTTATCGCCCCTGGCTCCAACATAAAATAAATTATAATTTTGTCTAGGCACATCCGATACATCCATCGCAAGTGCAACTAGCGCAATAAGGCCGCAAATGCGTTGATCGATTGTGTATTGATGGGGTTAAACAACGGGCAAGCGCCTGTAATTGACATTCATATCACAGCTTTTACCACCAGAAAATATCACATAGAATTTGTCAGACTATACTTCACATGCTCATTTGATAGTATAAGTAGCCTTCGACACGCCATGAATTTACAATGTTTTCGTGTAAGTTCAGAATACCAATAAACACTGTGAATAATGCAGCTCTAAGGGAGTGAGAGAGGGATGTGACCCTAAGCGAGAGAGGGAAGAATAATGTGATCCTGAGGGAGGGAGATAGGGTAGGAGATTACCAAAGCAAAATCCAACCACACATGTTAACGTATATTCTACTATGTAGTTTTTGGTCAAAACGCACACCAGCTATATTATCGTCAATAAATCGCTCATGGATTTGTAAACACGCTAGCTGCTAAATGCAGGCATTTGACAGGGGCCATTCATAAACAAAGCACTTCCGTCACATTTGTAAGTGGTTGTATTGTGTCTGTAGGTTATTTGCATGGGCGTGTGCTATCTGACAACTATTTGATCGTGTAATTTCGTTATAACTACAAATGCTGCGATAAATGAATGTCTTACGGCGTTGATATTTTCCAATGCGGTAGAGGCATCCCTCTTTACTTTGCCTAACCACAGCAACCAGCCCCTGTCTTGCATACTGCAGTCAATATCAAAGACTGGTTCAGTCAAATATTCGTGTAAACAATCACAAATCTATATGGTATCATACTCTTAAATGATGTTTTACTTTTGAAGAGCAATGAAGAAAGCATTATGATTAAACGCATCCGCTTGGCAGTTGCATTTGTTGTAGCTACCTGCTATGAGTGACGTTTGGTGTCCATGCGGAATCTCGGTTTTATGACTGTGAGGCGCCACCATGATTACCAGCGCCCGAGTAGGAACATACTATGATCATGATGATCTTAATCATACCTGGCCGATTGGATAGCAGTTGAATAACGCAACTGAGGTTTAGGTGTCACAGATTGCAAACGAAGCGTCCGCTTATGATTTTGCATTCAATCGTTAAGAATGATCGGTTTGGCATGTAACAGGTCGGGCACAATAATACAGGGCGTTGTATATGATGTTTGTGGTAATGTTCGTTTATAGCTGTGGCGAAGTATTCCTCACATCAGACACAGGACAACCTAAACGTATATAGCGGCATAAATTGAGATGCACAATATCTAACAAGTAATACAAATTTGTTAGCAATAGACAGTATAATTATTAATAAACTGCGGTGGATATATATCATATAGACCATATGCCAATGTGGTGTGAGAACTCTAATATGTATCACCTATCAGCCTAGTAAACAGGAAAGGCTATACGTAGGATAGGCATTGTAGATTATCGATTCATTGCAATAAACAGGGGTCTGCATATGTGGTTGCAATAAAAAGCTGATGCTTCTGCGGATAATATTTTCTAAATCCAGGTTAACAAAATTCACCTCTTCATAGAATGTGGTTTCTGCAGCAAACCGAGTAAGTCCTTCATGGATTGTTAGAGTTTTTATTTATATTCGATGGACCAACTTCGCACATGTGAGCCGATATCCCATGGTGTGCTAACCTATAATTATGAATCATTATCTTCAGAGTTCGCCGAAATGCAAAAATATCAGCGCTACGGTTTCGTGATCCCGTTACAACAACTCAAAGATAAGGTGAGAGTGTCTAAATGAGTGTTTAGAAAAACATGCATCATAATAGCATAATGGCATTACTGGTTGGTCATTTGGTAATATCAAGGCGGTCTGAAACATAACATAAAATTTAATAACGCGTTAGTCAATGCCCCAAATCCATGACGCATCATAGCAATAAGTGTAAGGTAATAAAATTATACGCAAATATCTGATATCTTCTCTTAAGCGAAATATTTTCCCGATTGCCATATATAAATTACATCGATATATCTCATAGCGCAACTGATGCAATCTACCGACTCAGACGAGCAATGCTATCTGACCTTAGATGCTTAATATCATATGGGTAGTATGCTGCCCTTGGTTGCCATAAAAAAAATCAACTTTACCAAAGAGGAGCAATAGAGTTCAAATACAGCATATCGCCTCCGTGTTTCAATAAGATGTTATGGCACTTTACTGTTCATTATTCCAGTGGTGAGGCATACGAGATACGTATTATTGACTGAAATCAAAGAACAGATGTCACATACTCCCTTTTAATTTCACAATGATTTGGTGAAATATATTAACACAATCCAGAGAGAATTAGGAAAACGCCAATACATTGTGCGTTAAATGAGCTCCATTCTATGAATAGGAACCGTTGTCAATAAATACATTGTGTTTGCGCCCTCTCGATGTTATTTACCCCGTATTCATTGTTATATAGCTGTGGCGTGCAATATATCACTAAGGTAAGAAGTATTCAATAAATTTTACCATGTATTCCGAATAATGGCATGGGACTACATTTTCACAATTCTCTGAAGACAGGAACACATTTGACAACATGAATGAAACCGATACCTGTTGCTATGAATTACATTTACGTTAAAATAGGCGTTGTCGAAAGAATTACACAGATGAGATAAATATGGAAAGGTTACGCTGTGTTTCCGGCCATAGTATATAAGTAACAGAGAAATGAAATGTAGAACAACCCATGCATTAAATACCAGCTCATAATCAAAGTGATAGGGCGATGGCATATATAGAAGGTAATTATCCATTTGCGGCTTCCGGACCGCTTCGTCCATCAATACATATTACTGATATAAGGCCTTCCGAAATAAGCAGTTATCGATCTCAAATTCTTGCCTATTCCAAATGTATATGGTGAAGGAGTCTTTGATGGATAATATATCATCTTTTTAACAGAGGCATAAGTAAGAAAAGACGGCCGACTGTAACAGGATGAAATAACTGAAATGATGAATTAAGCCGTAAAATCATATAACACCGCACAGGATGAATCACATAGCAATTCCACTACTACCGATTTCGACAGCCATACCTAAGCAAAGATCGTATCGTCTATCACCAAATTAAATACCCAATCAATTTTTTTTTTATCCGTTATGTTCATAACGCCAAAGCTATAATCTTACATCGCTATTTACGAACCACGCGATAGGAGACTTCTCTTTCATCGTCATCATTTCCTGTTCGCCATGGCCATATGACTCCAACCAGTGTCTACCATCTATGTATAACAGCCACTTGACGCATCTCCGAGGCCAAAGGTAAATATCATCTTCACCCACGACGTCACATGATACAGCTCGATCACTACATTCGAAGCCCGATGCTCATATGCATTGTTTTCCAAATAATCCGATGCGAGGCACGATATTTTTGGGAAGAATTTACAGACAATAGCATTTTGAAATGTGAATCAGCGGCAGCTTAATCAACAAACTTTTATCAAATACTCGAATCAAACAACCTAGGAAGCCATAGATATATTCAAGAGCTATCCTTTCGAGAGATTTGTTAATCTGGCATTAATTAGCTTAACCTGTACACATCAACTTGCAGCAGACGAGTGGAGTCATGTTATTCCTTTTTAATGGCGGTTCAAAGTTGCCCTTGTCATCGCCGATGGTACATCACCTGTGTTCGAAACAAAATTTAGTGCGTAACACAAATCAACGCAGGGTCTTCGCGCTCCTGTGTGATACATTATCCACAATTGTCTTAAATAAAGTCACAATGGTTTCTACATTGGTCTCTTTGGTGAAATGTCTACGGTTTTTAATAAGATGCTTAGCTCCGTCGCAATATGTGAATGACTAACCGACTTCTTGGAGCAGCTCCATTTCCCACCATATATATAAGGCGTGACAGCGATGCATTCTCTTGTTGTGTTAGACAGAGAGACATCACCCACTAACGGGAAATTATTGCCAGCTACCGAGTGACTAAGCACGTCAAAGGAATAGTAGTTAATCACCGCAAGGCGTTACAACATCATCATCATTTCAACTTTAACGCTCGTTGCTTGGCACAATGTCACACTCCGGTCATGTCAGTCCTAGTTTGTCATGTACATAAATACTGAACGACATTCGTGTTCAACATGATGTGGTTTATCGAGCAATGCCGCCAATGCAATTGACACCTTGATGATACTGGTATGTGTTCAAATTGCTCAATATTGACGCCATTTTGGCCTATTGGGGATACGGAGGAAAACCATTGATAAAAGAATTTATACTATTCCATTGAGTCCGACGAGCGAAGACAATGCGTTAATTGCCCATGATATTTACAGTATTGTCAGCTATCATATGTAAGTCCCGCAATGCAGTACAGCATGAGCATTACAAGAAATGGGTAAGAGATGAATTTCAATAATCAGGTTATATATAAATAAAAGCTGGTCTGTATTCGCTTACACTCAAGGGGAAAATAAATAGGCGATAATATATTATACAGTGGGTATCGTGCATGTGCTTCGTCTATGCTTATGAACCATGAATTGCATGATGACGACCGGCTTGTTGGCTTGCTGCGTAATTTTGAGGTGCTTACTTTCCATCAACTGTAAAAAAACAATGCATAGATGAATCCAGCACTCACGAAATCCGGCGCTTAAAAATTCGCATCAGTAATGAACCTGCACCTTAGACCATGGACACGGGAGCCAGGCCTGTCAGATGCACGACTGGTTTCAAGTTTCACAATTACATTCCAGCCCTCGTCTGAAGCTGCATTACACGTTAACGACATTTGCAGGTCGTCGTGTAAATTGAACAGAGGAGCATCTGCTTTGATTAAGGCACTCGTCACAAAATAGATAATCAAATTACGTCAGTACTCATTAGAACACAATGAGTATCATTCTGGTCGAGTCGCAGTTCCAATATGGAACATATCATTCAGAATACCCATAGATATCTGCCTCATAATGTAGGTCAGGTTCAGAAAATTTATCAATACCACATAATTTCCGCTTGGTTTCACTGAATTAGTGTCATTGTCATGATTGAATATTGCCTGCTAATGTAAAATATTGCAATGATCATCAGATGCTATTGTTATGATGATTATCCTAAAAAAAAATTAGATTTAGATTTAGATTCACATTCAGATGATGATAAAGAGCGGAAACTCACAATCAAAACTGGCCACTGGTAATGTAGCAATATGATATATTGCTTACCATGTACACCTTGTCAAAACAATGAGACATCAACAACCTTAAAATCATTTCCGATTCATCATATCCATTTTGCAAAAGCTAACATCTACAATCTCTATATGCGCCAATTACGTAAGCAAAAAGTTATTATTGGATTTCGAATCCCTACTTAGCCCAGTACGTTATTTTCAAATCTCTCTCGCTATGCTATATCATACATTAGCACGTGAAGCCCGATGTCCATGACCATTGTGTATTGAATAACCACGTTACGAGGCATTGTGCGATGAAATTTTCTGGAGGATCAATAGGCAACATCACTTTGAATGTTAACATACAGCGGCTCTATTAGCCAACTGGTGGACAAATGTTCGAAGCAAAGAACATAAGATATCATCGAGCAATGTTCGAGTCCTTCCAGTAATTGCCCTTATCCACGATAATACTAGCTTTTCCATCTACGCCCTACAAAATCATTTCAATGTAAACATAATGGAACCCATAATACAGGTACATTCTCCTGGAATTCTTATAACAATATTAAGCAATTGAAACCCTAAGAATCGATCGACGTACCATGGAAGAATAATCAGCACCCTCAATCATCGCACTGTAGCATGAATTAATGGAAGATCCAACAATATTCCACGATGTTCTACTACACCTCACGTGATTGTGTGCTATGCGAGTGCCTGGAATATCAACATGACAAAAAAAAATCATGTTCTATCAACAAACAAGCAGCGGTTACAACCTGCACTATGCAAATATTAGGCTCATAACGTGGAACAAGGGTCCAGTTTGTCGCCATATATGTTGATGTGATTCGGTCGTTTATTGCAAAGAATAGAGCGTGTTCAATTTATCTTCTTTGTATTTCATCTACTTAGTACCATGTTTACTGATCCCAATAAAATAGCGTTTTATGGGGCAACACTGTATTACCAAACCAAAACTAACGCGTCAATCGTTCTCTAGAAAATGGCCAGACATTGTTGAACCACATCAGCTCCTCAGCATTTGTCAAAGATTAAGATTATTCCAGTACGATATTTCATCAGTTGAACAATCATCGTCGATACTCTTAGCTAAGATCCGATCAGATGAGGCTGTCAATTTATAAAGTTACAATATGCAAATACCACATAACGCTAGTCAATGTTGTTAACGTGATTAATGCATATATATTTTGGCCCTCAAATCGATAAATGAAAGAAATCATCAAAAGACAACTTATTAGTATTGACCACATAATGAAGGATAAATGCTGTATGCAGTAATATTGATAATCTTAAACACAAACCTTGATCGGTACAAGTGTGTCAAGAATATCTTACTGGTATTTGATGTTGAATACGTCATCACAAAGCAGATATTGGTGCACTGTATAAGTAAATATATAGTTGTTTATTGCATTCGAGTTTGTAAGGAGTGTTCCCTTTCCAAAAAAACACCTTTTGGATAAAGTTTGGTAACACAGGGACAGAACGTTTACTTTTTGCCACGGGATATGGCTTAATGCAGCACCCACAGAAAATGCACAAAATGAATTATTAAAGACATCAATAAAATTGATCCGTTCGCACAACATGCGCAATTATATATATATATATATATATATATATATATATATATATATATATATATATATATTTTATATATATATATATATATATTATATATATATAATATATATATATATATATATATATATATATATATATTATATATATATATATATATATATATATATATATATATATATATATTTGGCGTGAAGATCAATCAAATGTTTCCAACTTCGTCTAAAGGGCAATAAGTATATTTTGTTGTCAATATATGCAAGTACATATTCGTATTTGAATGAGAATCAAATTAATATTTCCTGGAAAATAATTAAATGCGCTTTAACTCAGTCACAGTAAGAGGTGTCATATCTATTGCATGCTCTATTGTATATGACAATATAACAAATGAATTAGCAAAAGAATTGATGACAAATAAAGGCTCTCCTCAAATCACTTGAGATATGATGCGTCCTATTTGTTTAAACCAACATGGCCATAGTGCAGATATTTGTCTGAATCCCCCTCGTGTAGTATATGGCTCAACCAGTTGATTGTGCGGTTTAAATGCTGAGTTGTCGTGCAATAACCAATTTCCGGATATCCCATAATCTCATCTCTCCTCCATTGATCCAATCTGCCGATTCGTTGTTCATTTCATCATAACCGTTTTGGTCACACACAGCAGACCATAAAGACTTTATTTGCTCCTAAAATGCATACAATAACTGCAAGTGGGTAAAAACCACTGGTAACACTAGATGAGGACCGAATTGGACATGAGGACCGAAACTAAATCGTATTGCTGTCAACTAAATCAACGTCGAAATATGAGAATGTTGGAAGTAGGACCCAACTTCTATGAATCAGGCCTGCTTTTGCTGCCATTTCCGGCCATTTTCCACGACTGTTGTACGAAGTCCATTGTCGACTAAACGCTTCCTGTACATTTCAGTCATAAGTTCAAGTGAACAGCGATGGCACGTGATTAAGACGCAGCATCCATAATTATATCGTAGGATATAAAACCTATATATATATGAATATATATATATATATATATATATATATATATATATATATATATATATATATATATATATATATATATATATATATATATATATATATATATATATATATATATATATATATATTGACAATATGAGGTATTTTCTTTTAAACACGCGTCCTAATGACAGCCTTGTTTTTAAGCTTTGAATGTTACATTTACCGATGGCGATATTAATTCGAAAGCACATCATATTGCGAACATCTACACGGTTAAGGATTGTTTTAAATATCAATGGCACAAATGCACGATTCTTGAGTGCTTGAGAAATAATGCTCAAGAACGACTGGACCTTATTTTCCAGTAAATATCAGCAAACATTATGAATATGCAGTGTATATTGTGCGTGGCGGAATGGACATACTTTTGTTACCAATTAAAAGCGACTAGAAATAACATTTAGATGATGCGCATTGTCTGTTTGGACAGTGTCAACGCACGTTGTTGTAAATACATTCTATAACCTGAATATGTAACCCACCAAAGTTTTCGGGTCAGTCTGGGCATGATGATATAATGATACATAACATTTTATAGCGTACTTAATAGTACTAACCGCAATCATTTTTGCCGTGGTACAGATTTTAATGTATGTTTCACTGACGAGGTCGGCAACTCTGGATTTATTCCACATTGCCATGAGTAAATTTTCTGTCGTGTTCTGGAATTAATTGGTGCAAAAAATTATAAAGCTGTTAGTGAGATTAGGTATTGAAGGTTGCTCATGCTCTGAAGTCACGCGCGTTTTCTTACATGTTCACAAGAATAAACGGCTGTTTAGTTCATAGAGATGCACTGTTTAAGCGCCACACGATCCATGTGGATGTGTTGCAATGTACAGGAGCACCGTGTCTCCAATCGATGTATAAGACATTGCATTCGAGTGTAAAAGCTCTAAATGTGACGAATATATATCAGCATCGGTAACAATTGCTAAGTCACTGGTTGAGGAAAAGTTGACATTGTACAGCCAAAAGGTTATAACTGGCGTTCATCATTAGCCTTTACCATGCGTCTAGTCTGTTTGGTAACTGTAAATATATTATTTGAATACCGCTGTAAACCACTCTCATGACTTATTTTCAACGATCCATCAATCCTGGTAGTAGTAAAAATCCTTCCTTATCTTCGATCATACTTGCCATCTTGACACCACATCCTAACTCACAATTGATGACAGTACGGACAATGTTTTTATAATCTTTACTTTCTTCCATTATTTCTTTCCAATTGAAGGTCACTAATGCGCTGCGACATCAACCTCTGCTCATCAATACAAGCGGTAGATGCCAGTTAGTAATACGTTTCAAGTCTGGGTGACATCATATATATCCGTTAGCGCATTACTACTTCCATCAGTTTAAGTATACCTGTTATTCACCAAATTGTACCGTTATGTCTCCCGTCCGTATTACTGTGTCGATCCACTTTATTTGATACTCAGCATTGGGCAAAAACGACGCAGACGGTTTTTTTTATCATGAATCACGCCGGCAGTCATAATGTAAATGTTGTGCATTGTATACCAGCACTGCCAACACTGATGTGAATGATTACCGGTAGCATACATGTGAAACAAAATTCTATTTAGATAACAGAACAGTCATTCAGTCAGGCAAAGGAATATTTGTAGGTGCTTGGAATCGAATTACATCACGAGCAGAAGACAAGGAAAATAGTTAATCACAATGGCTTGGAATAGGGCATCATTTGTGTCACTTGACGTACCGGGAATAAAGCGCCTTTATATAGGTTTTAAGACAAGTTGGAGGCTTCAGCCTGGACACGGTATGCTTTATGTGCACTGATGTGGTGAATGACACATTCTCTTCTGCAGATAGAAGCAACTAGCATGCTGGCGGCACGGCAATGGGAATATAACTATTACTGTCCCACATTCACCTATTCATGGCCATATTCAAGGACAACATATCCCATTATCTCAATATTTGTGGAAACGATATATATAAAGGTTCGGCTCTCTAGGTTCTATAAACGCTCCTCGGCTCGTTTTGATAACACGGAATCATATTTGACAGGACAACAATCCATCAGTATGTGGCCCCGAACTCGCAAAAAAGTCGCTCCAACAACTGCAATCATGCCATCCTAGAGCACAACATTTGACGGCCTTTATATATACTGGAACAAGAGCCCATCTGCTTTCATTAACTCGCTCGTGGCAATAATGCGAAATCAAGTCCGCACTAAGTGGGACATGGTATAATGTCCGAACCATCAAATAACAGATCATTGAGTTTAGCCATAGGGATTCGCCTAACAATACTGGTAAGAGTAAGCTTAAGTATAGATAGCGCACGATGTCAGCTCATTTGCAGCCTCATCTCTTCTCTTCTTAAATTTACAAATTGTATAATAGCCGGATCAGTTATCAACATTCAGCCATCAGTTTTGAGATACAAATCCTGTAGCCAAAATATATTTATTTGACTAGGCAAAACAATTTGCCAAAAACTAATGCCCCTGATACAGTACTGGGCGTTTTTAATTTTACTACCTATACAACTCTACCATTGTGTAATGTAAAAATCTATGGGAAATTACGAGAGATAGCAAATATATATATATATATATATATATATATATATATATATATATATATATATATATATATATATATATATATCTATATATATATATATATATATATATATAGATATATATATATCTATATATATATATAGATATATATATATATATATATATATATATATATATATATATTATTTTACAACCTATACAACTCTACCATTGTGTAATGTACAAATCTATGGGAAATTACGAGAGATAGATATATATATATTTATATATATATATATATATATATATATATATATATATATATATATATATATATATATATATATATATATATATATATATATATATATATATATATACATATATATATATATATATATATATAATATATATATATATCTATATATAGATATATAAATGTATATATCTATATATATACTTATATATATAAACATATATATATATGGAATATATATATATATTTTATATATATAAATATATAAATATATATGTAGATATATATCATATGTATATATATATATCTATATATATATATTTATATATATATATATATATATAAATATATATATATACCTGAATTCTCTATATATATATAAGTATATATATACATATACATATATATATATATATATATATATATATATATATATATAATATTATATATATAGATATATATATATATATATTTCTTTATATATCTCTCTATATATATATATATATATATCTATATTATATATATATATATATATATAAAGATATATATACATATATATATATATATATATATATGAACATATATATATATATATATATATATATATATATATATATATATATATATATATATATATATAATAAGCATATGTAACAAGCAATGTTGTTTTGTTTTTTACGCATATGGTAGTGAAGTAACTCTTGAGAGAAAGCATCAAATTTCAGCTGATGTCGCGGTAAGCAATTGTGGAAACATTGTTTCGAGATTTTTAGCCTTTGAACATTTAATCGTAGATTTCACTTATAAAATATATTGCCTATATACGTCCTTCGATTAGGTCGACTAGCTAACGCATAAAAACCGAACCGTATGTAAGAATAACACAGGCATGCTGAAATACTTTACTTGTTTTGCTCGCAAAATGTGATATGCAAAATTTAGTGAGTACTGACAAATAGCTATAGCTTAAGTTTGCAAACAACTTGGAGAAACCACGATAGTGCTCTGTACGATAAGTGATTGCTACATATTTGTAAACAGTTATGGTCATGTTTGGTAGAGTCAAGAAGTACTAATCAACACAAATTCAAGATATAATGGTTTATATAAGGAATGCGTCTAACATCAATCTCTCACAGAAGTGCTTTCAAATACATTGATATGTGATCTGAAAGTTTTCTGTGCATTAAGTGCTATGAAGGCTCGGTGCATGCTACATTACACATCCACTAGTTCATACAAGTAAGCAGGCATTCCTGCAATGGAGCCCAACTGCCAAAATGGAAGCATCTTGATCATATAACATGCAATACCTGTTTTCTGGTCGTTTATTATACCTCATGCACAGCAATACACACATCATATGCCTCCATATATACTATGCACTATCTCTCTGTGAACGGGGTATAAATATCTCCATAATGTTGTAAACGAACACCTAGAGGATGCCAGATCCTCATACGTCTTATCTGTTACCAGAGGTATTGTTATTACCTTTCAAGACGCACTTTATATAAGCATTTTGCGTTTGCAATCTCTGGAAATTAGCCACATTGATGCGGATTAAACCGGTCCATCTCACCAGAGACAACACAGGCTGCAGCAATATGTCTAAACTTCATACATGAGAGCAACTTCGCCTTGATCCACATTTCGTATGCTTGAATTTAAAAGTATTAACATTGCGCCATTATAGATTAGTATGCTATCAATCTTTGCAAGCAAACTGAATATGCAGACAACCAATTCCGTGCTTTATAGTTTGAAGAGCAGTATCCATCTTTATGGCGGTATCAAATGAATCCTAACCGTAGAGATTGCCACCCACGTGTGCTAGCCCTTGTAATGTATGGAATGAACATCAATCCCGGCAGCAAATGATGCATACATGGCATTCCATTACTGTAGCAAATTTAGTGGCTTATCTGATAGGCTTTGCTATACTGGAATGCAGTTTGCATCAGACGAACCACAAATGATTAAGCATTTATTCCATAATGCTGTCACTTGTTCTTTACCTATCATATAAAACCTAAACTATGACATAACATTTGACCACTCTTACACCTGTTGTAGAATAATTAACCACCACTGTGAACTACATTGTCAACGGAAATGAATGATATAAAACAGCGCCCACTATGGTGTTCAGTCAGAAAATCAAATTTCAGTACCAGGCGCCATAACAATGGAACGGTGATATATCCTTGCTCGAACGAGCGCTCCGTTAACAGAACCCATAGACATTGCATTAACGCGATAGTAAAGTTTATATGATAGAGGGAACGATCTCTATTCACTGCAATAAACAATGTTATCCATCAATATATATGGTGACCTTCAAGGATGAGGCTCCACATTCTAAATATGTTAATTTGTTTTATTCAGGTCGGTTATACGTCAAGTTTGATGACAATACACAATAAATGGCTCGGATGGAGACATAACTGCAGAAGTAGATCATGCTAGTAATTCGCGAACGGCTGCATTAAAGTTGTCTGACGATGAATATTATCTTTTCATCCATATCGCCCATCGTATATACGATCATTACAAAAATGGCGAACAGCTGATTGATTGAAAATACTTTATGGTTTTACAATTTCGACGATTCTAGTTCTTGAGCCTCGTCACTTTCTTTGTTTGATTTACGCAATTAACAAATGGTCAGCACAGCAGACAAACCAAACATACGGCAACACATCTGATAACATCAAAGCCGATATGACTTTTGAAGTCTGTTGCAGTATTCAGGGGCCGTGGCAGCACCACGATCACATATCATCACCTAGTCACCTAAATTCTAACTCAATCGTTATTACACAAGTGGCGGTGTGGCACTCTAACGAAGCATAGAGCACGCTCGCTTCACTGCGATTTACCGATGCGATCCATCAACATAAAAGCTGACATTGCAGCTCAGTGCGTAGCTTATAAAGCAGCAATTTGTTGAATGCAGGTTGAATGCTTGTCCTGTTGACCGACTGTAAATCACAAATGGTGGCGATAAGAACATCAACGCACAAAAGCTACTGGCTATACACCACAGTTTAGCAAGTATTGCGGACTTATAGTCAGGTGATGTACAAATGTTGTTGTGGTATGTGCTTAAGTGGCCGAGATTATTGGGTTAGTACAACATTTCGATTTAAGATTATGTTTTGCGATTCTGTGTTCAAATCATAGACAAATAATGCTCATTTGAAGAAATATTCCGTTTAGGTTTAGGCATTGTAGACGTTTGCGTCTATTAGCTTTTTAGTTGTTTGCGTTTGGCATCCATTAGATTTCATTTGTTTAGATGAGCTACTTTCTTTAAGTCATTTATAATAACGTTGAAAACCATACCACAATTGCATACCATCAAAATAATTGATCGATTTACTGATGAGTATGATAGGGCATGCTATATGAGCAGAACGACTATCCATTTTGATTAACAAACCCACAGAGTACAATAAGCATTACCGAATGTGGTTAAATGGAATTTAGAAACGGTGAAAACTGATTGAATGAACAAATGAATGCGCCCAGTTGTTCATGTACATCTCATCTATTCATCAGCTGTGCTGTGCTTTCTATAATAGATCATTCTGAATACCCCATGAGGCCAAAGGTCATGCAAATTAAATGTCGCGATATACGAAAAACACTGTTTGTTTATCATGTTCTACTATTCATTCGTGGATTGTTCTTGAAAGGCACCATGCTAGTATCCATTGTAAATTAATAAAGACTGACATACTAATGACGTTAAATGACACTTTGATACACACATTCACATAAGAAAATTGTCGGGGTTCATTCGAATCTGCTGAAATATCAACTGAACGTTATTAAATCAATTGCCTGCTGGCAGCATGTATAATCAACTATGCCCACGAGCTGTTTAATTTCGGGTAAAAGACATATGTGCAGGGTAAAATAGCCAGTATTCTCGCTCTAGACGGCTATTGACAATCTTATATCAAAATCTAAAGCACGGACATGAAAGATCGAGAATGGAAAACTGCACGGACGTTGTGAGAGGCTACTTTGGAAAGGTGTATCCCAGACAGAGCAATGTATCCAGTCGACATCGTCGCTCCTCAAGTGTGTGTCAATTCGTGAAATGATAAGATATGCTGCTAGTTTTGGATATCAAAAATAATTACCCCACCTACCATTTGTATGGGCATCCCTAGTGTCAGGTAACCTGGCAGCTGCGTAGGCATTCGTGTTATAAGAACAGGTAAAGCATCGGCAATGTTTGGCACATTCACTGAAAACAAGAGGGAACAAAATAATTGCGTTAAGGTAATGCTGATACACGAAACGGTTGTTTGCAGGAGAGATATTTTCAATCGCTTGAATCATCATTATACTGTCGATGATTAACATTATCAGTACGGCATTCACGCGGTCATGATTATGGAGGTAATGATGTCGCCAGCGTCGATAGTTATACGGCCTTATACATTTCCGATGCAATTGTTACACGCCTATCCTATTACTGGGGCCGTATTCACCAACCGACTTAAGTCTAAGTTTTGTCTAAAAACGCTGAGCCGTGACTTAGCGGTATTCACCAACAAACTTAAGTTTAAGTTTTGACTCAAAACGTGCTCAAAGCTGAGACACCTTCGACGGTGTCTTAAGTTCTTAATAATGACTTAAATATGGCCGACACAGTTAACATCAACATTCCGCAGCTGTTTTGTTTGTGATTTTAAGAGTTATTATTTGATTATAGGTCGTAATAAAGTTAAATGAGAGATAAATCGACAAGCTCTTCCATGTACACGTTAAATTTTAGCAATGTTTATATAATTGGCCGGATGAGACTACAATCTGTCTGCGAAGCGAGATATTTCGCCCGCGACCATATTTTGCCAGACACTGCCAACATGACAGCGAACACATGTCCTCGGGTCGATGATGTTTACGTGGCATATGTGTCACATGCAAAGTATAACGTCTGCTAAATATCACAGGAAAATAGTCAGTCATTCATTCAGAAGATGGCGATACTGTTTTGTATAAAAAAGCTTCGCCCGTTACAACGATAAAATCTCATTATGATGATTTATAACCCGGCCATCATAAAGTATCGAGACCGAGAGGCGATATGTCAAACGTCAGCTGCACAGAAATGTAAGTCATAAATTGTATCGACAAATTATCTCTCTTTTGCGGAATGAGGGAACGTGATTTGGTTTAAATGTCGTGCTGACAATTATTTGAAATACTCCGGTCTACATTGCGTTTACATTGGATAGATTTTGACAGTAGTCTAGAGATGAGAACTGATATACTTCATCCATATTGAATATATATAGTTCCAAGCAGAATTAACAGATAACCCAGGGTTCAATCAAAGATTTAGTTATAATCTTTACAAGATCTTTGGTTCAATATTAAATGGAGAGGGTGGTTTCGGTGACTAAAGTGAACTAATTACTTATCAATTTCGCGATATGTGTAACCTTGCAGGGCTATGTCCAGTAGACTGTAGAGCATTCATGTGACATACACTACCGAGGAGGGTATCTATGGCAGGAGGACACTTTACCAAGACTCTTATGATATATTGAACACAATTAGAAAAGTGGGAATTATTCAATTAGTGATTCTAGTCCTATTTGAAATAGCTTGTAATAGACTACATTAAGTCCAGTAGGGTCATCATGTTACAAATATTAACATGGTCTACTATGGCTCTGCATACTGATGATTTATTGACCCCAGCTATACAAAAGTAAGAATTATCCAATCAAGAATTATTTTCCTCTTTGAAAAAAGAGTGGGACTGGTTTTGGTTACCTCAGTGCCCTAATTAGGTATCAATTTCGTGGTATGTGTACCCTTGCAGGGCTATGTTGCAAAGTGATTCCTGTGAAAATGCTGATGCGCTATTGATAAAGGTCCTGTTTTCTGCCCATGTAGGTGATCACTCCTGGCAAGAACATGACAAGAGAAATCTTGAAAATCTAATTTGGTTGTTTCATTGATTGACTGAATGTAGTACTATAATGAAATGGCTGAACCAACAAGCATCATGTTTGTTTTATATCAAACAAATAACAAACACCTTCCACTGATTCCCTCCAATAATAAGTAAGTAGATAATTTTGAGATTTTACTGCTTATAGTACTAAAGAACATGTTTGTTTGATTAATCTGTTATTAAAACATTTTGGCAGAATTAGCATTCCCAAGTATAGTGCCTGTTGAGTATTATATTTATAGTGAACTAGTCAACTTTTCATTCAATCCTTTTTAAGCTGGCTGTCATGTGGAATATATTGTCTAAAGGAACTAAAGAAATGCATATTTTTACATGTGAAAATCAGTTTGGCTTTAAACAGAAACACTACAGATATGTGTACGTATGCCTTGAAAGGTATTTTAACTATCTAAACCCAGGCTCCACTGTATTTGTAAGTTTTCTATAAGCTTCAAAAGCTTTTGATAGATTTAATCACAAGAAATTATTCCTTGAAATGTCTCATTAGGTTATTAGTATATTGGTAGGGTCAACAGAATATTGTTGCTAAATTGGGCGGTACTTTCTAAGAACCTTTTCATGTTAACAATGGTGTCAGACAAGTAGGCATACTGTCACCCATTCTAATCAACTTGTATATGAAAGATCTGACTGTTAAATAAATGCATGTACAACTGGTTTTTTATGTTTGGTTCTAAGCTTATCACCTTATGTATAGTAGATACATATCAGACATGTGGAAACACTGGTAATGGAGTATATTCACTGTATATGGCCAACTAAGGTGATCTCACACTGTCATCTGTAACTATTCTGTACTTCTTTCTGTCTGTATATACTAATGACAATTTTTGCCAATTTCATGAGGAATAAAATGATGTTAATGATGTATTTTATTTCCAACATTTGTATGCAAAAGAAAATGACAAACAATCTGTTGGCACAAGAGTGATTTAAAGAATTGAACTCAAAACACCACAATTCATCCTTTTTCATTTGTAGTTAAAGTGCTTCAGTTGCTATCTCATCTTTTATTATCTGCACCTCAAGGGATTTTCTCGGTGGGGAATGTCAGTCCGAAGATTTGTTTTCATCCGTTTCAATCTAGGTTGATCAATGTCAATGGCTGTTACACATCAATAAGCCAAAGTAATAATCCTTGATAACCATCAATGCACACAAACTGGATGATGTAAATCTCTTTATCCAAACTGTCGAGTTGTAGTAGACATCGTAGACCATCATATGTCTACAAACCCGCGCAAAATGTTTGAACCACGGTGCACCGCGAGAGGCGAGGTTTTGATTCTGGCAGACAGCCAAAACGTTGCGCGCGTGTCTCAACTAAGTCCGGACTCAACGGTGTTGGTGAATACCAACTTAGCGACGGCTCAGCTGAGTCATCATAACGGCGACTCAGCGTTGAGTTGTGACTTAAACATACGGACCCTGGTGTCATGCCATACCGTGGAGCATGCTTGACAATTAAACATCTTCTAACATAGCAAAATGACCATGGCTATTGTTTATAAGTTTGCACTCCCGCATTACATCTTCCTCTTCCTTAGAGCTGAAACACACCGCTACTATCAGCAAGCATTCTCGTTAGGGATGTGTGTGATACCCAGAAAGGCAATTGCCAAATGATGTAAACGTTAACTCTGAGTTAAAATGATAAATTCATTTGGAATTCACCATATTCTATTTGCATCGCAATTCCGCAATGCAGACAAGGAATTAAATGATTCCAAGGCAATCCACCATGCCAGACATGTCCAGTAATTATAAACAATCGTTTACGAGGAATCTACATGTTCGAATTTGTCCTATATAAAGGTTATATTACTATAGATTGCCGTCAAATAGGTAAGTACATCCCTGTGTGCGGGATAAATATAAACAAAACACAGTTAAGAGTATCATTTTGCTAAATATGAACGACTGCGTGTCAGCTAATACAGGATACTATCACTAGTCAACATATCATAAGAATGTTTGCCAAGTTTAATATATAAAGCAGGCAGCAAATTACGTTATCAGGATTTTTAGTGGCTGTAATGGGAGACAAAAAAGCGCCATGATTGTTTTGAAGTAGATTTGAATAGAAGGGGACATAGGATGCCTTGCTGACGTAATCACTTAGTTTTGTTCGTGATGCCATTTATTGGTTGAATGTATTGTCAAAGGGTTTTATAGATGTTTTATATTATTCCAAATAATTTCAACTTAGCATCCGGTTCGTATGCAGATATACAAAATAAGGCTAAAGATATTTTCAAAAATATATATGTAACTCTGATAGAATGATAGCGATATGGCAACCGCTTACGAACATGAGTTTTCATCAATGAATGCAAGACGCAACCAAGAGTTTTCAATATTCTAAGGGCAACATATATTCAATTTCATGGGCTGAATACAAATGTCAGCAGGACATATTTTGCGACGCTTTTGCAGGAATAAGGACAGGTTGCAAATGCAAAACAGCAAGTCGTGCGTCTGGCTCCTAACAAAGTACACATTATTGGTCATTAATAAATGACTGTTAGATATATAACACACAGCATAGTGACATTGCTTCCGGGTTTTACATAATGTAGAAGTCACAATGGCTGTCGAATGTAAGTCTGCAGGGAAGTAAATAATTCAGCTTGTCTCTTGTGATAAACTCGAATGCAATTGCAAGTTATATATTTTCCCGTTCTTGCTTAATTCAGTGCAGCCAGTGTTGACTCGCTTTCAAATTGGCGAACAAATAGCTGCAATTCCGACTGGCTGAATGAAGTACAACATGCTGCAGGATATCTATGCTTCATTATTGAGATAATAACCTACTAGGGATTTGCCATATGAGATATATCATTCTTATCACCACCACCAGGGACTGGAGTTCAAATTGTGATGTTGCTATTTTCGAGCGGAACACTCTCTCTGTATTAGTAAAAAAAATGGGAATATAACTTACTTTCATCAAGGTGTTTTTGCCTCGCGTGGCACAGTAACGTGCATAATCTTTTACGTTTCTGATTACATTAATAATTCAATATCTTGGTGTTTCATTGCATTGTCTTAAGCTACATAGCGGTATTGCATCAAGAAGCACGTTTCCATTGACTCGATCGGAACATAACGGGTAACTTCAACACAACAGTGCTAGTATCATTTGGTTTGAATGACTAAGTTAGACTTTTCTGTGTGCATATGCTTGAAAACAAACTTTGTATGATGCTTGGTAGAGCGACGTTAGTCTCGCATTCCGGTGTCTGCTTGCCATATAAAATCTTGCCATATTACGCACCTACCACGGTAAGTTACTCATGTCACATAGGTCAGGTAATATTGTTAGAAAAGTATCCATGGAAAAAATATAATCTCATCTGCATTCCGCTGTGAATAATTATCATTAGCGTCCTAGTTGTACGGATCGTACAATTAGTTAATTAGTTGTCATTAAATCACAGTTAACGGAACCATTTCAACATACTGCATCACTTGAAAAATGTACATCGCCGATGTTATTTGCTCGGAGTTGATTGGATGCGCTAATTCAAGTCATAAAAATGTATTTGTAAAATCCATTGCATGATGCATGTACATGTTTTTTTTGCTGTCTTACATTTCACGGTGAAGAGGGTGGAGATTTATACATGAACATATATGCGTCTACTGAATGAAAGTGAATGCAATAACGTCACACAGCGCAAATTTATCATGTGCCTGCAGTTGAGCCAATGCAAAGTTGAGTGAGATACATCGTTATATCAGGCTGATGTTGTAACAAGTTATTACAAATAGCCATTCATCTATGCCAGTTAAATCGTGTATTGCATGATGTGAAGTCTTGCCATACACATACTAAGCGACTATTGATAAGAGCACCCTATCCTAGCAATAACAGTTTAAACACAACAAGTCATCGCCACGGCCCTAACAAGCAAACGTGTAGCAAATAACATATAGCTGCATTAATACCCGACCTTAATTTTCGACCACAATAGTCAATATTCATCTGACCTTAATAATCAACCTATGATTTGAGAGAACTGTTTGCTTTCTATCAAACATATGATTACCTAATGTTTCTTTTCAACATCAATACAAGCATCAATGGTAGCGTCACCTAATACCTTGCACCTACTCATTTGTATTTTCAAATAAACTAACCCGTTGTGTGTATCTTACCAGGTGTCACAACATACAAAATGTAAGATTGTCTGCTTGTTTTCGATTCCAAAATAATTATCTGTATAGACAATTGCATGTTCTCACCTGCTACCATAAAGCCACCGAACTAGTGGCTGCGGTTATGACAGTAGACATAATTATTGTAAGGAAATGGGATCGACCATTCCTAATTAACGCTTTATGTGCATTATTTCGTAACAGCAGATTAAAAATGGCTATTGATGAGTCTTGCTACGTATTATCTGCTAGTAATGAATAAGCGGTGAATCCGCCCTGTAACCAAATTTCATAATTCCATATGATTCGGCCAAATACTGAGCTTTGAGTTTTGGGTTTTGGGTGAGATGTACTGCAGAAATAGGTTCATATGTGAATCAAATCTGCAGGACTTGTTACACTCCATCACATACTGCACCGCGTTATGAACGCCAACAGCGATGAACAGCAGCTCCGCTGTAGTCAGTATTTGTCTTTCCTTGGCTACTACGTCACTCTGATACTGATGTAGAGACACGTATGGGCGTGTAAGTGTTGATGCTTGTGTCGACAGAGGGAAATGCATAGTTTAAGGCTTGACAAGACACGCGTGCGTTTGCGTATATTAGTCGTTTTCAGCAGGTAGTGTACACACGAGTGTGCAGAGACACATACATAATTGTACATTACGAAGGAGGTAAAAGCATAGATAATAGACTTATCGTGATACTTCAATATTGATGATACCTAGTATAAAGTCTTTTGATTATTCAGATAGTTGTTGCAACATCCAGCGAACCTGGCAATTCACAGGTAGATGAAGCAGTAGAGAGAAGTAAAGAGTTTAAGCGGACCTGCTCCATCAAACATAATAGCGAGTGTAAGACACGCCTGTAATCTACTGGGGGTACAGGAAGGGAAAAACACGACATTACACCATTAACCTACACTTACAAGACAATTATAGCCAGAAAATTGGTTCATCATCATTTTAGGCGGTCATAGCCTATACTCTCAGCTGATGCATATCTTGATTCAGAGACGCCGTTTGACGTTTTGGTTTCTATGTTGTGTCAGGAATATATTGATCTGTTATAATGATAAAATAATAGGTATGAATATTTTGCTCCACACTCCTCAGCTTAGAAAAACGCAATAACTTTAAAGAATTACTATTGACACAATATATCACGCAAGGATACTTTTCATTATTACCGATAATTCGACATCGTTACAAAAAAAAAAATACGTAATACCAGGGAAATCAACTAAACCGGAGAAAGGCAGGCACTGAGAGATGGTATAATTAGTAGTCAGCCATCATGCGACAAACAGAAAGAAATGTTTGTCGTACGATATATCGCAAATTCTATGTGTTGGCTCTAGAAAATCATTTGTTGTGCAGTAGTGAGAGTCACGCCCCAAGTGCAGCAAAGTTGACACTATGCAGGTGTCATATTATTCCACATAGGAAGAAACGATATCGTATCTACAATATTATAACATTCCGAAACGGTTAAGTTCTACCAGTTATATTCTACACTTTGACACTTCACGACCGGTGATAAAGTCATTCTAGTTCGAGGCATTTAGCAATATTGCTCAAACCGACATGATCAAGTGCACTATGTCAAATGTGCGATGAAGTGAAATGCAACGTACTGTGGCCGATGCATTGGTTTTCGCCTCAGAATCAACGAGCATAGCATTCGTGTTATACAAAGGAGCTATGTTGCATCTCACAGAGTGGAAACATACTTTTCACTGTTCTTAATAAGTCGGTTGAGATATGTTGGATGTTCAACGCTTTTACTGTGTCATTTGTATTTGAGCCTTAAAAGCCCATATATGACGACATTATTATGCATTCTGCATGGATGATTTCCAACCAAGTTCATAATTTATAGATTGATACGGCGGAGCGATAATAAAGGTGATCTACTGTATCAAATCCGGTAAATGTATGTGCTTCACAACACCATCTATTATTCCGTTATTGTAGTGCCAACAATTCTTAAGACATATTACAGCGTCAGGGAAGATAAAACTCGGGCTGCTACGCGGAACAAGACTTATTGCACTAGCAATTTAAAATAAACAAAACGAGGATTCTCTCGGCACATGACCCTGAACAAAACATCGCACTTGTAAATTAATGCGGGGTGACGCCTCAAAGAGACGATCATTAACAAAGCTGATTCGTAAAAGCATTGCTGTTCCTCGGTGATTCGCATTAAATATTCAACGAGAGGACGAACTCTATGATCGCTTGTCTCGATTTTAAGGAACGAGTGCTAATCGGCAGATTTGTTATTTGAGTATCACCGCATCATTGCCGCGTCATAAGGTATCATAACGCCCCATGCCGAACGTCTATCTTAGATTATTATCATTTTTAAAGTGACCAGTTCTTTTTTGTATAATTAAGGTATATTAATGCGTTTCTTTGATTTTGATCCACAAATGTAATCATCGTCTCCCCTGATTTATGGGCGGGGTAAGAGTTGTGTCGCAGCACCGGAAACGGGATACAACCACGTGACCTGAACAAAAAGGAACTTTAAGCTGTGCTAACAGGGCTCGATCCCGATTAATTTTTGGGAACGCACCACCCGTGTACAGCAAGCTGCTTATTATAAAGACAACCGAAACCTCAAACTGTCAGAACCTGTCGCGCTCAGCCATGGCTATGCAGACATGGTTTTGATTTGCTTCTGGATGGAGGGTGACTGTTATAATTTGGCCTGTATATGTGCGTTTGATCGCAGCAGAAAGGGATACGATCACGATCATGCCCAACATGCATCCGATCAGATACATCGATCGCACTTAACATGAGAGACGCACACGCTGTCCAAATGGGAACAGATAATATTAAAAGCGATTTCTTTACACAGCATCTGAATAATCGCACGAGTAAATACATGTCAATTAAGCACAATTATATTTTTCGATCTCCATATTCAGCGGCGATGCCAAGGTCATACTCCTGCTTTATTGCACTCTTTTGACAGTGGATGCGCCTACTCTATCCAGTGAAGTTATACTTATCAATATGGCACATTGGAGTAAATCGTGTTTCATATACACTTTAATATCTCTAGCATTTAAGCGATTATAGAATATGTGCAATAAACACGTTTTCTTGGCAAGCGCAATATAAGTGACCATGTATGTACAAAGAATGTACTTTACCTGCCATGCTTGCTACCTAACACGGCAATGTTTGTACTGGAAGGCTACATAGGCAGCATATTTGTTTCAACGTACGCTTTTACAAAATACCTTTACACCAGTACATTGTTTTTAATAAAATATGATACAAATTTATATGTTTTAAAGTATGAGGATGGGTTGCGAATTTTGTGTGTGCTTATTGATAATAAATTCACTGCCACGGATTTCTCTGCACACCCAAAACCCCACAATACAAAAACATGGCGGCCATTGCCCCTTAGGTACACAATGGTGTTCGGAACTGTTGATATAGACTCTGTGGTTTCCGTTGGTGGATATCAAATTTACGCCACTGCCTCTTATTGGCCAGCATAATGGCATTGACAATGTCTGCATTTCATACTTCCGCATCTATAGAAGAGATAATAGTTAACAACCGAAATAATTGTAGAATGATGAGCCCCCGAATGTATGCTCGAGGAGGATGAAAAATGTCCGTTGTACATGCGTGCAAGTATAGAACACTCTTAAAGCAGGTTTCAAACCCTAGCTTCTTCCAGGCAATCATAATGTTGCATTTACAATATAAAATGCCTAGCCAATATATATTTTCTTCAAAGGGCAAATAAGCAGCTTGATCGTATGGAACTGATCGAACTATAGTTTTCGATGGCTATAAGCACAGCATACAACAAGCTTGCCACGTACCATCCGGCACGCGCTGTTCTTGAAACAATACCGTTCCTTTGATAGCAAAATGTGTGATGCTCAACGGTCAACATTAACTAATTACACAGCATTTCTACGAGCAAATACGAAATATCAGAACCGAGATGCACACATTTGACATTGGTAATTTTACTTAGGCTTCTCTACCATGAACCTCTATGGTGTCGCATACCAGATAGCTGTGCATCTTTATATTTGAAAAAAAAAGGGGATGTTTGATAATTTATCAGACTCAATGTGACCTGAGTTGCACCCGCACACCTTCCCAGCTTCCATTTATACAAACCATTCCTAGCATCACTATCATTCTCAGCGATTTTAATATTTACGGTGACTGCTGTACATAAGTTTGCCCAACAACTTTATGTCATCATGTGGAATATTCCGCTATGGTTTTCTGGGTAAATAATAGTGCGTGTTTCACACAAAAAAAATAGCTGCTGCGCATTAGATACTCCATTTGTGGGCACTGTCATTTCGAAAATAGAACCTTCTATTTTACATCTGCAAGCAGTCTGACGTACTTTGACGACCTATTGCTGCGCCAATTTCACGTGCCTCATTGACAAAAACCAAAGATTCTTACAGCCTATATCAACAATGACTTGAATATATTGCATTTGGTATTGAATGTTATTGTTTTTATTATTTTAACTACTATCTAATGTTCATAACGATCCACCTAGGCTAGAAATTGGTATCTAATACCTTATGCTCAGAGCGCCTTTTGGCTAACACCTTGTAGCACGCACTGTGTAAAGCGTTGACGATGGTGAGCTCATGAAACTCCTTCGGCAGTCATATATGTTCAATCAATATTCTTCAAAAGCTCTCATAGTTATCCATTATTTCCACGCTAATGGTATGCGCCATTTTGACGGGTGCATCCGCCGCAAATATTCTTCTTTCAGCAAGAAGCCAGAAAAATTGTACTGATAGCTATGAAGATATCAAATGAACCTGAAGTAGAACAAGTTCTCGAATATCTCATTATGATAAGATTAGAGAAATGCTCATGCTGCTTTGTTTTCATGCTAAAAAAAAACAATGGAGAGCATGCTTGTCCTAAAATAGTGACATTACAGGCCAATTATCTAAAAAGTAGATTGAGCTGTTTTCCTTATTACACATTGCTCTACACAGACGCTCAAGCACTAGTTGACAAACATAAATAGCTAAATTCACGAGCAAGATTTATCTCGTTGAGCGATTCAGAGAATCACCAGTAATATGATGCCAATTTACAATACTAGTTGATATAAAACGGCGTACCAACTCCGCCTCAACCAACACGCACAAAATACGGCAATACTAAAACAAAGAAAATATGTATATATATATATATATATATGGATATATATATATATATATATATATATATATATATATATAAATATATATATATATATATATATATATATATATATACATATACATATATATATATATATATGTATGTATATATATATATATAGTAATAATTTACAATACTAGTTGATATAAAACGGTTTACCAACTCCGCCTTAACCAACACGCACAAAATAAGGCAATAATAAAACAAAGAATATATACATATATATATATATATATATATATATATATATATATAGATATATATATATATATATATATAGATATATAATATATATATATATATATATATAGATATATATATATATATATATATATATATATATATATATATATATATATATATATATATATATATATATATATATCATATATATATATATATATATATATATATATATATATATATATTTATATACATATACTTCTCGCGTTATATGCCTAAACATATACGGTGAACTGGTGCATCAATACCACCTGACATAGCTTACCAAGCTTTGTGCTGCAGCGCACTATTTCCTAGGCAGGATGACAGTGTCTTTATTCGCTTCATCAGACACCCCTGAATTGCTCATTTCTGTTTCGAATCTATCAGACAAAATTTACCCTACAGATGCAACGATGGCCTCCAAATGATCTGTGCTATCTCATGTCTCTTCGTCGCTCTCCAGAAGTGACTAAATAGCGAAACTACCAGCAGCTTTTTTGCAAGAATCGTATCGCAGAATATGTACTGTGGGGTTATATTTCCGTAATCTGGCGAAACAAATGACATGATTTTTCGTGCGATAGACTCTTTAAGGCGGTCATTATGTTGCATTTACTATATAAAGTTCTTAAACTTAGTGTTTTTAAGAGCATCATATATCATAATAAAGGAGCTTTGGTACCAAACCATTGTCGATTGAACTACTGATCCCATCTATCAATTCAAATATTTTTGTGGTTTACAACGTCAATAACAACCTCTATGGCATTTATCTTTTCAGATTTAACGTTAAAAACATGACTTATGGCAAGAGTTGTATTTCACTGCCAACTGGGCTATAAATTATAGCAGTTAAGTGATTACAAAGTCTAACAAATGGTCACATATTCAAGCAACCGATTGTCATATTCATGTAAGTTTTCGTAAATTAAGCAAAGCCACTATGTAACCAACTCAGTTTTTCATTTGGCCGCCAAGCGTTCAAAGAACAGCAAATATTGCTCATTGTTAGATATCAACAACCCACTCAAGCAAATGAACAAACGAGTTTGCTCTTAATTTATTACTCATCGTTTCGTAGCGTTGACGCTAACATGTTTAATTAAACAAATTAAGACATGTGATTGATTCTGATGGTATAATGCGTTAATTGGCATCTTTTGAGTATTATTGCAATATCATTCGCAAATGAAGAGTTTGATACTTACTGCTCTTTAATGAAATTTGATGATCCAATGAAGGCTATTTAAACTACAAGAATTTCAACTAACGCAATCAGAATCATCGTGAAGAAAATATCAAACAAGTTAAATACAATGCATTGGACTTTCGGGCTGCGATTAAGAGTAAATATATTAGTACAACATTTCTTCCGAGGATATTGGACGTTGTCGCTGGAAAAGGTATGTTAATTCTTGAATTGTGGAGCAGTAATATCGTATGAGACTAGAGGCTTCTGCAATATTGCTGTCGACCTCCGTGTCTAAAAGTATTGTGCAAAGGTATGTAGTTATTGATCCACCGTCACTCATCACCAAAAATGTTATTGTAAATTTCATTAGCGCACTTTGACGTTTTTATCTATTTATAATACCTTCGGTAAACAGCACTAATTATAAATGAAAGTTTGAATAGCAAAATCGCACCACATCAACGAATCGTTTTTCTTCAATTAGAGCGATGATGAAAGATTGTATCAGGAACCATTACACGGTTGTGAAAGCCATCTTTAATAAAGGAAACTTTGCCATGGAGTTTAATTTATTACTACCGTTCCGCACCTCATTGTTGGAACAATTCCCAATTTCAATTTTTATCAAATGCATTACCGAAGTCGGTGTCAAACTGGTCACACGTTCTATCAATGCGTCATGTTGATCCACTTGCTGATGTTTCGGAGTACATCGTTACGGTAACACTACATTTATAAAAATAACTCTTATAGTCCACATAGTTGAGTGTGCCTTAATGGTGCTGATAGATTTGTACTCGAACGCTTGCCATATTCAGTCAGTATAAGATGACACCAAAGCTGTTGATTGTAGCATAATTCAAACCAGAAAATCTTTCTTTACTGCCTAAAACCGTGTCCTTTTGAATGCCTATGTATATGAATGTCGGTTAAACTTCCTCCATAGATTCGTCGGGGCAAGCTGTTCCAGTGAACACATTTAAGCATGTTTTAAAAACGAATTTGCAATTCATTGAAATAATCGTGTAATTTCTATAGGTTATGCTTATTATCTTGCGTGAAATGACGTGATAGCTTTAGCGTGATACTAGCCCGTTACATCTATCAGTATCGATGCCTTCAGCATTATAATTCCATTATCATTGTTACGGTATTAACAGCAGTATAATTCAAACCAGAAAATCTTTCTTTACTGCGTAAATCCGTGTCCTTTTGAATGCCTATGTATATGAATGTCATACTAGATGGTGTGAATAATGTCCGAGACTGGACGATGCAACCCAATATATTGACATTAACAGCACAATTAACTTCCCTTGAGACCATAATTTCACGAAGCTATGGCCGCTTGGCAATCATGCATGAGACTCCCAGAGTACAATCTGATTGTGTTCACAATCTAACCCAATTCGATACAAAAATACTGCGATCAAACAATATTTTTGTCAAAAATCAATTAGATTCGCTCTAATGTTTCCTCGATTACAATCGCTTACATACCTAGATGAGTACACAAAATACACAAAATAATTCAAATCCTGTTGCGTTACACAGGAATGTTACAAATATTCAACGAGCTTTTATTATTACCTGAATGGTAATCAAATAATTTAGAATAGCCGAAACACTACGCATCATCTTTTCCGGGCAAACTTCCTCCATAGATTCGTCGGGGCAAGCTCTTCAAATGAAAACATTTAAGCATGATTTAAAAACGAATTTGAAATTATTGAAATAATCGTGTAATATCTATAGGTTATGCCTGTTCGAGGAGAACTTACATCGTTAGTATGAGACTGGTAACATTGCACTGGTAGACTTACCACGGTATCTTGCGTGAAATGCCGTGATACCTTCAGCGTGATACTAGACCGTTACATCTATCAGTATCGATGCCTTCAACATTATCATTCCATTATCATTGTTTTGGTATTACGCAGATAATAAACTACAAATCGTCATCATTATGGCTTAAGCAATTCCCATGATCGCGGTCGTGAACAATATTAACAGTTATCATCACGTCCCATTATCTTGCCTATCTGCGCTCATTCGGCCACAGCAATGAGAGAAACACCTGACAAATTGTACCACGACGGCAAAAACAAGAGCAGCATTGCCGAAACCCTGAGTTAGCGACAATAATGCATTGGTTTGTCACGTTCCAATTAGTGCGAGTGCGATTTTTCCTCATGTTTTGCTGCGAAAATTTCAATCATCTCCCACGCGTCGCCTGGTCAGGTTTCACGGAGGTCGTTAATTGTTGCTTTCTGGTGGCAGGCGAGGATATGCAACTGTCAAGAGGGGTAATTGATTTCGTAATCGGAAACAAGCAGACCATATAAACATTATAGGTGGTGACACCTGGTTGGATACACAGAGCGGGTTAGTTTACTGGAAATACGACTGATGAAGGGAGACGTATGGCGAGAGGTTGATGATTTCACATATCCAGGCCCTGATGTCGAAAGAAACCATTAGAAACTGTGATGTTTGATGGAAGACAATCAGTTCTCTAAAATCGTAGCTTGATTGTTGAGGTCCGATAAAAGCAAGACAATTGTGCTGTCCGATACTTTCAAAGGAGTTGGTTGATCAAAATCAATGCCGCAATAAATTGTCATTCATGGAGCTATACTGCTAAGCTGGTTGCCACAAATTCTCTTGAAAGAGCCGCTGCAATTGTTATGCATTATATTATTGCAATTATTGCTTACTGATGTTAATGACCCGAATAGGCTAGGAATCACATTCTTTACTCTTCGAACGCTAACATTACTAAGCGTGCACTATGTAAAGCGTTGGCGATGCATGTTTCACCAATATACTTGAAAAGTTCTCATTGTTATCAATTCATTCGATACAGTTTGATCGTATCAGTCTATATATTGGGTGTATTTCATGCATCAATATTCTTCATGCAGTTAGCATTCAGAAAATTTGTACTGAAAACCGATGAAACGATATAACTTGAACCTCAACTACAACTGGTTCCCGGATATCCCATTATGATAAGTAAAGAAAAATGCTCAGGCTTTTTTTCATGCTATGGTAAACACCAATGAAGAGGACACTTGTCATGGACACAACACGCCATATATCTATAAAGTAGATTGAACTATTTTTCACCGAGCTGATTTACCTTACCTAGGTCCTTATCACACATTGCTCTGCACAAGAGCTAGTCCACTCATTGTCAAAAATAAGCCGCGAAATCCACCAGCAAGATTTATCTCGTTGAGCAGTGCATAGAACGTTACAGTGGCTGAGATATATTTATGTATATATATATTAATACACCAACTATAGTCACACACTTAAGCCGGCGGGGCTGCAATTGCGGTCATGACCTCATAAATTGATCGCAGTAATTGCCAGAGCCGTCATAGGCCAAATTCCACGTCGTTTTTTGCAAACATAAATGTCCATGCATTTACAGAAGGATTAATCGCATTAATTGGACGTTTGAGCCACAAAAAGCTAGAGATGTTGTTTAGAATAACCATTCCCTGCACAGCTGAGAAATTGGAAGATTTCCGTGTCTGGTCATACACGAACAGAAATGAAAATCCTTGGCCGACACTACTATCCCTCTGCCCTCATCCCCTCTGCCTCAAACGCCACGCACATAATACCGCAATACTAAAATAATCATATATATCTATGTATTGATATTTTCTACAGCCAACCTGTTAGCGGTAAATACAGGTAGAACTGTTCGCGTTAAACCCCAGTTCTTTAATATGATGTCAATCGACAATATTAACTCATATAAAGCGGCTGTTGCAGTGACATTATGGCTGATATAGCGTATGGAAAAAAAACCAGGAATTGTTACATGTTCTATTCGCACATTATGTGTTCCATAACCTGCCCAGGCGTTGCATCCATATGTACATCCTACATCAGGGCCGAATGACTTATCATCTTGAAGATGACACCTAAATGCAGGGGGCATGGTATTATTTGAGGCCAACTCGATTAATGAGTATACTGCTTCTATATGATAAAGTTTCTGAATTCGAATATATCTTGCGGCGAAAGTAATACCGCCTATAATAAAGCGCATTGTGCGTGAAAGATTTGGATTTTGTTAATGCACCCCACTTGCCTCAAATCGACATTGTGCACGGTTATATTTTAAATGTCGGCTCGCCTAAAAGCCTAATGTAATACATTTGAAGCAGCTCAATTAACGTATGCCCATATTTGTAAGCGTTTGGGCAATTTTTACTGTAGACACTATATATCACAGAAGCGGGTGCAAGGATACAGATGCATAATAGCAGACTTCGATAGCGTTAGCTTTGTATGCAAAACACCAGGTAATGCAATCAAATCGGTTCGATTAGTCATAACAACACCCTGAAATAACATCCCACGCAGCAAAAAAAATTGCGACAAAATAATTCCGCTTATTGCAATTTAAACTGAATATGACATTTGTAGCAATCAACGGAAGTTGTATTCAATTAAGATATGAACACATTTGTCTAAATCGGATTAATTAGTGTGATTTGAACACACTATTAGAAAGATTAATGGAAAAGAAGGCGTTTGCTACCCTCTCCCTCCCTCCCTACAACTAGATAAAAGTTAATAATTGTTGGATTTATCACTCATGCGCTTTTGTTTAATTCATTGTACCTGTTGCAACACAACAATGAAGGATTAGTATGAACGATATAATGCTTAAGCCGCATGACAGATAATTTATGTTCCAACCTTCATCGTCACAAACTGAGGCATACGATCTGGTCTCATTTTTTTCCAAAAGGATGGAAAACAGCATAGTTGCTTCTGGAGTATAAATTTAAGCTAGCTGAAACATTGAATGGCCAATATTGGACGTAAGACCCAGTCATTGCTGATTGATATGCATATGGAAATATTGTAGATAGCTTAACTTAAGGAAGTTCATGCAAATATATTTATCTGATCGGCCATGTCGGGATTTTCAAATTTAAGATGATTACAAAGAAAAACTTAATGGACAAATTTGCGACTCTTCACCAATTTATTTTTCATTTAACAACAATCAAGAACAATTACCATTGGATAAAAATTAAAACTACATTGAAAAGCAAATATCATGAAATAGAACCTTAATTATGCACAATGGAAGCAACAAGGCTCTTTATAGAAATCAAAAGCCACACTTAAATAACGTGAAGCTATTATATGAATAACGTCACAGAAGGTACGGTATGTATGAAGAGAAGCAATCTCACTAGCATGACCGAGAGTAATCGTATTGCATTTGGTTGCGCATCAAACAGAGCAGGGTTCTAACGCATTCATCAGACATGTAGTAGCAGCATTGACTTATAAATCCTCAATGGGTACTCAAAAATATACTCACTCTCTAATTCAATTTATATAACGTATGCCACGCATATTCATTCTATATCAATCGATGAATAAGCAAACGCTGCATAGATGTTGTATGCGATCATCTTCGCCGACGAAATTACATTACATGGCATATTCCTAAGCAAAGACCGCCTACTCCATCAACCACTTGTGTAATCTCTATAATATAATTACTGAAAAAATCTAAATGCACTGTGGTTGAGTCGCCATAACAATCGATCCATCATCGAACCATTAGTATTCCTATGTATATGGTTTATACCACTATATTGAGTGTAACAGCCATTCATATAAGATTTAAAATTACATAGCCATCCGATTCATTGCGTGCCTATTGCAAACGTAAAATACAAAGCAAACATTGACACCATTATTGTTACGAGGCACAATACGGAAACATTGAACGATAAAGAGTTGAAGCATTCTAAGCGATGGCTTTTCCCTAAAATACGCGACAGATAATAGAACAATTGGTGAGTCTAACCTCATAGATATATGTATCATATCAAAGTAAACATCTGAGGTACGTTATCACTGAATGATAAAAGATCAAACATGAATGTTGGACCCTGTATATGTAGCTACAATACGATTCTGACAGAAATCCTGAGTGATATTCTCTATCATATCAAAGTTTACATATCATGCACGTTAACTGGTTGATCCTGCTGCTAACGATATCACCTTCTTCAGATTTAATATATCCGACTAAGGCGGACTACATTGTTAAAGCAGCACCGTCACACACCGGTCAGCAAGGGAAGGTCGTACTATGCATAGCATCATTCTCCATCAGTGTCAAATTAAAACTCTTATATACTTTTATACTGATGAATCAGAGAGCGATATGAGCGAATGCTGCCTAAATATGTCAATTATAGAAGCTATGTTGATCAATGAAGGGGTGTTATCAATCCAACGACATCTATGTTAAATGACAAATTGTTGTTTTGCGAGCCAACATTACTCGGAACGTTTCTGGAGAAGGGAGTCGGGTATGGAACAGCAGCGATAGGTGGTTAAGTGTTCAGCTTCTCAATAAATCTATCAGCATCGTTTAATTACTAGTATTATATACGTTTAATTTTAATCTGTTGACCCAGAAATTATGAGACATCTTGTTCTACATTCAGCAAGCCAATCATCTATGATTTTAAGTATGAATAAGATGCAAGTCGTGGGCAGCACACTGACGTATGCAGTCAAGATTTCCCCGACGAGTGTCTGTCTGTGCCAAATATGGGTACAGTTATTCCGTGCACACTCACGAAAACGCCGCTCAAACGTAACCGCTGCGACCAAGCAGCTAATGAAGCGCCGACATGGCTGCGAGTTCAGACACGGCATTATTAAATAAGGTGGGGTTACTATAGTTAAATGACCGAATGTCGTCATTTAAGACACTCGAAGTATATTACTTTACTGTAAGTATACATACACAGGTTTTCAAACAATTGGCAAATCACTGAGCCAAGTCAAACATGTGTAGTAGTAGTAGTACGCTTGCCCTTAACTAATTTTGCTGCTCTATCAACTTGTTCTAGTCGCTTTTTGTAACTCTCAAATAATACAATAGCATCGAATTAGCGTGATTAGAACCAGGACCAGTTCCAATACACCAAAGCTTTGTTTGATAAAAATCGTGTAGCCGAAACTTATATTTGTTTGGCTAGGTGAAACACTTGGCCTAAGAAATTATGCCCACAATACCTCATTGCGCGCTAACCTTTCACAACTCTGCTCTTTTTGCTGGGGTATTTCGAAAAATACGGAAAGCGTTTCATATATAGACTCATTAGTACATCAGTCGCACGGTAAAATGTACTCAGACCTGTGGTAGACGGGTATTTTCTTTGGGAGGTTTGCAGTACCTATGTCTAAAAAGAGATATATTCATCATGCATTAACCTCTACCTATTTAGGTGCTAGTAGTACAGCAGCAGATAAGGTTCACTGGGCTAAGAACTTTTATTTGGTATTACATAACGTAGTGTTCTGGTAGTTAAAGACACATCCTGCTGATACATAAACACAGCTAAAAGATACGAAGGGTATCTTTGTTATTAATTAGATCTGGAAACGCGTAAACCAAGCGGCGGGCGTGTTGAAAAACACCGACGGTGACTCGTTGAAATAGGTAAAGCAGGGGTGCCATTGGCTTGCCAGAGACAGATCAGTGAACTATATTGTCAGCGAAAAGTAACGATATAAAACAACGCCCACTATGATGTTGAGTCAGAAATACCACTTTCATTACCAGGAGCACCTCGAACTAGCGCACCGTTAACAGAACCCATAGACATGACACTAACGCGATGGCAAGGTATATGTGACAGACGGAACGATTTCTCTTCTTGGCAATGAGCAATCCATCAATATATATAGTGACCTTTAGGGATGAGGCTTTTGTTTGGTTATATATAGGACGCTTGTACGTCATGTTTTAAAATTAGTTCATATTTAATGGCTCTGATTTATACATAACTCCATAAGTAGACCATTCCATAACTTCATGTAGTCTGACGATATATATTTTTTCCCTCATATCACTCCATCGTTTATACGATCGTTACTTAAATGGCAAACATCGTTATTGAGCATCTTCGCTTTATTTGTTTGATTTATGCAACTAACAAATAGTCAGCACAGCAGACAAAACACGCATACGGTAACGCATCGGACAACATCAAAGCAGTCATGGCTCGTACAATTTTGAATAATATTGCAGTATTCCGGGGCCATAGCCGCTCAACGATCACATATCATCACCTGGCACATAAATTCGAACGTAAAACCATCGTTACGGCACAAGAATGCGGTGTGGCACCCTTGCGAAGTACAAAGCTCGCTCCCTTCACTGCGATTTATCGGCCCAATCTATCAGCATAAGAGCTGACATTGCAGCTCAGTGCAAGGCGTATAAAGCAACAATTTGTTGAATTAAGGTTGAATGATTGTCCTATTGACAGACATTGAGTCGCAAATGGTGCTGATAAGTACATCAGCGTACAAGAGCTCCTGGCCATAAACACCACAGTTTAACAAATCTGGCGGACTTATAGTCAGGTGCTGTACTTATGCGGCACTGATATGTGCTTTAGAGGCCACGATTATTGGTTAGTAATACATTTTGAATTAAGATAATGTTTTGCGTTTCTGTGTTCCGATCATAGACACATTATGCGCATTTGAAGTAATATTCTGTTTAGGTTAAGGCATGGTAGATGTTTGTGCCTATTAGCGTTAGTTGGTTGCGTTTGCCATCCAATTAATTCGGTTTGTTTAGTTTAGTAGGTCATTGTTAAGTTTAGCAAAATTTTTGACCGATTTACTGATGTGCCTAAAATGTCAATCTACATCAGTAAGACGACTTTCTATATCGATTGAACAAAACCCACTGAGCAAAATAAGCATAACCAAAAGCGGTTAAATGGAATGTAGAAACGTTGAAAACTGACCGAATGAACAAATGAATGCGCTGAGTTGTTCATGCACTATTCTCGCACAACGCATTCATTTATTAAAACGAGCCATTTCATCAAACGGTCGAAGTGAACCACTGCAATCTACTATAGGTTATCGTTTACTACATATTAAATAGGTAAGCTTTTTGGAACGGTTGGTTTTATGAGAGTGTGGATATGCATTTGAACATTATTTGTTAAATAGCCACGATTATGCAAATATATAACAACTGTATGCTTATGTTGCTGGATATTTCGATTACTTATTCTATGACACCGCTCTTTCTAATGGATGTAACTATAGCGATTTTTGGGGCTCATTCATATAACCATGGCCAGCGGTCACTTGAAACTGCGAATAGGTTATTACCAGAATTATTATTGTATATATGTTCTGTTATCTAATTCAGTCCATTTGGTACAATTTTTGTGGTTAAAGTTTCTTATATTCCAAACTATTGACATATATGCGACATAATGAATATATATATGTTCACGGTATATATTGCTATTAGAAACAAATCATGTCATGAACTGTCGCTGTTATAGGACCTGCTTTTTTAATTTAGTGTGCGTGTTAAATTGTACTTTGATAATTGCCATACATTTGTAAAAGGACCTCAGCAAGTGGATATATCCAAACCCAATATTATGTAATAATAACACAAGTACGCTGAAATATTTTACTTGTTTAGCTCGCATAATTTGAAATGTAAATTTTGTTTTGATTGACAAGGATGTGAATATTGACAAATGACCCGCAGCTTGAGTTTGCAACAAATATCTATCAGCAAAAATTTCAAACATTCAAGGTGTAATAGTTCCTACAAGTAAAGCGACTAAAATCAATCTGTCACATAAGTATTTTACAAATACATTAAGATGTGAGCTGAAATTTTTTTGCATTCAGCGCTATAAGGGATTGTCGCATGCTATGTTACACATGCAACAAGTTCGTACGTGTAAGAAGGTATCCCTGCGATGCTGCTCGACTACCAAACTGGAAGCAGCGTGATCATTAAGCATACAATATCTGTTTTCTGGTCGTTTATTATACCACATGCACAACAATTCACGCATCATATGCCTCAGTTCATAAAATACATTATCTCTCTGTGGACGAGGTATATATATATCTCTATAATGTTGTAAAAGAACAGCTAGAGGATGCCAGATCCTCATATATAACGTCGTATCTGTTACCATAGTTATATTTATTACATTTACAGACGTAGTTTATATGAGCATTATACGTTTGCAATCTCTTAAAATTCGCCACATTGACGTGGAATAAACCGGTACATCGCATCCGGGACAACACATGCTGCAGCAATATGTATAAACTGCATGCATGAAAACAACTGCGCCTTGATCCACATTTCGTATGCTTGAAATCAAATGGTTAACATTGCGATTGGGCGTCCTAACAGCTTAGACAAACGAAATAATACAGGCCATAAACAGTCCAATCTATCAATCAGCACTTTTTCCCAGAAGTAAAACAAAATGTTCATTGCTGTAATAGTATATCACCAAGCATCGTTCTGTTACATATAACACAATTCTAGATGGATATGCTCGCAATCTTTGCAAACAACCGAATATGCATACAACTAATTTCATACTTAATAGTTTGACGAACAGTATCCATCATAATGGCAGCCTCAAATTAATTATAATCGTTGCGAGCTAGCCTTTGTAATGTATGGAATTAACATCAATCCCTACATCAAATGGTGCTCAAATGGCATTCCATTACTGTAGCAAATTAAGTGTCTTATCTGATTGTTCTTGCAATACAAGAAAGCAGTTCGCATCAGAAAAACCACAAGTGCTTTGGAATTGATTCGTTAATACTGTCACTTGTTCTTTACTTATCATATTGAACGTAACGTTTGACATAAAATGCGACCCATTCTTACACCTGCTGTAAAATAATAAACTACCGCTGTGAACTGCATCGTCAGCGGAAATAAACGATATAAAACAGCGCCCACTATGGCGTTGAGTCAGACGCCATAGCAATCGCCCGGTGATATATCCTTGCTCGAACGAGGGCACCGTTAACAGAGCCCATGGACGTGGAACTAACGCGATCGTAAAGTTTATATGATTCTCTGCAATAAACAATGCTCTCCATCAATACATATGGTGACCTTCAGGGAAGAGGCTCCGCATTCTAAATATGGTAATTTGTTGTATTCGGGTCGGTTATACGTCAAGTTTGATGACAATACACAATAAATGGCTCGGATGGAGACATAACTGCAGAAGCAGATCATGCTATAAATTCACGAACGGCTGCATTAAAGTAGTCTGGAGATAAATATTATCTTTTAACACAAATCGCTCTATCGTATATAAAATCATTACCATAATGGCAAGCAGTTCATTGATTGACGATACTTAATGGATTCACAATTTCGACGATTTACGTTCTTGAGCCTCCTCACTTTATTTGTTTGATTTGACTGATGAAGGGAGACGTATGGCGAGAGGTTGATGATTTCACATATGCAGGCCCTGATGTCGAAAGAAACCATTAGAAACTGTGATGTTTGATGGAAGACAATCAGTTCTCTAAAATCGTAGCTTGATTGTTGAGGTCCGATAAAAGCAAGACAATTGTGCTGTCCGATACTTTCAAAGGAGTTGGTTGATCAAAATCAATGCCACAATAAATTGTCATTCATGGAGCTATACTGCTAAGCTGGTTGCCACAAATTCTCTTGAGAGAGCCGCTGCAATTGTTATGCATTATATTATTGCAATTATTGCTTACTGATGTTAATGAGCCGAATAGGCTAGGAATCACATTCTTTACTCTTCGAACGCTAACATTACTAAGCGAGCACTATGTAAAGCGTTGGCGATGCATGTTTCACCAATATACTTGAAAAGTTCTCATTGTTATCAATTCATTCGATACAGTTTGATCGTATCAGTCTTTATATTGGGTGTATTTCATGCATCAATATTCTTCATGCAGTGAGCATTCAGAAAATTTGTACTGAAAACCGATGACACGATAAAGATATAACTTGAACCTCAACTACAACTGGTTCCCGGATATCCCATTATGATAAGTATAGAAAAATGCTCAGGCTTTTTTTTCATGCTATGGTAAACACCAATGAAGAGGACACTTGTCATGGACACAACACGCCATATATCTATAAAGTAGATTGAACTATTTTTCACCGAGCTGATTTACCTTACCTAGGTCCTTATCACACATTGCTCTGCACAAGAGCTAGTCCACTCATTGTCAAAAATAAGCCGCGAAATCCACCAGCAAGATTTATCTCGTTGAGCAGTGCATAGAACGTTACAGTGGTTGAGATATATTTATGTATATATATATTAATACACCAACTATAGTCACACACTTAAGCCGGCGGGGCTGCAATTGCGGTCATGACCTCATAAATTGATCGCAGTAATTGCCAGAGCCGTCATAGGCCAAATTCCACGAGGGCCGAATGACTTATCATCTTGAAGATGACACCTAAATGCAGGGGGCATGGTATTATTTGAGGTCAACTCGATTAATGAGTATACTGCTTCTATATGATAAAGTTTCTGAATTCGAATATATCTTGCGGCGAAAGTAATACCGCCTATAATAAAGCGCATTGTGCGTGAAAGATTTGGAGCTTGTTAATGCATCCCACTTGCCTCAAATCTATATTGTGCATGGTTATATCTTAAATGTCGGCTCGCCTAAAAGCTACTTGAGCCTAATGTAATACATTTGAAGCAGCTCAATTAACGTATGCCCATATTTTTAAGCGTTTGCGCAATTTTTACTGTAGACACCATATATCACAGAAGCGGGTGCAAGGATACAGATGCATAATAGCAGACTTCGACAGCGTTACCTTTGTATGCAAAACACAAGGTAATTCAATCAAATCGGATCGATTAGTCATAACAACACCCTGAAATAACATCCCACGCAGCAAACAAATTGTGACCAAATAATTCCGCTTATTGCCATTTAAACTGAATATGACATTTGTAGCAATCAACGGAAGTTGTATCCAATTAAGATATGAACACATTTGTCTAAATCGGATTAATTAGTGTGATTTGAACACACTATTAGAAAGATTAATGGAAAAGAAGGCGTTTGCTACCCCCTCCCTCCCTACAACTAGATAAAATTTAATAATTGTTGGATTTATCACTCATGCGCTTTTGTTTAATTCACTGTACCTGTTGCAACACAACTATAAAGGATTAGTATGAACGACATTATGATCAAGCCGCATGACAGATAATTTATGTTTCAACCTTCATCGTTACAAACTGGGGCATACGATCTGGTCGTATTTTTTCCAAAAGGATGGAAAACAGCGTAGTTGCTTTTGGAGTATAAATTTAAGCTAGCTGAAACATTGAATGGCCAATATTGGACGTAAGACCCAGTCAATGCTGATTGATATACATATGGAAATATTGTAGATAGCTTAACTCAAGGAAGTTCAAGCGAATATATTTATCTGATCAGCCACGTCGGGATTTTCAAATTTAAGATGATTACAAAGGGAAACTTAATGGTCAAATTTGCGACTCTTCACCAATTTATTTTTCATTTAACAACAATCAAGAACAATTACCATTGGATAAAAATTAAAACTACATTGAAAAGCAAATATCATGGAAGAGAACCTTAATTATGCACAATGGAAGCAACAAGGCTCTTTATATAAATCAAAAGCCACACTTAAATAACGTGCAGCTATTATATGAATAACGTCACAGAAGGTACGGTATGTATGAAGAGAAGCAATCTCACTAGCATGACCGAGAGTAATCGTTTTGCATTTGGTGCGCATCAAACAGAGCAGGGTTCTATCGCATTCATCAGACATGTAGTAGCAGCATTGACTTATAAATCCTCAATGGGTACTCAAAAACATACTCACTCTCTAATTCAATTTATATAACGTATGCCACGCATATTCATTCTATATCAATCGATGAATAAGCAAACGCTGCATAGATGTTGTATGCGGTCATCTTCGCCTACGAAATTACATTACATGGTATATTACTTAGCAAAGACCACCTACTCCATCAACCACTTGTGTAATCTCTATAATATAATTACTGAAAAAATCTAAATGCACTGTGGTTGAGTCGCCATAACAAACGATCCATCATCGAACCATTAGTATTCCTATGTATAAGGTATATACCACTATATTGCGTGTAACAGCCATTCATATAAGATTTAAAATTACATAGCCATCCGAGTCACAGTGTGCCTATTGCAAACGTAAAATACAAAGCAAACATTGACACCATTATTGTTACGAGGCACAATATGGAAACATTGAACGATAAAGAGTTGAAGCATTCTAAGCGATGGCTTTTTCCTAAAATACGCGACAGATATTAGAACAATGGATGAGTCTAACCTCATAGATATATGTATCATATCAAATTAAACATCTGAGGTACGTTATCACTGAATGATAACAGATCAAACATGAATGTTGGACCCTGTATACGTAGCTACAATACGATTCTGACAGAAATCATGAGTGATATTCTCTATCATATCAAAGTTAACATCTCAGGCACGTTAACTGGTTGATCCTGCTGCTAACGATATCACCTTCCGCAGATTTAATATATCCGACTAAGGCGGACTACATTGTTAAAGCAGCACCGTCACACACCGGTCAGCAAAGGAAGGTCGTACTATGCATAGCATCATTCTCCATCAGTGTCAAATTAAAAATCTTATATACGTTTATACTGATGAATCAGAGAGCTATATGAGTGAATGCTGCTTAAATATGTCAATTATAGAAGCTATGTTGATCAATGAAGGGGTGTTATCAATCCAACGACATCTATGTTAAATGACAAATTGTTGTTTTGCGAGCCAACATTACTCGGAACGTTTCCGGAGAAGGGAGTCGGAGATTGAACAGCAGCGAAAGGTGGTTAAGTGTTCAGCTTCTCAATAAATCTATCAGCATCGTTTAATTACTAGTATTATATACGTTTGATTTTAATCTGTTGATCCAGAAATTATGAGACATCTTGTTCTACATTCAGCAAGCCAATCATCTATGATTTTAAGTATGAATAAGATGCAAGTCGTGGGCAGCACGCTGACGTATGCAGTCAAGATTTCCCCGACGAGTGTCTGCCTGTGCCAAATATGGGTACAGTTATTCCTTGCACACTCACGAAAACGCCTCTCAAACGTAACCGCTGCGACCAAGCAGCTAATTAAGCGCCGACGTGGCTGCGAGTTCAGACACGGCATTATTAAATAAGGTGGGGTTACTATAGTTAAATGACCGAATGTCGTCATTTAAGACACTCGAAGCATATTACTTCACTGTAAATATACATACACAGGTTTTCAAATAATTGGCAAATCACTGTGCCAAGTCAACCATGCATAGTAGTACGCTTGTCCCTTAACTAATTTTGCTGCTCTATCAACTTGTTCAAGTCGCGTTTTGTAACTCTCAAATAATACAATAGCATCGTATTAGCGTGATTAGAACCAGGACCAGTTCCAATACACCAAAGCTTTGTTTGATAAAAATCGTGTAGCCGAAACATATATTTGTTTGGCTATGTGAAGCACTTGGCCTAAGAAATTATGCCCACAATACCTCATTGCACGCTAACCTTTCACAATCGATACAACTCTGCTCTTTACGTGGTGCACGAATCTATGGGGTATTTCGAAAAATAGCTCCATTTGCTGCTACGGAAAGCGTTTCATATATAGACTCATTAGTACATCAGTTGCACGGTAAAATTTACTCAGACCTGTGGTAGACGCGTATTTTCTTTGGGAGGCTTGCAGTACCTATGTCTAAATAGAGATATGTCCATCATGCATTAACCTCGACCTATTTAGGTGCTAGTTGTACAGCAGATAAATCTATTACAGGTTCATTGGGCTGAGAACTTTTATTTGGTGTTACATAACGTAGTGTTCTGGTATTAAAGACACATCCTGCTGATACATAAACACCGCTAAAAGATACGACGGGTGTCTTTGTTATCAATTACATCTGGCAACCGCGTGAACCAAGCGGCTGGCGTGTTGAAAAACACCGACGGTGATTCATTGAAATTGGTAAAGCAGGTGTGCCATTGGCTTGCCAGAGGAAGATCAATGGCTATAGTACAATCCCACACAGCAAACACAAATTCAAATAGTGGATTTTTCTTTACAGTTGAACTTAGAAAGTAGCACAATGGCGTAACTCAAGCAGCTTGTTTGATTTGAATAACAAAAAGATAGAAACAAAGACACTTGCACATGACTAAACGAAATATGCATAGAAGCACATATCTCAGGCTAAGTGACAAGAATAATAAGTCCTTACAATATAATCATTAATTACGCATCAAATAAACAAGCATAATGAATGCCAACACAAGATGTCAGTTGTCCCAGGCATATATCAGACGTAATTTGTTTGCTTTGTACTATGTCTGCGTTATCTGTTATGATTCCCTATCAATTTATTCTTAGAATGGGGTTCCTGAGCGATTATAATGCTCAGTCTCTGTGCCTTCTGCGAAGACAAATGTGCGTTTATGGGAATAGAATATATCTTCAAAAACACACTACTTACACAAATAATAATCAACCGCCGCAGTGAACTATATTGTCAGCGAAAAGTAACGATATAAAACAGCGCCCACTATGCTGTTGAGTCAGAAATACCACTTTCATTACCAGGAGCATCTCGAACTAACGAACCGTTAACAGAACCCATAGACATGACACTAACGCGATAGCAAAGTATATGTGACAGACGGAACGATTTCTCTTCTTGGCAATGAGCAACGCTATCCATCAATATATATGGTGACCTTTAAGGATGAGGCTTCTGTTTGGTTACTTACAGGACGCTTGTACGTCATGTTTGAAAATTAGAAGATATATATTTATTCACTCATATCACTCCATCGTTTATACGATCGTTACTCAAATGGCAAACATCGTTATTGAGCATCTTCATTTTATTTGTTTGATTTACGCAACTACCAAATGGTCAGCACAGCAGACAAAACACACATACGGCAACGCATCGGATGACATCAAAGCTCGTACAATTTTGAATAATATTACAGTATTTAGGGGCCATAGCCGCTCAACACCTGGCACATAAATTCGAACTTAACCATCGTTACGGCACAATAAGGCGGTGTGGCATCCTTGCGAAACACAAAGCTCTCTCCCTTCACTGCGATTTACCGGCCTAATCTATCAGCATAAGAGCTGACATTGCAGCTCAGTGCAATGCCTATAAAGCAGCAATTTGTTGAATTAAGGTTGAATGATTGTCCTATTGACAGACATTGAGTCACAAATGGTGCTGATAAGTACATCAGCGTACGAGAGCTCCTGGTCATAAACACCACGGTTTTACAAATCTGGCGGACTTATAGTCAGGTGCTGTACTTATGCGGCTCTGATATGTGCTTCAGAGGCCAAGATTATTGGTTAGTAATACATTATGAATTAAGATAATGTTTTGCGTTTCTGTGATCCGATCATAGACAAATTATGCGCATTTGAAGTAATATTCCGTTTAGGTTAAGGCATGGTAGATGTTTGTGCCTATTAGCGTTAGTTGGTTGCGTTTGCCATCCAATTAATTCGATTTGTTTAGTTTAGTAGTTCATTGTTACGTTTAGCACAATTTTTGACCGATTTACTGATGTGCCTGAAATGTCATTCTACATCAGTAAGACGACTTTCTATTTCGATTGAACAAAACCCACGGAGTAAAATAAGCATAACCGAATGGAACGGCTGGTTTTATAAGAGTGAACATTATTGGTTAAATAGCCACGATTATGCAAATATATAACAAATGTATGATTATGTTGCTGGATATTTCGATTACTTATTCTATGACAACGCTCTTTCTAATGGATGTAACTATAGCGATTTGTTCGGGGCTCATTCATATAACCATGGCCAGGGGTCACATTGAAACTGCGAATTAGTTATTATCAGAATTATTACTGTATATATGTTCTGTTATCCAATTCAGTCCATTTGGTACAATTTTCATGGTTAAAGTTTCTTATATTCCAAACTATTGACATATATGCGACATAATGAAGATATATGTTTCACGTAAATGTTGCTATTACAAGCAAATCATATCATGACCTGTCGCTGTTATAGGACCTGCGTTTTTAATTTAGTGTGCGTTTTAAATTGTACTGTGATAATTGCCAGACATTTGTAAAAGGACTTCAGCAAGTGGATATATCTCTGACATGTTTGAATTGAAATATCTCAAATGCGTAATTTATCAAAAGATCGTACTTGGAGCAGCATACAGATATGTTGGATACATTGCTATTTTTAGGTCTCATAACCAATTATATTTCATCAGTTTGAACTACATAGAGTGAGGTTATATTACGATATAACGGCATGAACAGGCTTTCTGGATAATCGAACGTAAGAAACATCGAAGATGATGGGCGCGCTCGCGACAGGATGATGATATAAACCATCGAATGCAAACTTACTTATCATACTGTAGCTTGCCTCGAGTAACTAACAAGATTACCAACTTCATGCACAACAAATGCTTTAAATAATTCTTACAAAGACTTTGAAGGTAAGCAGCAAGTATTTATGCAGAAGAAACACGCGGAAACCACTTGCGAATTACACTGCCGTGAGTGCTACAAACCCTGAAGTTAATACTGAATTTAGGTACTATTCGCCTGACCACTCCATTGCAGTCGGTAGTGCAGCATATTTACGGTTTGCAATCTAAGATAAGTCACTTTTAAAAAAATGCTAGCTGGAAGGGATGTAGGAAAATTGTGCCGTAGAATACAAGGTGTGTAGAAGGAAACTAGTCAAGGCTTGCTGATGTAAATAAACTTTATTACCTTACAAACGTATAGCTTCAAGGGCACCTTTTAAAGCCAGGATGGCGAAAACTAGATTAATGACCACCACTTCCACAAAAATGAGAGGGATGCCATTATGTATGACGCAGAATACAACCTTTCTGGCAAATGGGGCTGTGATGTCGGATGTGCGTTGATATATTTCACTGATTGAAAACACAAATAACTAAGTTGCTGATAATGTTGTGTTGATTGATTGATTATTGAGATAATATGAGGTTTGTTTTGTGATCTGCTGCTCACAATTTGCTGAAAACAATTGATCATTGTAGTACAATTCCGATACAAAGTGGTAAAACAAATGCAAACGTCTGCCGTCAAATGGTCGGCCAGCCTCTTTGTGCGCTGTCGAATGTATGATGATCAATTTGAAGCAATTATAACGGATCGATAGGCTTCGCGTACGTTTATTTGAAGTGTGTCACAAATGGAATGTAACGTATTCTTCACGAAGGATTCAAACTTGCCTGATGTCACACACTCAAAATTTAAGCACAGTTTGTTTGTCTCATGTATCATAAATGATGACAACGACATGTTCCATGTGTCACTCGTCAAGTGGGTGTCAAATACAATACTCTCACATTTCGAGACAATATATGACATACTGTTAGATTTAACGACCCAACCTATCATTTGTGAGTCTTCCCTTAGCGTCAGGTAGCCTGGCAGTTGTGATAGATTGTATTGGTGCTAATTAAATGGGTGAAGCATTGGCCATGATTGACACGATCGCGAGACAACGAGAGGGAACAAAATAATTGCCTTTTGGTAACGCCGATGCACGGAACGATGCAGAATAGATCATCCAAATAGTTTAAATCATTTTTTTGACGATTGTACTGCTAATAATCAATGCAATAAGTATGGTATTTATATGGCCATTATTATTTGAGTGATGATGTCAATGGCATCGGCTGTCACAACTTATATGGCCGTATACATTTCGGAGGCAGTTGTAACACACCTCTTCTGGTTGCATGCGGCGCGAAAATAAATAAGCCACGGATTTATAAAAACCGTGGTTACCGGTGACGTTTCATATTAGTAGCATGTGGTAGTTTCATTAATTAAAACGTTCCCAAGATTTATAAAACCGCGGTTACTACTGGTGACATTCCATACTGTATATAGCATGTATATATGTTTCGTAATGATTATCTATATATATATATATATATATATCTATATATAGATATATATATATATATATATTTAAAGCCCACTCATTACACAGGCGTATCGCGAGCTTCGTCAATGATGAACTTCCATTGTCGTTCTGCCAGGCCATCATCTATTGGTGCAATTTTAGTAAGGTATGAACAAGTGCCTAACTTAATGAGCTCAGATTGTCAGTATATCCAGGTGATTTGTCATGATGATTATATACTAAATAGAACACAATCCTGATCAGGGGATTTATGTAGGCAATAGTGACGACTTTTATTCAGTCAATTATCAGCATAGAAATTATCTTGGTTATAAAACAGCTATGATTATGGTATCGATATGCTGTCGGCCCTTGTTAGCATTGTTATTGTTGAATGGACGAATTGGCATATAACATTTCATAATACGACCTTTCGTGAAAACGCCCATAAAAATGCCCAACCTGCAGTAAATGGGAGCGCTTATATTGCTGTCAAGTGATTCGGTAGCGGAACAACAACCAGTTCAAAGTACTGACAAAAAAACATTGAGGCTGCAAGGCGCCATGCTGCATCGCTTCCATGGAAACCTATTGTCCACGTAGCTACGTTTCCAAGATAATTGCGCCGGTATCCCCTATATGTAAAGTAATCAAGCGACGGCATTAATCAATATATATATTGTGACATATACTGCGCCGTATACATGGGCATCACCACTGGCTGCTTTTCCAGTCTATCCATTTTGCTTCAAGTAAAGCCACAATACACCTCATAGAGACAATGCACAAGTCTATATGTCACAAAATAAGAGAGGAATTACCGGGTCTGACAGGGTTTGACGGCACACACGGAAGTACATACCACCGCTCAAATGTTTTGCTTTTGCAGGTCTTTCAATTTTGTCGGCTAGCTTACGCATTTAAACCCAATATTATGTAACAATAACACAAGTACGCTGAAATATTTACTTGTTTAGCTCGCATAATGTGAAATCTAAAATTTGTTTTGATTGACAAGGATGTGAATATTGACAAATGGCCACAGCTTGAGTTTGCAACAAGTATCTATCAGCAAAAAATTCAAACATTCAAGGTATAATAGTTCCTACAAGAAGAGCGACCAAAATCAATCTGTCACATAAGTATTTCAAATACATTTAGATGTGAGCTGAACGGTTTTTTTGCATTCAGCGCTATGAAGGCTTGTTGCATGCTATGTTACACATGCAACTAGTTCGTACGTGTAAGAAGGTATCCCTGCGATGCTGCTCGACTATTAAACTGGAAGCCGCATGATCATTTAACATACAGTATCTGTTTTCTGGTCGTTTATTATACCACGTGCACAACAATTCACGCATCATATGCCTCAGTTCATAAAATCAATATCTCTCTGTGGACGAGTTATAAATATCTCCATAATGTTGTAAATGAACAGCTATCCAGATCCTCATATATAACGTCTTATCTGTTACCATAGGTATATTTATTACATTTACAGACGTAGTTTATATGAGCATTATACGTTTGCAATCTCTTAAAATAAGCCACGTTGATGCAGAATATACCGTTCCATCACGACCGGGAAAACACATGCTGCAGCAATATGTATAAACTGCATACATGAAAACAACTGCGCATTGATCCACATGTCGCATGCTTGAAATCAAATGGTTAACATTGCGATTGGGCGTCCTAACAGCTTAGACAAACGAAATAATACAGGCCATAAAGAGTCCTACTGGTGCGCCCAAAATAGGGCTTGACAAGCATTAATTCAGGCAATTTTGTAAAACTATCAATCAGCACTTTTACCCAGAAGTAAAACAAAATGATCATTGCGGTAATACAATAGTATATCACCAAGCATCGTGCTGTTATATATAACACAATTCTAGATGGATATGCTCGCAATCGTTGCAAACAACCGAATATGCATACAACTAATTTCATACTTTATAGTTTAAAGAGCAGTATCCATCATAATGGCAGCCTCAAATTAATCATAATCGTTGAGATTGCCACCCCACGCGAGCTAGCCCTTGTAATGTATGGAATTAACATCAATCCCTACAACAAATGGTGCTCAAATGGCATTCCATTACTGTTGCAAATTAAGTGTCTTATCCGATTGTTCTTGCAATACAAGAAAGCAGTTTGCATCAGAAAAACCACAAGTGATTTGGAATTGATTCGATAATATAGTCACTTGTTCTTTACTTATCATATTGAACGTAACGTTTCACATAAAATGCGACCCCTCTTACACCTGCTGTAAAATAATAAACTACCGCTGTGAACTGCATCGTGAGCGGAAATAAACGATATAAACCAGCGCCCACTATGGCGTTGAGTCAGACGCCATAGCAATCGACCGGTGAAATATCCTTGCTCGAATGAGCGCACCGTTAACAGAGCCCATAGACGTGGAACTAACGCGATCGAAAAGTTTATATGATTCTCTGCAATAAACAATGCTCTCCATCAATACATATGGTGACCTTCAAGGATGATGCTCCGCATTCTAAATATATTAATTGATTTTATTCGGGTCGGTTATACTTCAAGTTTGATGACAATACACAATAAATGGCTCGGATGGAGACATAACTGCAGAAGCAGATCATGCCATCAATTCACGAACGGCTGCATTAAAGTAGTCTGGAGATAAATATTATCTTTTAACACAAATCGCTCTATCGTATATAAAATCATTATCATAATGGCAAGCAGTTCATTGATTGACAATACTTAATGGATTCACAATTTCGACGATTTACGTTCTTGAGCCTCCTCACTTTATTTGTTTGATTTACGCAATTAACAACTGGTCAAGCTTACGGCGAAACATCTGATGAGAATCGATTGCAGTATTCAGGGGCCGTAGCAGCGCAACGATGACATATCATCACCTAGTCACCAAAATTCTAACTTAATCGCTATTACACAAATGGCGGTTTGGCTATCTAACAAAGCTTAGAGCACGCCCGCCTCATTGCGATTTACCGACTCAATCCATCAACATAAAATCTGTCATTGCAGCTCAGTGCGTGGCTTATAAAGCAGAAATTTGTTGAATGCAGGTTGAATGCTTGTCCTGTTGACCGACAGTAAATCACAGTCTGCAAGGTCGCAATAGTGTGTAGTCAGATAGGGTCGCGGAATAGGTGGGATATTGATAAGGAGCTGCAACAAGAATTCACTGACTCAAATCGATGTGGTTAAAATGAGCCTTTACCATCTATAAACATCCCATGAATCAACACATATAGGTAATACTGTTTTATTTTATATTATCCTGAGCGTTTGCGTCAAATTCAAAATTGAGATGATAACACGACGGTGGTTGTGGAGGACCAGCTAGATTGGCTACAAACTTAGTAGGCATTTCATAGAACAATGATCAATATTCATCTGACCCTTGAGAGTGAAGCTTGCACCTACGATGGATTTCTGTCTTCAATCGAAGCGCAGACCCTATGATCGCACACTAGTCCATGTGGCTCGTGATTGTAGGCGTTCGTGTTACATGAACGGGTAGAGCATCGTCCATGATTGGCACGTTCACGTGAAAAAAAGAGAGAACAAAATAATTGCGTTTAGGTAATGCCGATAAACGAAACGGTTGTTTGCAGGAGAAATTTTTCCAATTGCGCGAATTATCATTATAACAATGATACTGTCGATAATTAACATAATTAGTACGGCGTTTATGTGGCCATGATTATTTGGGTTATGATGTCGACGGCGTCGATAATCTTATAACTATCCGATGCAATTGCTACACGCCTTCCCTGTTACTGGTGTCATACCATACCGCGTAGTGTGCATTATTTTATTGTTTATGTTTATAAGCATGCACTCCCGAAAAAAATCTACCACTTTCTTAGAGCTGAAACACATCGCTACTATCGGGCAATTGCCAAATGATGTAAATGCTTACGAACACTTAAATCATCATCTAAACGCAATTCCTTAATGCAGCCAAGGAATTTAATGATTCCAATGCAATCCACCATATCAGGCATGTCCAGTAATTATTAACAATCGTTTACGCGGAATCAACGTGTTCAAATTTGCCCTATATGAAGGGTTGTATTACTATAGATTGCTGTCGAATAGGTTTGTACAACCCCGAGTGCGGGATTAATATCGTTTTGCAAAATATGAACCACTGCGTGTCAACTAATACAGGATACTATCACCATTCAACATATCATAAACATGTTTGCTATATCAAGCTGGAAGCAAATCGCATTCTTAAGGTAGGCATGAAATTGAAATGACGCATTTCAAGTTGATGGATCCAGTAGAAAAATCTCACTGAAAGGAGTTGGCTCCGTCAAACGCTAAGATTCAACCTCACCTCATCCATCATATTTCAGAGTTCGGGCCAGATAGAATTTGCTGCATGAGAATGTGTTATCAGTATTCAATCTGTTTTAAATCGATCCCTCATTTATAAGCAAAGCAGTAAACAAGGGTGACACATATGCATATCGATGGACCAGTCGGTAAGCCGCATAAGGAGATAATGCTACCCTACATTCTTCATTAAGATGCCACAATTACGAGTTCAGTCCAACGAGAATTGCTTAATAGAATATGTTATCGGTGTATTGATATAGCACCTCATGAATACATTGACATCAGAATCGAATACACACTGTACGGCTTGGATTAGGCTTCTATTTTAACAACGACGTCCTCATGCATTACACATACGGCAATTTCACGGGCGGCATTTGTCTCGTGTCGTCAGATATAACCCATGCCTTGTCGGTATCTCCAACTATGTTTACAATATGGGCATTACTAATGTACGGCAAATAACATATTAATTCAAGTTGAGTTGCTAAAGAGCGGAAATGAGGCGGCTTATCTGTTTTTCTTAGCAAAACAACGAATACAAACGATTGTTATGCAGTCCTGCAAAATAAATCTTGTTATTTACAATGTAAATTGCACGCATTATATGAAATGAAACATTGCCACATCTTTGCTCGAACGGGCGCTCCTTTGACAAGACTCGAGAACAAGGAGCATACGCACTGGCATATATATATATATATATATATATATATATATATATATATATATATATATATATATATATATATATATATATATATATATATATATATATATATATATATATATATATATATATATATATATATATATATATATTTCTATATATATATATATATATATATATATATATATATATATATATATATATATATATATATATATATATATATATATATATATGTGTGTGTGTGTAAAATATATGCTGTCGTCTAGCTCATACAGCACACCCACTTGCAGTTGTCAAAAACCCATAGAAGAGCTTGTATAGATGACTGAATTTATGCTATTACCTATTTCAATGGATAGACACTACTATCAACCCATCAATATTGATTAGACATGGTATAAAATCCAGATGATAATTTTAATACCATCATGTATCACTTTAAAAAAGACTTTTGTAAACTCGAACATCTAAGACTAGTAGACAACAACAACGATGAATTTCCTTTTTTAATGGCGTTGTGTTTCGATGTTATGAATCTTTTCAGCTCAAGATTATCTTAAAGTAAGAATTTATTTATACGTCAGCTTGGTTTCTCTTGCATATGTCAATGTAGCATCTGATCATTAGTGTTACGATATTATTCAAATGTGGTTTCTGTAGCAAGCTTTTCATCAGCTACATGTGCACCAACTATCAGCACCATTAGTGACCAAATGTTCGCCAACGAGACAAGTATACATTTATAACAAAAGCATGACATTGTAATGACGTATTCTACGTGGATTTATCCAGCAGATAAATCACAGTGAAGGGTGCATGCGACATATATCGTTAAAATGCCACTTTGTCTCATCTAGCGTATCTACGAGTTCAGTCTAGAGAGGATTGGATGCATGACAGTGTGTAATCAGTATTCAATCCGTTTTAAATCAATCTTTTATAAGCAAAGGAGTAACTGTAACTGAAATGACACATTCTTGTAGTGATGGTTCAAGTCTGTAACTCGCACTAAGGGTCCGTGATACATTCGAATTTCAGAATCAACGCCAGCCATTTTGTCATAATGACGAATGCAACGTGATTGTCAACGATTGGACTACGATATTTTCTATGAACTGGATTATAGACGAAGGATATCATTTCATGTCGGTAGAATGCGAAATAACTAAGTCCTTGAGGAGAGTAATGTATAATGTGTATATTATGAGCTCGAGAGCCCGAAAAGTATGCCAACACTTCAATCATACAATATGCTTCGACTATCCAACCATAGTAAATTGATTGCAGCGTTTAAAATTAAATGACATTATCTTCCCAATTAACTAATATTCAAGCTTATGTCGACAGAGGTAAATGCATAGTTTACGGCTTGCGCGTGACAAGACACGCGTGCGTTTGCGTATATTAGTCGTTTTCAGCAGGTAGTGTACACACGAGTGTGCAGACACATACATAATTCTACATTACGAAGGAGGTAATATCATAGATAATAGACGGATGGTGCTACTTCAAAATTGATGATACCTACTATAAAGTCTTTTGATAATTCAGATAGTTGTTGCAACATCCAGCGAACCTGGCAATTCATGGGTAGATGAAGCAGTAAAGGGAAGAAAAGAGTTAAAGCGGACTTGCTGCAACAAACATAATAGCGAGTGTAAGACGCGCCTGTAATCTGCTTTGGGTACAGGAAGAGAAAAGCACGACATAACACCATTGACCCACACTTACAAGACAATTATAGCAAGAAAATTGGCCCATCATCATTTTTAGACGGTCATAGCCTATACTCTCAGCTGATGCATATCTTGATTCAGAGACGCCGCTTGACGTTTTGGTTTCTACGTTGTGTCAGGTGTATAATGATCCGTTATAATGATAAAATAAGAGGTATGAATATTTTGCTCCAGACTCCTCAGCTCAGAAAAACGCAATAACTTTAAAGAATTACTTTAGACACAATATATCACGCAAGGATACTTTTTCATTATTACAGATAATTCGACATCGTTACAAAAAACATACGTAATACCGGGGAATTCAACTAAACCGGATTGATTAGTCATAGCAACGCTCTGAAACAACATCCCACGCGGCTGACAAAATAATTCCACTTATAGTTGATAAAACTGTAGCAATCAATGGAAGTCGCATCCTATTTTAAAAAATGTATAATTGATATGATTGTTTAAGATGATTTGCATGCTACCCCCAACCCCAACCCCTGAATAATGGGATAACGTTAATGCAGAAAATAAAGCTATTTGAAACAGTTATTAGCCAATATTCTTCACACTTAAACCTTCTCTCGTGTAGTATAGCAAACCGAACTAGTTCCAATATTTGTGTGTCATTGAAAGTTTGTTAAGCGTTTCAGATCGTTCAAATCGTATGGAATGATATGGTATTACTTACAATACTGTTTAGGCGTTTTCAGTTATGTGGCTTTCTCTAGTTACTATCCGAGGAGGCTCGAATTTGTTTTGATTACATAACACCTGAGCAGGAATTCGATGTTTGATGGCCTACGTACGCCAATGTCAGATTGAATGTGCTTTCACACTATCCTTTAAGGTTTCTCTTTATTCCAGTGTCGGAAGCAATTCATATCACAAAATCTTTTTCAAAAACAGCGCAAATATATGATCATTCATATGAAGGCCGGCTGGAAAAGTTGTTGCATGTATTAATGGCCTTACCTTCACAAATAGCGGTTGTAGATTAATAATATGTACATTAACGAACAGCTCTATGAACGATTGTCAGTCACTAATGTGAAAAACGTAAGGTTGATATGGAATACTATTTCAGAACATCACGCTGTACTTAAGCTCATGTAAATAATGACTAAGAGTGGTGCAGCTAGGCCATAGTGACGTTAACCGTATTTTATTTAGAATACATTTCGTTCAATTATATATTACAAGGGCCAAAATGGTAAAAGGCGCGATAGGGCGCGAGTGCAGTTCATTGGCTGTGCCATTTTTAAACAATTAGCTCTAAATGGCTTAATTAAGGCTTGCGTGATAAGTTGTTGAATGCTATTTTTGGCATTTCAAAGTTTACAAGCACACATGCCCAAACATATTTGATTCAATAATATTCAATTATCTCACCAATAATGGGTTCAGTCAATTGCACTGTCTGCTAATCATGTTTCATCAGCAGCGGTCTATTTGCTAACATAAAAGTAAGATGCCGGTCCCAAAATGCCGATAAGAGGAATCAAGAAAGGTACTGAGAGATGGTATGATTAATAGTCAGTGATCATGCGACAAAACAGAAAGAAATGTTTGTCGTACGATATATCGCTAATTCTATGTGTTGGCTCTAGCAAATCAATTGTTGTGCGGTAGTGAGAGTCATGCCACAAGTGCAGCAAAGTTGACACTATGCAGGTGTCATATTAGTCCACATAGGAAGAAACGATATCGTATCTACAATATTATAACATTCCAATAGCTGCTCATCTCATCCCGAAACGGATTTCTACCAGTTCTATTCTACACTTTGACACTACACGACCGGTGATAAAGTCATTCTAGTTCGAGGCATTTAGCAATATTGCTCAAACCGACATGATCAAGTGCACTATGTCAAATGTGCGATGAAGTGAAGTGCAACGTACTGGGGCCGATGCATTGGTTTCCGCCTCATAATCAACGAGCATAGCATTCGTGTTAAACAAAGGAGCTATGTTGCATCTCACAGAGTGGAAACATACTCTTCACTGTTCTTAATAAGTCGGTTGAGATATGTTCGATGTTCAACGATTTTACTGTGTCATTTGTATTTAAGCCTTAAAAGCCCATATATGACGACATTATTATACATTCTGCATGGATGATTTCCAACCAGGTTCTATGCTCATAATTAACAGATTGATACGGCGGAGCGTGCATGAATGTGAGCTACTATATCAAATCCGGTAAATTATGTGCTTCACAACACAAGCTATTACTCCGTTATTTTTGTGCCAACAATTCTTAGGACATATTACAGCGTCAGGGAAGATGAACCTCGGGCTGCTACGTGGAACAAAGCTTATTGCACTAGCAATTTCCAATAAACCAAACGAGGACTCTCTCGGCACATAACCCTGAACAAAACATCGCACTTGTAAATTAATGCGGGGTGACAATTTAAAGAGACGATCATTAACAAAGCTGATTCGTAAAAGCATTGCTGTTCCTCTGTGATTCGATAAAATATTCAACCAGAGGGTGGACGCTATGATCGTTTGGCTCGAATGCTAATCGGCATATTTGATATTTGAGTATCACCGTATCACTGCCGCGTCATTAAGTATCATAACGCCCCATGCCGAGCGTTCATCTTAGGTTGTTATCATTTTTAAAGAGACCAGTTCATTTATGTATAATTGAGGTATATAAATGCGTTTCTACGATTTTTATCCACAAATATAGTAATCGTCTCCACCGATTTATGGGCGGGGTAAGAGTTGTGTCACAGCACCGGAAACGGGATCCAACCACGTGGTCTGAACAAAAAGGAACTTTAAGCTGTGCTAACAGGGCTCGATCCCGATTGATTTTTGGGAACGCACTACCTGTGTACAGCTAGCTGCTTATTATAAAGACAACCGATACCTCAAACTGCCAGAATCTGCCGCGCTCTGCCATGGCTACGCAAACATGGTTTTGATATGCTTCTGGATGTAGGGCGACTGTTATAATTTGGCCTGTATATGTGCGTTTGATCGCAACAGAAAGGGATACGATCACGAGCAAGCCCAACATGCATGCGATCAGATAAATCGATCGCACTAAACATGAGAGACGCAGACGCTGTCAAAATGGGAACAGATAATATTAAAACCGATCACACAACATCTGAATAATCGCGCGAGTAAATACATGTCAATTCAGCACAATTATATTTTTCGATCTCCATATTCAGCGGCGATGCCAGGGTCATTCTACTACTTTATTGCAATCTTTTGACAGTGGATGCGCCTACTCTATCCAGTGAAGTTATACTTTACAATGTGGCCCATTGGAGTATATCGTGTTTCATATACACTTTAATATCTCTACCATTTAAGCGATTATGGAATGTGTGCAATAAACAAGTTTTCTTGGCAAGCGCAATATAAGTGACCATGTATGTACAAAGAATGCACTTTACCTGCCATGCTTGCTACCTAACACGGCAATGTTTGTACTGGAAGGCTACATAGGCAGCATATTTGCTTCAACGTACGCTTTTACAAAATACCTTTACACCAGTACATTGTTTTTAATAAAATATGATACAAATTTATATGTTTTATAAAGTATGAGGATGGGCTGCGTATTTTGTGTGTGCTTATTGATAATAAATTCACTGCCACGGATTTCTCTGCACACCCAAAACACCCACAATACAAAAACATGGCGGCCATTCCCCCTTAGGTACACAATGGTGTTCGGAACTGTTGATATAGACTCTGTGGTTTCCGTTGGTGGATATCAAATTTACGCCACTGCCTCTTATTGGCCAGCATAATAGCATTGACAATGTCTGCATTTGATACTTCCGCATCTATAATAGAGATAATAGTTAACAACCGAAATAATTGTAGAATGATGAGCCCCCGAATGTATGCTCGAGGAGGATGAAAAATGTCCGTTGTACATGCGTGCAAGTATAGAACACTCTTTTAAAGCAGGTTTCGAACCCTAGCTTCTTCCAGGCAATCATAATGTTGCATTTACAATATAAAATGCCTAGCTTATATATATTTTCTTTAAAGGGCAAATAAGAGGCTTGATCGTATGGAACTGATCGAACCATAGTTTTCGATGGCTATAAGCACAGCATACGATAGGCTTGCCACGTACCATCCGGCACGCGCTGTTCTTGAAACAATACCGTTCCTTTGATAGCAAAATGTATGATGCTCAACGGTCAACATTAACTAATTGCACAGCATTTCTACAAGCAAATACGAAATATCAGAACCGAGATGCACACATTTGACGTTGGTAATTTTACTTAGGCTTCTCTACCATGAACCTCTATGGTGTCGCATACCAGATAGCTGTGCATCTTTATATTTGAAAAAAAAGGGGATGTTTGATAATTTATCAGACTCAATGTGACCTGAGTTGCACCCGCACACCTTCCCAGCTTCCATTTATACAAACCATTCCTAGCATCACTATCATTCTCAGCGATTTTAATATTTACGGTGACTGCTGTACATAAGTTAGCCCAACAACTTTATGTCATCATGTGGAATATTCCGCTATGGTTTTTTGGGTAAATAATAGTGCGTGTTTCACACAAAAAAATAGCTGCGTCGCATTAGATACTCCATTTGTGGGCACTGTCATTTCGAAAATAGAACCTTCTATTTTACATCTGCAAGCAGTCTGACGTACTTCGACGACCTATTGCTGCGCAAATTTCACGTGCCTCATTGACAAAAACCAAAGATTCTTACAGCCTATATCAACAATGACTAGAATATATTGCATTTGGTATTGAATGTTATTGTTTTTATTATTTTAACTACTATCTAATGTTCATAACGATCCACCTAGGCTAGAAATTGGTATCTAATACCTTATGCTCAGAGCGCCTTTTGGCTAACACCTTGTAGCACGCACTGTGTAAAGCGTTGACGATGGTGAGCTCATGAAACTCCTTCGGCAGTCATCTATTTTCAATCAATATTCTTCAAAAGCTCTCATAGTTATCCATTATTTCCACGCTAATGGTATGCGCCATTTTGACGGGTGCATCCGCCGCAAATATTCTTCTTTCAGCAAGAAGCCAGAAAAATTGTACTGATAGCTATGAAGATATCAAATGAACCTGAAGTAGAACAAGTTCCCGAATATCTCATTATGATAAGATTAGAGAAATGCTCATGCTGCTTTGTTTTCATGCTAAAAAAAACAATGGAGAGCATGCTTGTCCTAAAATAGTGACATTACAGGCCAATTATCTAAAAAGTAGATTGAGCTGTTTTCCGTATTACACATTGCTCTACACAGACGCTCAAGCACTAGTTGACAAACATAAATAGCTAAATTCACGAGCAAGATTTATCTCGTTGAGCGATTCAGAGAATCACCAGTAATATGATGCCAATTTACAATACTAGTTGATATAAAACGGCTTACCAACTCCGCCTCAACCAACACGCACAAAATACGGCAATACTAAAACAAAGAAAATATGTATATATATATATATATATATGGATATATATATATATATATATATATATATATATATATATATATATTATATATATATATATATACATATACATATATATATATATGATGTGTATATATATATAGTAATAATTTATAATACTAGTTGATATAAAACGGTTTACCAACTCCGCCTTGACCAACACGCACAACATAAGGCAATACTAAAACAAGGAATATATACATATATATATATATATATATATATATATATATATATATATATATATATATATATATATATATATATATATATATATATATATATATATATATATATATATATATATATATATAATATATATATGTATATATACATACATATATATATATGTATATATATATATATATATATATATATATATATATATATATATATATATATATATATATATATATATACATTTATATACACATATACTTCTCGCGTTATATGCCTAAACATATACGGTGAACTGGTGCATCAATACGACCTGACATAGCTTACCAAGCTTTGTGCTGCAGCGCACTATTTCCTACGCAGGATGACAGTGTCTTTATTCGCTTCATCAGACACCCCTGAATTGGTCATTTCTGTTTCGAATCTATCAGACAAAATTTACCCTACAGATGCAACGATGGCCTCCAAATGATCTGTGCTATCTCATGTCTCTTCGTCGCTCTCCAGAAGTGACTAAATAGCGAAACTACCATCAGCTTTTTTGCAAGAATCGTATAGCAGAATATGTACTGTGGGGTTATATTTCCGTAATCTGGCGAAACAAATGACATGATTTTTCGTGCGATAGACTCTTTAAGGCGGTCATTATGTTGCATTTACTATATAAAGTTCTTAAACTTAGTGTTTTTAAGAGCATCATATATCATAATAAAGGAGCTTTGGTACCAAACCATTGTCGATTGAACTACTGATCCCATCTATCAATTCAAATATTTTTGTGGTTTAGAACGTCAATAACAGCCTCTATGGCATTTATCTTTTCAGATTTAACGTTAAAAACATGACTTATGGCAAGAGTTGTATTTCACTGCCAACTGGGCTATAAATTATAGCAGTTAAGTGATTAAAAAGTCTAACAAATGGTCACATATTCAAGCAACCGATTGTCATACTCATGTAAGTTTTCGTAAATTAAGCAAAGCCACTATGTAACCAACCAAGCGTTCAAAGAACAGCAAATATTGCTCATTGTTAGATATCAACAACCCACTCAAGCAAATGAACATACGAGTTTGCTCCTAATTTATTACTCATCGTTTCGTAGCGTTGACGCTAACATGTTTAATTAAACAAATTAAGACATGTGATTGATTCTGATGGTATAATGCGTTAATTGGCATCTTTTGAGTATTATTGCAATATCATTCGCAAATGAAGAGTTTGATGCTTACTGCTCTTAACTGCCCGGGAGTGGGCGATGCAACCCAATATATTGACATTAACAGCACAATTAACTTCCCTTGAGACCATAATTTCACGAAGCTATGGCCGCTTAGCAATCATGCATGAGACTCCCAGAGTACAATCTGATTGTGTTCACAATCTAACCCAATTCGAAACAAAAATACTGCGATCAAACAATATTTTTGTCAAAAATCAATTAGATTCGCTCTGTTTCCTCGATTACAATCGCTTACATACCTAGATGAGAACACAAAATACACAAAATAATTCAAATCCTGTTGCGTTACACAGGGATGTTAAAAATGTTCAACGAGCTTTTATTATTACCTGAATGGTAATCAAATAATTTAGAATAGCCGAAACACTACGCATCATCTTTTCCGGGCAAACTTCCTCCATAGATTCGTCGGGGCAAGCTCTTCAAATGAAAACATTTAAGCTTGATTTAAAAACTAATTTGAAATTATTGAAATAATCGTGTAATATCTATAGGTTATGCCTGCTCGAGGAGAACTTACATCGTTAGTATAAGACTGGTAACATTGCACTGGTAGACTTACCACGTTATCTTGCGTAAAATGGCGTGATACCTTTAGCGTGATACTAGCCCGTTACATCTATCAGTATCGATGCCTTCAACATTATCATTCCATTATCATTGTTTTGGTATTACGCAGATAATAAACTACAAATCGTCATCATTCATTCGGCCACAGCAATGAGAGAAACACCTGACAAATTGTACCACGACGGCAAAAACAAGAGCAGCATTGCCGAAACCCTGAGTTAGCGACAATAATGCATTGGTTTGTCACGTTCCAATTAGTGCGAGTGCGATTTTTCCTCATGTTTTGCTGCAAACATTTCAATCATCTCCCACGCGTCGCCTGGTCAGGTTTCACGGAGGTCGTTAATTGTTGCTTTCTGGTGGCAGGCGAGGATATGCAACTGTCAAGAGGGGTAATTGATTTCGTAATCGGAAACAAGCAGACCATATAAACATTATAGGTGGTGACACCTGGTTGGATACACAGAGCGGGTTAGTTTACTGGAAATACGACTGATGAAGGGAGACGTATGGCGAGAGGTTGATGATTTCACATATGCAGGCCCTGATGTCGAAAGAAACCATTAGAAACTATGATGTTTGATGGAAGACATTCAGTTCTCTAAAATCGTAGCTTGATTGTTGAGGTCCGATTAAAGCAAGACAGTTGTGCTGTCCAATATTTTCAAAGGAGTAGGTTGATCAAAATCATTGCCGCAATAAATTGTCATTCATGGAGCTATACTGCTAAGCTGGTTGCCACAAATTCTCTTGAAAGAGCCGCTGCAATTGTTATGCATTATATTATTGCAATTATTGCTTACTGATGTTAATGACCCGAATAGGCTAGGAATCACATTCTTTGCTCTTCGAACGCTAACATTACTAAGCGTGCACTATGTAAAGCGTTGGCGATGCATGTTTCGCTAATATACTTGAAAAGTTCTCATTGTTATCAATTCATTCGATACAGTTTGATCGTATCAGTCTTTATATTGGGTGTATTACATGCATCAATATTCTTCATGCAGTTATCTTCAGAAAATTCGTACTGAAAGCCGATGAAACGATAAAGATATAACTTGAACCTCAACTAGAACTGGTTCCCGGATATCCCATTATGATAAGTATAGAAAAAGGCTCAGGCTTTTTTTTCATGCTATGTTAAACACCAAGGAAGAGCACACTTGTCATGGACACAACACGCCATATATCTATAGAGTAGATTGAACTATTTTTCATCGAGCTGATTTATCTTGCCTAGGTCCTTATCACACATTGCTCTGCACAAGAGCTAGTCCACTCATTGTCAAAAGTAAGCCGCGAAATCCACCAGCAAGATTTATCTCGTTGAGCAGTGCATAGAATGTTACAGTGGCTGAGATATATTTATGTATATATATATTAATACACCAACTATAGTCACACACTAAAGCCGGCGCGGCTGCAATTGTGGTCATGGCCTCATAAATTGATCGCAGTAATTGCCAGAGCCGTCATAGGCCAAATTCCACGTCGTTTGTTGCAAACATAAATGTCCATGCATTTACAGAAAGATTCATCGCATTAATTAGACGTTCGAGCCGCAAAAATCCAGAGATATAGTTAAGAATAACCGTTCCCTGCACAGCTGAGAAATTGGAAGATTGCCGTGTCTGGTCATACACGAACAGAAATGAAAATCCTTGGCCGACACTACTATCCCTCAGCCCTCATCCCCTCTGCCTCAAACACCACGCACATAATACCGCAATACTAAAATAATCATATATATCTATGTATTGATATTTTCGACAGCCAACCTGTTAGCGGGAAATACAGGTAGAACTGTTCGCGTTAATCCCCAGTTCTTTAATATGATGTCAATCGACTATATTAACTCATATAAAGCGGCTGTTGCAGTGAAATTATGGCTGATATAGCGTATGGAAAAAAAACCCAGGAATTGTTACATGTTCTATTCGCACATTATGTGTTCCATAACCTGCCCAGGCCTTGCATCCAAATGTACATCCTACTCAAGCAGCTTGTTTGATTTGAATAACAAAAAGATAGAAAGCAAAGACACTTGCACATGACTAAACGAAATATGCATAGAAGCACATATCTCAGTCTAAGTGACAAGAATAATAAGTCCTTACAATATAATCATTAATTACGCATCAAATAAACAAGCATAATGAACGCCAACACAAGATGTCAGTTGTCCCAGGCATATATCAGACGTAATTTGTTTGCTTTGTACTATGTCTGCGTTATCTGTTATGATTCCTTATCAATTTATTCTTAGAATGGGGTTCCTGAGCAATTATAATGCTCAGTCTCTGTGCCTTCTGCGAAGACAAATGTGCGATTATGGGAATAGAATATATCTTCAAAAACACACTACTTACACAAATAATAATCAACCGCCGCAGTGAACTATATTGTCAGCGAAAAGTAACGATATAAAACAGCGCCATCTATGCTGTTGAGTCAGAAATACCACTTTCATTACCAGGAACACCTCGAACTAACGAACCGTTAACAGAACCCATAGACATGACACTAACGCGATAGCAAAGTATATGTGACAGACGGAACGATTTCTCTTCTTGGCAATGAGCAACGCTATCCATCATTATATATGGTGACCTTTAAGGATGAGGCTTCTCTTTGGTTACATACAGGACGCTTGTACGTCATGTTTGAAAATTAGAAGATATATATTTATTCACTCATATCACTCCATCGTTTATACGATCGTTACTCAAATGGCAAACATCGTTATTGAGCATCTTCATTTTATTTGTTTGATTTACGCAACTACCAAATGGTCAGCACAGCAGACAAAACACACATACGGCAACGCATCGGATGACATCAAAGCTCGTACAATTTTGAATAATATTGCAGTATTTAGGGGCCATAGCCGCTCAACGATCACATATCATCACCTGGCACATAAATTCGAACTTAACCATCGTTACGGCACAATAAGGCGGTGTGGCTCCTTGCGAAGCACAAAGCTCTCTCCCTTCACTGCGATTTACCGGCCTAATCTATCAGCATAAGAGCTGACATTGCAGCTCAGTGCAATGCCTATAAAGCAGCAATTTGTTGAATTAAGGTTGAATGATTGTCCTATTGACAGACATTGAGTCACAAATGGTGCTGATAAGTACATCAGCGTACAAGAGCTCCTGGCCATAAACACCACAGTTTTACAAATCTGGCGGACTTATAGTCAGGTGCTGTACTTATGCTGCTCTGATATGTGCTTCAGAGGCCAAGATTATTGGTTAGTAATACATTATGAATTAAGATAATGTTTTGCGTTTCTGTGATCCGATCATAGACAAATTATGCGCATTTGAAGTAATATTCCGATTAGGTTAAGGCATGGTAGATGTTTGTGCCTATTAGCGTTAGTTGGTAGCGTTTGCCGTCCAATTAATTCGATTTGTTTAGTTTAGTAGTTCATTGTTACGTTTAGCACAATTTTTGACCGATTTACTGATGTGCCTGAAATGTCAATCTACATCAGTAAGACGACTTTCTATTTCGATTGAACAAAACCCACGGAGTAAAATAAGCATAACCGAATGGAACGGCTGGTTTTATAAGAGTGAACATTATTGGTTAAATAGCCACAATTATGCAAATATATAACAAATGTATGATTATGTTGCTGGATATTTCGATTACTTATTCTATGACAACGCTCTTTCTAATGGATGTAACTATAGCGATTTGTTCGGGGCTCATTCATATAACCATGGCCAGCGGTCACATTGAAACTGCGAATTGGTTATTATCAGAATTATTACTGTATATATGTTTTGTTATCCAATTCAGTCCATTTGGTACAATTTTCATGGTTAAAGTTTCTTATATTCCAAACTATTGACATATATGCGACATAATGAAGATATATGTTTCATGTAAATGTTGCTATTAGAAGCAAATCATATCATGACCTGTCGCTGTTATAGGACCTGCGTTTTTAATTTAGTGTGCGTTTTAAATTGTACTGTGATAATTGCCAGACATTTGTAAAAGGACTTCAGCAAGTGGATATATCTCTGACATGTTGAATTGAAATATCTCATCTGCGTAATTTATCAAAAGATCGTACTTTGAGCAGCATACAGATATGTTGGATGCATTGCTATTTTTAGGTCTCATAACCAATTATATTTCATCAGTTTGAACTACATAGAGTGAGGTTATATTACGATATAACGGCATGAACAGGCTTTCTGGATAATCGAACGTAAGAAACATCGAAGATGATGGGCGCGCTCGCGACAGGATGAGGATATAAACCATCGAATGCAAACTTACTTATCATACTGTAGCTTGCCTCGAGTAACTAACAAGATTACCAACTTCATGCACAACAAATGCTTAAAATAATTCTTACCAAGACTTCGAATGTAAGCAGCAAGTATTTATGCCAAAGAAACACGCGAAAACCACTTGCGAATTACACTGCCGAGAGTGCTACAAACCCTGAAGTTGATATTGAATTTAGGTACTATTCGCCTGACCACTCCATTGCAGTCGGTAGTGCAGCATATTTACGGTTTGCAATCTAAGATAAGTCACTTTAAAAAAATGCTAACTGGAAGGGATATAGGAAAAGGCTTGCAGATGTAAATAAGCTTTATTACCTTACAAAATGATAGCTTCAAGGGCACCTCTTTAAGCCAGGATGGCGAAAACTAGATAAATGACCATCACTTCCACAAAAAGAGAGGGATGCCATTTTGTATGACGCAGAAGACAACCTTTCTGGCAACTGGGGCTGTGATGTCGGATGTGCGTGATATATTTCATTGATTGAAAACACAAATAACTAAGTTGCTGATGATGGTTGTGTTGATTGATTATTGAGATAGTATGAGGTTTGTTGTGGGATATGCTGCTCAAAATTTGCTGAAAACAATTGATCATTGGAGTACAATTCCTATACAAAGTGGTAGAACAAATGCAAACGTCTGCTGTTCAAATGGTCGGCCAGCCTCCTTGTGCGCTGTCTAATGTATGATGATCATTTTGAAGCAATTATAGAGGATCGTTAAGCTTCGCGTACGTTTATTTGAAGTGTTTTCACAAATGGAATGTAACGTATTCTTCACGAAGGATTCAAACTTGCCTGATGTCACACACAAAATTTAAGCATAGTTTGAAAAAAATTCCATGACACGTTCGCGGCCAAATATCGAGCGAAATCTCATTAGCACTGATATTTAAGCTTCTAGCCGACTCATTACACAGGCGTATTGAGAGCTTCGTCAATGATGTACCGGTTGTTGTCGTTCTGCCAGGCCATCATCTTTTGGTACAATTTTAGCAAGGTATAAACAAGTGCCTCACTTAATGAGCTCAGATTGTCAGTATTTCCAGGTGATTATGATTATATGCTAAATCAAACACAATCGCGATCAGGGGATTTATGTAGGCAATAATGACTACTTTTATTCAGTCAATTATCAGCATAGAAATTATTT
>CM067352.1:32264514-32317014 GCA_034190875.2 Urechis unicinctus | reverse complement strand
AAAGGCTGCTCTCTGGTTACGGAAAACAAATAAACATGATAGCAGCATGTACTGCCTGCCACAATTGTAATTGAAGCAATCACAGGGGTTGAAAAAATTATTATATAATTAAATCCGAAATGCTTCATTTATCAGCGATGATATTGTATCAGGATCTTGCCAAACATTAGTCAATTCAATAAAAATAGCTCAACGGATATATCGGTTGGACACATTGATAATTGACCTCAGCGATAGTATCGTACGAACATCCGTTAGGGATACGGAATGCAACTACAAGCCTGCTGCCCAATAATTTGCCCAACAATCGTATGTCATCATGTGGAATATTCCGCCGTAGTTTTCTGGGTAAAATTATAGTGCGTGCTTCACATAAAAAATAGCTGCTGCACATTAGATACTCAATTTGTGGGCACTGTCATTTCGAAAAATTGATCCTTCTATTTTTTCATCTGCAAGCAGTCTGACGTACTTCGACGACCTATTGCTGCGCCAATGTCACGTGACTCTTTGACAAGAACCCATGTTTCTTACAGCCTATATCAACAACGTCTTAAATATATTGCATTTTGTATTGAATGTAAATGTTTTTAATATTGTAACTACTATTTAATGTTTTTAACGATCCGTCTAGTCGAGAAATTTGTATCTAATACCTTATACTTAGAGCGCATGCTGGCTAACACCTTTTAGCATGCACTATGTAAAGCGTTGACCATGGTGAGCTCATGAAACTCCTGCAGCAGTTATATATGTTCTGCCAATATTCTTCAAAAGCTCTCGTGGGTATCCATTATTTCCACGCAGTCTAATTGTATGCGACATTTTAATGGGTGTATCCGCCGCAAATATTCTTAATTCTGCAAGCGTTCAGAAAAGTCGTACTGTTAGCTCGCGAAACGATCAAAATACAAAATGAACCTCAAGTCGAACAAGTTCCCGCATATCCCATTATGATAAGATTTAAAAAATACTCATGCTGCTTTGTTATCATGCTTTAAAAAACCCTATGGAGAGTACGCTTGTCCTGGTATAGTAACTGTACAGGCCAAATATCTAAAAAAGTAGACTGAACTGTTTTCCAGCAAGCTGATTTATCTTGCATAGGTCCTTATCACACATCGCTCTCCACAGAAGCTCAAGCATTCATTGACAAAAATGAATAGCTAAATCCACGGGGACGATTTTTCTCGTTGAGCGGTGCATAAAATGTGACACAGTCGCTGATTTACCTGTCTCCCATCGAAACTTTAGTACAACACTAAAGCCAGCGGGCGGTAATTGTGGTAATGACCTCATAGATTGTCATGAATCCCAGCACCCTTACAAACTCCGCCTTAACCACCAAGCACAAAATACGCAATACTATAACAAAGAAACATTTATATATATATATATATATATATATATATATATATATATATATATATATGTATAAATATTAACACAATATATATATTATATACATAGATAAATATATATATAAAAGTATATAGATATATATATACATACATATATTTACATACATATATATATATATATAAATATATATACAGATATGGAATGTATATATATATATATATATAGAATATATATATAGATATAGATATCTAGAGAGAGGGAGACAGATATATATATATAGATACATAAATATATATATATCTTTATATATCTCTTTATATATATAAATATATATATCTCTATAATATATCTATCTATATATCTATATCTCTATATATATATATATATATATATCTATATATATATATATATATATATATATATATATATATTAGCACGAACGCGACCATAAGTGGACAAACCGCCAACCTTTCGTAGACATGGCTCCACGAAAGGTTATACCAGTATGTCCACATAAAGTCAACGCAAATTTTCGCCCAAAATAATTGAATAATTTTTTATACTTCGATCCAAATTGGTGAAATAATGTTTAATTATATGTGTTGGATATGTTTATTCAAAAAGTTAAAATATTTGATTTATTTTTAAATTTCATTACCGAAAAACGCTATTTTTCTCCTTATTCATCAATGTACAACATTAAATTAGATCACATCTACAGCTAATGTTATGTTTCTAATCCATGATGAGTGAAAATGATTCCGCAAATTTTCGAAAATATATATGGGCACGAAAGGTTGGATTTATACGTATAAATTAGTCTTGAGCTTTCGTGGACGACCTTTCGAGGACCAAAAGTATATACCAAGAACAAAAAGTGACAAAAAGATTTTTATTCGCAATAAGTTATTTCATTATATCAATTAAAATATGCCGAATAAATAATTGTTAGTTAATGATAGCAAGGATGTACTATAAAAATTTGTCCACGAATGGTTGGAGTCAACGAATGGTTGAAATCATCATATATATATATATATATATATATATATATATATATATATATATATATATATATATATATATATATATATATATATATATATATCTATATATATATATATATATATATATATATATATATATATATATATATATATCTTTAATGAATTGATGTTTCGTACAACCACCCGTAAGTGTGAAGTACAGGTATAACCGTATGCGTTTATCACTCACTAATCGTCCAATTGGTATGAGGGTGGAATGGTACATCAGTTGTCAGCTGACAAATCCTCTGTATGATTGCGACATGGGGATAATCACAATAAAATAAGATAGACTATAAAGTGGGATCTATCTATCTGCAAGGCGTGACCAGTATCCATAGATATACAGTTACTCTGTCAAATAACTTGCTGGATCGTTGGCGTGTTACTTATAAATATTGTTTTCAGGTTACGTTGAGCCAGCCAATTATATCTCAAGCATTTTGGAAATGAAGTTACGCATTACAACAGATCCGTGACAAAGTCTATTTCGTTTATTTGAGGTACGAGCTAGAGTTTTGTGATTGCTGGACCCTTGTGCGCGATATATTAACCATACATCATCGCCAGAAATCTGTAATGCAACATACATGCAAGCCTAAATAACAGTCGCGTTAATGGTTGTGGCTGGAAAAATTGCGATGTTAACATACAGGCGACCCCGCTAAAATACATTGGATTGCACTGTGTCGATGCTATACTGACTCCATGAATGATTGCAACCTATAGATGGAAGCCAATCCGTCACATTACCAATATTTGACCCTGGGAGCACCAGTGCAGGCACATGCTAGGAAGAAATGGCTGGAACCAGGTTTGACTTTTTCACAGTTTTTAATAAATATAATGAAATTGTTATTAATGGCTGTAATCCTTGGTTCAGATGTATGCGTTAATAAAATGAAAATAATCCTTTACTTTTGTATATCATTATCTGACATGTGCCCTTGTTATTGTAAGTAGAAGAAACATGCCGCTTGCAAAGTCCTAGTGTTCACACATACTGGTCTGAAACCAGGATGGTAGGTTATGCAACCAACTGGAATGTGACTATTCGCTAAGGAGTTAATGACTCGAGGAATCTCCACACTGCATACATAATCTTCCACCTCCGCCATTGGTTGACAGTAGCCACATAAACACATGTAACATAATGTAGTGATGACGATATTGATGTATATCATTAGTGATGGCATATTGTATGACAAACATGTTTTAGCTGTGTACATTCATTGAAACTCTGTAACACTGACCATGGTGATAATGCCATGACCTTCATTTTCAAGTCAAATTATGCCGTTTATGGGCTAACGGATATTTCTACAAGTAACAAGCTGCTGTACTCGTTTTCCTACATATATTCTTGCTCAGAATCAATTTAATAATTAGTCTTTGATAAGGCTTACTTATATTCAAGTGCATCTCGATATATTGACATCAGCTAATCAAACATAAGTTGTAGTTTGTTTACAATTCGTGCCGAGAATTTTTTACACTAACATGGTACAACTGTGTAAACAAAAAAGCTTTTGCAGCCACGTGATCGGTCAATGGTTTTTTGTTGATATAGCATTGCTGCTGAAAAGCTCTGTTGTATACTATTTCTTTTGTGCATCGACATGAGTTAATATTTGTTTAAACATTCATGTAACTTTGGTCAATAATACATCTTCTGTTGCTTTGGTGTTCACCAGGCTCCCACCAAAGTCAATGGTCAATATACCTGAAAGTCTGAACTTATCATTTCAAAGGATTTACAACCGCTTTGGATTGACTGCATCAAAACATATAATAAGTGTAGGTATATGTTCAGGAAAAGTTCGCAATATTTATGGATTAACTCCTCGCTTTATATACCAACACATATACAGTGAACTGGAGCATAAATACGACCTGACATAGCTTGTCAAGTTTTGTTCTGCAGCCGCACAATGTTCTTGGCAGGATGACCCGCGCGAGCAAGACTCTCAGGCACAGCCGTAGCTGAATAGGTACTGTAGGGTTATACTTCCGTAATATGGCGGAAAAAAATGACATGATTGTTCGTGCGATAGGCACTTTAAGGCAAGCATACTGTTGTATTTACTATATAAAAATGCTTAAACTTAGAGCATCATATATTATAATGAAAGAGCTGTGGTACAAAATCATTGTCGATGGAAACACTGATCACATCAGTCAATTCAAATATTGTTGGGTTCAGAACGTCAATGATAATTTCCAAACTTTGTCATTTATCTTTTTAGATTTAACGTTAAAACTATGACTTGCATTGCACAGCCAACTGGGCCATACATTATAGCAGTTAAGTGATTACAAAATCTAACAAATGGTCACATATGCAAGCAAACAATGGTCATATTCATATCCGCTTTCGTAAACTAAGCGTACATTCACAAACCCACTATGTTACAATTCAGTGTTTTATTGTGCGGCCAAGCTAACAAAGAGCAACAAATAATTATCATTGTTAGATACCAGCAACACACTCTAACAAGACGACACACGATTGTTCCGAATTTATTACTTATCGTTGCGTACCGTTGATGCTAACACGTATATTCAAACAAATTGAGATAGATGATTAATGCTGATAACATGTTGCGTTAAAAGGCACCTTTAAAGTAGTACAACAACATCATACGAAATGAAGAGTTCGATAATTAAACAACTTCAATGAAATAAGTTGATCCAAGTAAAGCTATTGCAACTAGAATTTCAACGCACGCAATCAGACCGACATTTTAATGTGTATTTGTAACAGTTCACTTCTATTATGCAACCTATTTAGCAGTATTAAGAGTCCCCAGAACATTTACTATGGTCGGTAAGCTTCAATATGCTAGCCCCGTGCGTTTCCTTGATTGAATTCTTCAAATATTCGAATTTGACAAAATAGCCAACTAAATAAAGTTTTTATCAAAAAAAGCCAATGCGACACTGCATATCGCTTACGATCGACCGTTACAGTTGATTATCATTATTATGAAGAGGCAACAGGCAAAACGTATTACGCACAGATGGGCTAATTTCAAACCATATTTGACTTCACAAAGCACACATCACTCAATCGCATAAGTAAACAGTTTTGGAGGATTTTATATCGGTATTTCGTCTTGCCATACTCATACGGGTAGGATTAAATTTTGTAAATATAAAAATCGTGAACGATTGTGGTCGGTAAATTACGAAGTTGCTTGCCATATGGCATACTCAGATAATGGACTGTGCAACTTCAGGTAATAAAGTTTTTTAGTGTGGTTCTATGGAGTAATAACACGCTAGGGCAATTCGGTAATTGGCTTTGGGAGACACGTGATGGTGCCGCTTCTAATCAGTGATATTACCTCCGATATAGCTATCCGGCATAACAATCGTGATTGTATGGGGCATTGATCGATTACAGGCTGCTGAATTGAATTCATTAAGTAATTTTGGGTAGAATAATCGACAAATCTGTTGTTTCCAAGATTGTCACAATGCAGGCAGGATTATGGATTGCAATATGTCTATTGGTTACTAAAAACAATTATTTACAGTATCATGCATATTACAACTTATGCATATCCTAATTCAGAGACGCTAATTGGCGTTTTGGTCAAGTGTTGTAATGGTAAAATGTGCTCTGTGTTCTGCGACACAGCAAAACGCCATGGCTTTTAAGTGTATCCTTCCTATATAGCCAAATAAACGTAACACAAAGAAGGTGACATTCCATTTGAAGCTAGAATATAGTTGCTATGGATTAATCGTATGCCATCAAGTATACTATATTGATGCGTATTGCAACTATTTGGCAATTTTACAAGATTGGTTTACAGCGTAAGTAAAACCACATACATCGGCGATTAATCAAACGCTCAGCTTACATCTATACTTCCGTGTGTTGCTGACTACCGTTTAGCGGGAATTATTGACTAAGACGCCCATTCTGTAATCATTGGGTGTCACACATATATGATTTATTTGGTACTTGGACCTTGACCGTTTGGCAGCTGGTGCAACTAATTTCCATAAACAAATCACTTTTGCACTGGCCGTTAAATGCTTGCATGAAGACAGACATAGAACGATGCGGAAAACGAGCACCCCTGCCCAAATTCACTCGCTAAACAATATTAGTGTGGGTTAAAGTCAATGGTTATTTCGGCGCGTCTTAGAGCCCTGGTTTATTTCGTTGATAAACGTAACCGTACCAATAGAAATCCCGGTCGCAGAGGCTCAATAATAGGAACCATATTGGAGGTACTAAGAGTTTTCATCCATCATGCAGCAATGCAGACATCATTGTGATGTATTAATAGTCAGACTAATTCGCTCTAGCAGATCGTTTGTTGTGAGAGATGTTCACCAACTGCAGCCAACCTGAAAATTGTCGGTAAACCAACAAAACGAGTTCTTATTTCATACCAACAACATTACATAAGCCCAGGAAATATCCAAAAATTGGTCCCACGCAATAATTTTATAACTTTCCAGAAATGGCAATTGCATTCTCCAATGCCCTATTTTTGATGAAAGCACTGTTATATCCTGCCTATATTGTCGTAATTTGCGCAAGTGAACTATTTCGTATAGCCAATGAAATCGCTCAGGCATCGCTCGACATGTCGACTAAGAACCTGCTTCGTGACGAGCGGTGCACTGCGTGTGTGAGCGACACTCATATATACGAGTAATTATCGATCCATTTCAGACTCGTGCAAGGTCGACTTTTATCATTGAGGCATATGTATACATTGTAATATCAGTAATAGAAAACTACACCAGGGACATCGCCCAAAGCCAATCAATTCAATTTGCTACCTAGTCAAGTTCGACAGCACGATGTTCATCATTCAACACCATGAAAAGTTATGATCGGCAACGAAAAAAGTATGCTTAATGCTAAGCAACCTCACAAGTATACGAATCCTGTCCGCTCAAAGCATTAAGCTTATTAACCGATGATTGAATGAAATGATTTTGCATAATGTCCGTCTTGTGACACAACATGGCCTATTTGTGCATGTGCGGTTCCTCCTCAGGCTTTCCCAAATTATCGGTAATGATTAGTTTGGGTCTGATATTAGCAATATATATATATATCGTGATAAGGGGCATTGAAGCTCGATACTTGAATGCACAACGCCAGCTGACCATTCCATTAGGCATGATGCATTTCGCCTACATTGAGATTTATGCAAATTTCACTACCACAAATAGAGTGCATTGTTGGGAACTGTGACAAATATGTACGCTGAACCAACAATGATGCTAAAAGTTTTTATGATTGCGTTGAACAAACAGAAGGCTCAAATTTGGGACGCAAGCATCATTTTTCGGATTACTCCGGATATAAAGTAAAGTACAGTATTTGCAGAAATAAGTTGCAGCAATTGCCTCATTCAATCAAAAGTATGAGAACATCTACATTATCCTCATGCACCATTTTATCTAAACGCGTGCCACTGATGTGTTTTGAAACGTGCCGCGTTTCACAGATGTTGTACCCGTCTATATATATATATATGTTCGCGAGATGGACGCCATCATCCGTCTGATACAGCCTAGACATCGAACTGATGCATATCTTGATCAGAGACGCCATTTGACATTTTGGTCCTGTGTTGTATCAGGAGTATATTAATCTGTAAGTATGATAAAATAAAAAGGCATGAATACTTTACTCCTAGCTCCTAAGTACAGAAAAACGCTATGCCTTTAAACAATATATTTAGTAAAGGGCCGAATAACTCATCAAAAAGAAGACGATACCTCCATTGATATCAACCTGCATGGGTTCCTGGTATTATCTTTGGTCCATTGCATTGCTAAGTGTATTGCTTCTAAATGAAAAACCTTCGAAAGTAATGCCACCTATGACAAGGACAATTATGCGTAAAGGATCTGGATCTTCTTAACGCACGACATTAGTCTCAAATCAAACTTGTACATTATTGTTATTTAAATGACGGCTCACCTAATAGCCCATTAAGTTTAATATAATACAACTGACGCAGCTAAATCTACCAATGCTATTATTTATTAGTATTTGCGTTATTAATACTGTAGAAACCATAAATCACAGAAGCGGGTGCACGGATACAAATGCAGATTTTGTTTTTTCTTGTTTTCTGGGTAATTTATGTTTTCAAACAAACTTTTATGTCCTTAATTCCAGTGTTAAAGTAATTTATATTACATAGTCATTTTATCAAAAACAGCGCAAATATCTAATCATCAAATGCAGGTCGACTGGAAAAGGTATTTCATGTAATAATGGCTTCACCTTCACGAATAGCATATCATTATTCCAATGACCAGTTAGGCTTCCTGTTGTCTACCACAAGGGACTCCACACAGGAAGAAAGAAACGACCACATTTCTGCAATGTTAATATATAGCAATAGCTGCTGATCACATCGCGAAATGGGCTAGTTCTACGAGTTTTATTCCATACTAAGACGCCACATGCACAGGTGCAAATGTCATTTTAGGTCACGGCACTCAGCAACATTGCAAAGACCGACATGAATAATAGAATTATGCCGTAAGTGCTGTACATAGAAGTACAGCGTACTGCGGCCGATGCATTTGTTTCCGTGATCAACAAGCATTTGTGAAAACAAGGAGCTTTGTAGAATATCACAAAGCGAGTACTTACACCTCACCATTCTCATTTAGTCTGCAAAACTATCCTATTTTTCGGTTGTCAGCAGTTGATTGCTCACCGCTTTAACTGTGTCATTGGTATATCAGCCTCAACTAGCCCATACTATAATATATATATATATATATATATATATATATATATATATATATATATATATATATATATATATATATATATATATATATATATATAATATATATATATATATACATACAGATATATAAATATATATATATGTGTATAAATATATATGATACTACGATAATGCAAGCAATCTATGTGTGTCAAATACATTTTAATACTCTATACGCTGCAACGTCATTGGTGGTAATGAGATACGTACGATTTCTCGACGGAAAAGTCTGATGTTTTAAACAATAGCCATGGATTGTTAATGTGGTGCATTCGGATGTCACAATGATCAATTGAGTCATTTGGCTTATTCAATTTCACGCTGCTGAACTTGATGTGACAAGAGAAAACATTGATTAAACGGGACAGACGTCGGGAAACTGGAAGATGAATTTTGTGGTGTAACTCAAGATACACAGTGTGTGCAAATTCCAATTGCTGCACAATGTAGTTTTTCGAATAGCAGCGTGATGGGAGAGGGGGAGGATGTGTGCCCATGTTGATGTCCTACAAGACAATTATAGTCAGAAAATTGGTCCATTATCAGAGTCTATGCTCTCGGCTAAAGCATATATTAATCTGTAATAATGATAAAATAATCAGTATGAATATTTTGCTCCTAAGTACTGACAAACGCCTTAACTTCAAGGAATATATCTGTAACAAAAAGCCAAACACGATAACACTTCACTTGATACCAACATCCAGGGGTCCTGGTTTTATCTTTATCAATTACATTACTGAGTTCATGGTTTCTCTATGAACAACTCTCGAACGTAATGCCACCTTTAATAAAAACAATTATACACAAAGGATCAGAATCTTGTTAACGCACGACACTGGCCTCAAATCGACATATTGCAATATTATAATAGAAATATCGGCTCACCTACTAGCTAATCAAGACTAATGTAATACAACGGACGCAACTAAATGTACCGATGCCCATAGTTGTTAGCATGTGCGTAATGATTACACCAATTATATCACGCAAGGATACTAATTCATTATTACTGATTATTCGACATCGTTACAAAAATACACATTACACCAGAAAAATCCATTAAATCAGATCAATTAGTCATAGCAACACTCGGAAACAACATGCCACGCGGCTGACGAATGGTGATAAAATAAATCCACTTATAGCCGATTAAACTGCAAATGACATTTGTAGACATTAATGGAAGTCGTATACAATTCAAGGATATATATTTTTGATATGATTATTCAGTGTGATTTGCATTCACCAGTAGTAAGATAAGCTGGCTTATGCTACCCCACACCCCCTCCCCTGATCAATTGGATAACGTTAATGTAGAAATTAAAATTCAAAACTGAAACGGTAAATAGCCAACTTTCATCACACTTAAACCTTCCATCCAAACAGAGTAGAACCAGTTACCATATTTCCGCGACATTGAGAGTTTGTTAAGCGTGTATAATTTGATTGTTCGACTCGTATAGAGCATTATGGTATTCTTTACAATATTGTTTAGGCGTTTTAAGTAATGTGGCCATCTCTAGTTACTATCTGAACAGGTATTCTAGGTTTGAGGGCCTAAGTACGCCTACGTCAGATTTGAATGTACTTTCACTCTATCCTTTGAGGTTTATCTTTTTATTCCAGTGTTGGAAGCAGTTCATATTACAAAACCGTAATTTGTTTGGAATAAATCTCGTACAATTAAAAATTTAATGCATTAGGTTTATTAGGTTTCGGCGATTCAATAAGCTATCATTATGCTATAAGGGCCCAAATGGTGAACGGCGCGGTGGGGCTCGTGTGCAGTTCTGTACTGTTTGACCACATGACGTGCTACCAAAAATTTGCTGTTATTTCTAATCAATTTGCTGAGTCTAACTGGCTATATTAAGGCATGCGTGGGGAGTAGTTGAGTGCAAATAGTTGCATTTCGAAGTTTACAAGCACGCATGCCCAGCCATATTTAATTCAATTCTACTCAACAATAATGTGGTCAGTCAATTGCAATTTCTGCCTGTCCGGTTTCTTTAACAGCGGTCTATTTACAAACGTATAAGTACCAAGTGGGATACCGGTCCCAAAAAACTGATAAGAGGACCACAAAGGTATTGAGAGATTTTATGATGAATAATCAGTCATCATGCAACAAAACAGAGATTAATGTTTGTCGTACGTTATATCGCTAACTCTATGTGTTGGCTATATCAAATCAATTGTTGTGCGGTAGTGAGAGTCACGCCCCACCAGCAGCGAAGTTGACACTATGCAGTTATTATACTATTCCACATAGGTAGAAACGACATATACAATATTGGCACATTCCAAAAGCTGCTCATATCATCGCGAAACGGACTAGTTCTACGAGTTCTGTTCCATACTTTAACGCTACACGACCGGTAATAAAGTCATTAAAGATATGATCAATTGCGCTATGTCAAATGTGCGTGTCTAGTTTATCTAAGATTGCTAGAGCAATAAGTCTCGTTCCGCGTAGCAGCCCGAGGTACATTTTCATTGTCGCTGTAACATGTCTTAAGAATTGTTGGCACTACAAAATCGGAATAATAGCTGGTGTTGCCAAGCACATACATTTACCGTATTCCATATAGTAGCTCATCTTCATGCGAGCTGTCAAAATGGGAAGAAATAATTTTATTTGCGATTTCTTTGCTCTGCATCTACATAATTGCACGAGGTAATGCATGTCAATTCAGCAGAATTATATTTGTCAATCTCCATATTCAGCGCCAATGCCAGGGTCGAAATCCTACTTTTTTGCACTCCTTTGACAATGGAGGCGCCTATTCTATCCAGTGAAGTTACTCTTTAGGATATGGCCAAATTGAGTAAATCGTGTTCCATATTCACTTTAATATCTCTACCATTTAAGCGATAATTTGGCCAACAATATTATGTCATCATGTGGAATATTCCGCAATAGTTTTCTGGGTAAAAGTACCGTGCGTGCTTCACATAAAAAATAGCTACTCAAATTGCGGGCACTGTCATTTCGAAAATTTATTCTTCCATTCAACATCCGAAGCAGTCTGACGTACTTCGACGACCTATTGCAGCGCCAATTTCTCGTGCCTCATTATCAACAATGTCTTATATATATTGCATTTTGTATTGAATGTAATTGCTTTTATTATTGTAACTACTATCTAATGTTCGTAACGATCCGCCTAGGCTAGATATTGGTATATAATACCTTATACTTAGAGCGCATGCTGGCCAATACCTTTTAGCATGTACTGGTGAGCTCATGAAACTCCTTCGGCAGTTATATATGTTCCGCAAATATTCTTCAAAAGCTCTCATATTTATCCAGTATTTTCCACAAATGCGTCATTTTGTGGGTGTATCCGCCGCATATATTCTGCATTCAGCGGGCATTCAAAAATTGTACTGATAGCTGATGAAACAATGAAGATACAATATGAACCTCAAGTATAACAAGCTCCCTGATATCCGATAATGATAAGATTAGAAAAAATGCTCATGCTGCTTTGTTTTTATGCTTTAAAAACGCCCAATGGAGAGCACACTTGTCCTGGAATAGTGACATTAGAGGCCAATTATCTAAAAGTAGATTTAGGAACGCGACTCACGTGTTTCAAATTGATATTTGCAACAACGATCCGTAAGTGTGAAATACAGGTATAACCTATTATTACTGGCTATCAATCCAATTGGTAGAAGGATGGAATGGACCATTAGCTTTCAGTGGACAAATCATCGGTATGTTTGCGCCTCAGGGATAATCACAATACAATTAGGTGGACTATAAAGTTGGATCTATCTATCAGCAAGGCGTGACCAGTATCCATAGACATACAGTGATTCTGTCAAATAACTTGCTTGATTCTTCGCGTGTTATTTATAAATATTGTTTTCAGGTAACGTTGAGCCAGCCAAATGTATCGCAAGCTTTGTGAATATGACGTTACAGATTACAGCAGATCCGTGACAAGTTCTATTTCGTGCAAAGCCATAGATATGCTCTATTTGAGGTACGAACAGAAATAATACACAATTTATCTTCCAATATCGCTTTCGGTTACGGAAAATGGGGACGTTAAAATGTATACACGGGTAATACTGGCATTGTCGTCCGGTTTTGATAACGACGGGAGCCTTAAACATATACCGATTGTCTATAGAAGGACAAGTTAAGTCAGCAGCAATAATTTATTTATTGATACATTGGGATGGCTCTTTTTATGTTCGATGTTTTGCAATAAAACATCCAGTCTCGAATGATCTACTTTTAATGGGCTGGTCTTGCCATATACGCCATAATGTCGCTACCATTTAAGCGATTATCTACTTTGTCCAATAAACTAGAGGCGCAATATAAGGGAGCATATATTTTTCCATCAGTACGGAGAGGCTACGTAAGCAACATATGTTTATAATGCATGCTTTGAAAAAAAATTCTTTAAACTTTTAAACCAGTCAATTAATATATGAGAGAAAATCAGAAAGCTTTATTTAGGGCGTGCATGGGTTTACAAATTTGGTGTGTGGCTATAAATGATATATTCACTTCCTCGGATTACTCTGAATTTGATACTTCCGCGTCTCTAAAAGTGATAATAATTAACAACCGAAATAGTTGTAGAATATAGAGCCGCTGAATCTGTGCTCGAGGAGGATGGACAATGTCAGTGGTCGTACGATAATGCAAGTGGAGAACGCTCTCAGCCACTTCAAGTGTTTCCCACCCTGTCTTTTAAGTGCCTTTTTCACTGTTAAAGGTACTTTGCTAAAATCAATTTGTAATGTGATCAATGAACTCAAACTAGTTCAGTGTGTAAAAGTGCACTGGATATAAAGTAAATTAAAGTATTTGCAGAAATAAGTTGCAGCAATTGCCTCATTAAATCAAAAGTATGGGATCATCGACATGATCCTCATGCAGCATTTTAACTAAACGACTCTCAACTGATGTGTTGTGAAACGTGCCGCGTTTCACAGATGGTGTACTCGTTTATATATAGGTATATATATATATATATATATATATATATATATATATATATATATATATATATATATATATATATATATATATATATATATATATATATATATATATATATATATATATATATATATATATATATATATATATATAAACGAGTACACCATTTTTAGAGGCTTTTACTCGAGTCTCATGGGTCAGTTACATCATGGGTTAATTACATATCATATATATATATATATATATATATATATATATATATATATATATATATATATATATATATATATATATATATATATATATATATATATATATATATATATATATATATATATATATATATATATATATATATATATATATATATATATATAAAAATGCAGCAAGTAGCGCATTTCGGGCATTTTGCCAACGGATGGCAGACAAAAATGCATGCTAATTCCGCCATATGATTGATGCCTAGTGATGCATTGTTATTTGTGATTACTGCAATTAGCGTTCTCGGCAACGCCTTCAATCATTAGTAAGTCAATTATCATTTACAACTATCCATACAATATTGCATTATATCAATCAATGCACATAAAGTTCGATACAATATTCCAATCAAGATGATATTTTGACCTCTGCCAACTGCAATGTCAGCAACGTACAAGACCTGGCGTGAAGGGTTTACGAAATCTTGCATTTAAATCATAATTTCGGAAATTGTCACTTATTGCCGTTTTCTAAAGTTATATCGTATTCCTACCATGTTTCTCTTTGCTACGTTATTTCTCGTATATTTTAACCAGTGTAGCTGGTTGCTCCTGTGGCTAATGTTACCATCTCCTGAATATCAAACATATCCTGCTACTGGGGCCAGTGTAGGCGCACGACATTACTAACGCTGCAAGGTCATCTTCAAATGAGCAAATTTTACCACAATATGTCAATGATAGAAGCTCTGGTGATCAATGACGGGGCATTAATCAAATGATATCTATGTTAAGTGACAAATCGTTGCTCTGCGACGGGAAGTCACATCATTCAAACTTGAATTATGCTTTCTAGATGATCGCACTATCGTTCACACAGGCACTCAATGTTCAACACTAAGATGCTTTATATATATATACAAGTAAATATTATGCAATGAAGCAACTCTGACCTTTTCCCCCTGTTATTGATACATTTGAACGCGTGGTTTCTAAGGTCGATTATCTACCATAAAGCTTAAAGACTCCAATGATCGTCTTTCAAAAGGCTGGTATTTCGCTTAACATTTTTAGCTGATACATCCTTTTATTGGTTATAATCGGGCATGCGTGATAAGAAGATAACAGCTTAGTGACAATGATGCTAATTCTAAATCGTATAATAACGACCACAATGAACATTAAGTGGCCTTTTGGATTGCAAGCTGATCTTTTTGCCGCATCTTAAGTCGTGGATGATTTAAATTTATATCAACATATTTGAAGCTCTTAGTCAAGTTAACAAATAATATATAATAATCTATATTTCAAAGAATAATCAATCCAAATTACTTCTCAAAGTTTGTGAACGGTATCTGTGTTTTTGCATCATTCATGCATGTAATCATTTGCTGTCAAATGAGTCCCTGAGGTGTACTGATAACGATGCATGATCCGAAGTCAACGGTCGAATATTTTTCTCTCACGGCAATTACAAAGTTTGTTGTGGCGAATCATCCAATATTGGCCATGATTCTCACCAACGCATAGGTATCATAACTTTCCCTTCAGCTGATTTCCAACGGCCATCTTTGCGTCAATATATCTTCCTTTTCTTTCTGATGTATTACATGGGCCGAGCGAAATGGCACAGTTGCAGAACAGTGCAGTCATCATGTCGAATGTTCTAAGTCCGAACCTAGGTGGATACAATGCAATTATTTATTTCACTCGCTTGAATTGTTCAACGTTGTGCATATCGAGGTCACCCCTTAGATACGTACAGTGTCTCTAAGCAGACAGCTGAAAAGAAATTTCATTAAGTTATATCCAATATACTTGACAATATGATTTCCTTGTCACTTTCGAAAAATCGCCATATGCGGAAGTGTTGAATGTGGCATTAGAATCATGCAGTTCTAACAGGAGACATTGATTGCAATCAACGCCATTGAGAACATATTTAATGACTTCGATTGGACCATGTGAGGTGCTGTGATATTTACAGTAGTCAGCGTTAGTTTACCAGTCAAAATCACCAAACCCCCGCCTAATCTCTGGCAGTAGACTCTCTTAATCAAGCTTTTCAGGCTCTTTAAAAGTTTACAGATCGAAATAGAACTAAAGTCGCACGATAAAACTCTAGTACCATCTACCTCCGACTGCTTATTGTCGATACGATTAATTAAAGTGTCAAAAGAATGATATATACTCGTTCAATGAAATTACAATTCGAATCCCTACCAATACCGTAAATAGGCGGCATGTCTGCGTTTATATATGAACGTTGCTCGTCCTTATGGTAATCATTAACTATGCTTGTAGGCACAATTTATGCTACTCGTAAAAATAAATTTTCACCTTGCCTTCTTTCTCTGCCAACTGAGTAATCCATGTTTTTGAATCTTAAAAAACCCCGGATAGTCATAGATACCTATTGCCGAAATATCAAATGCGTTAACAACACAGTATTAGGCTGAAACAAACCAAAGTCTGGTTGCTTGTTGCTTGGCGCAATGTCACACAGTTACCATACCTGATGTAGTTTGTCAAGTGTATGTTTGTAATGCAATACTTATATCTAAGATAAAAGGGACGAACAATGCCCATAAGGGCATAAGATGGTATCAGAATTGGAGGCGTATTCCTGTGTGAGATGAGCTATTGCAAACAACAAACGCCCTATGAATGTACAAATAATGTTGTTGATATTACTATGTAGTGCAATATTATTTTTGGAATTTTACGTTATTTTTAAAACATAAGATAATTGAGAATTCCTATGATTCAGCGCCAGAGCTCAGGGTGCAAGGTCTTTTTTCGTGCAGGGCTGCAAAACCAGGATTTGCGAACATTTGTGCCTCTTTAACGGGTTGCATAATATCATGCTGTGCGTTATTTATTTTTATAATATCATTAAATAAAGACTGCAACATAAGCGCACGCTTTCGTGTCAGCGCATCAAATCAACACCGGCCTCGAGACAAATGGTATAAAGTGACCATATATATCTTGCCTCACATAACGATATGGTGACGATGTATCCCATACACGATGCTGTCATTTGGATTATCAGTTTGAGACACTGTTTGCGTTTGACAGGACAATAAACCTTATTCATCAGCAGGCTGAACAAAAATATTTGCCTATCGCCATATTACCTTAATTTAAAGACCCTCATAATGTCGCTAGTTCCTATGCAAAACGACTACTTACGTTGATAAAAGCAACATTGAAGGTTGATAATTATAACTCGTCAGGAAATCTCGATGAAGGCAGTCACATTTTGTGGCAATCTAAAAGGGCGGCGAATCTCGCATAACAAAATGATTTACCGCAGCACAGCAGTATAGCCTCCCCGGACGCATCATAAGGTTGTAGCAGCAATTGCGGAATTGGTGATTATACAAGGCCAAACCTTGGCATTAGTTGTGCACGCTGGTGACAAAACATGAACATATTTTCAGCAGCACTAATTGAAGTGTTTCACGCATGAATTGAGAATGTCGTAGCGAATGGCGGAATTATTGTTTCTTTGGTACGCAATTACATTTGCAAGAGCTTAACAGCTGGTTAGCGTTATGCAGATACACGATTTGTAGAGATGAATGCTTGTCAGATAGATCTTTGCAATCCATTGATTTAATTATGATGACCATTATGCGGCCGATAATTAGCATAAAACGTTTAATCATCATATAACCCCGATAATCTTGGTGATGATGTTTATTTCGTCTTTTTTGTATGCACGTCAATAATGTGTGTCATTAAAACAAGTGGTGGGAATGTGATGATGTTTATTTCGTCGAAAGCATTACCGTTTTTGCACATGTTGTATGCACGTCAATAATGTGTGTCATTAAAACAAGTGGTGGGAATGAGTGGGTATCTGATGGGGCCAGCGTGGCGCCAGCACAGTGTTTGAAATTAGTTTATCCAGGTATGCTGTCTATTAAATAAAATAGCAATCAGCGAAATATTGGATCATTCCCAAAGCGTATGCGGCTATAAATTCATCATTAAAAATCCTGAAATTTTTTAACGTATATGTGGTCTTTCATTTCCTATGAAATCTTCATAAACCTGTCCCGGTGGCCATTGTAAAATCTCCGAACGACTGAAATCTAACTTGTGTGTGGTAGATGATGATATATTATTTTGTGAGGGGTTTGTATCCCTCATTATAAGCCATGAACCACTTCGAATAACACAAGTGCTTGCAGACTACATTATGATCATCACCTGCTGCACCTAAGTTTCGATTGCCTTATTATAATTATTAGTGGTTATATTACCTACTTAACCTGTGGGTGAATGTTGCTAAGCATAGTCCAGCGATCTCAATTTAGTTAAAGGATGCGCAACATCAATCTGATCCCATTGCATTGCTCTAGTTAAAGCCGCCCACGATAGGAAACTCAAATGCACCATATGATATATCGACTGAACCAAACGATTAAGTTTCGAACAAGCCTACACGAGTTCAAATGTGCGATGGGCATGGATGAGCTAGAAATATCGGGTATTCTGCGCCTGACTACTGACCAGACAAAATGTGTTCTGTGGCTGGAAATAACTTATGTAACACTGAAATATCCCTGTAAATCAGCAGGTGGGTCGGTTGGGGACAGGATACACAACCATAGCTGATACTTATGTAGCATTACACAAGTTCAGTTGCATGCCAAGAATACTAATACTTTAACAAAAGAAAATAGGAATAGGCCGCATGATGGTGATCCGGGAATACTAAAGTACATCCGTCAGAATATCATTCGTGAGAGATCAGCGTATGATGTGGCAAATATGCAACGGTACCTGTTTGGAAAATGCATTTGCATTCAAACATTACATTTGTGAGAGGCAGCGTGATCGCAAATTAGAGGTCGCATCTCTCCTGGCCACACTGTAGGCCCGGATACCTCCTTTTCCAATAGATACGAAATTATGAGAAAGTAATGTATACGATGTAGACTTTTGCATAACATACTTTCTTATAAGTAAAATAAGTTTCTGTAGACAGCTACTAAAAACCCATACCCTGGTATAAACCATCAGCCATGCTATGATGGATCGTCACGCATCTAACACGCTATTTAATATGCTTCGAAAACCCAGGTTATCATCTGCAGTCCAGCAGTTTCGCCAATCTTTATAATTGGACCGCAAACGAATTAGGCCTGTAATATATATATTAGACCAATTATTGCTCAAAAGACCTACAAACGTTAACGCTCACAAAGTGACAAACGGTTAAAAGTACAGCATTTTCTTCTTGGCTGTGTTAAGTGGGAAGATTTTCCCCTTTGATTGAACTGTTCTAGGGTCCTGTTACCTAAAGCTCAGTCGGTAATGTAAATATAAATTTTGCGCTGTCTATGAAGGAACATACAGAGTTTGTTGCCCTATGCTCACATACGAACCTCGATCAACATCAGTGGTAGCAATAAACTCGAATGAAACGAATTACTTGTGTTTCTGTCTATAAATAAAACTTGTTGGAGTATGTTTGAATCATCATTATTTTGCTATTTTTAATTTCGCGAGTTGTTACCGTTCTGTTTGTGTAGCGCAATCTTCGCGAGTGACAGATTCGGTAAGTCCTATCTGATTTGCGTAGGTGATGCTAGGCCATGTCAAGCACGTAATAAATGCACGAAGAAAACCATTTTAGCATTCATCAGCTACAGTCGCATATTGAGTGTCTCAAAAACGATTCAACAATTAATGACGCTGTTGTATTGCGTAAACAAGGTAGAAGGGTGGGGTTTTGGTCATTAAGTAGGCATAATGGTCGCGATAAGATTGTACGGTCAGATAATTGGTCACGGTTATCATTCGCAAGATTGACCACGATGGCAGTTATAGCAATCACCCTCAACATTTACGTCTGGTGTGATGCAGGTTAACTTATCATTGTTAGTGCGTTAATTACATCGACCCATGTGGATCCAATGCATAATATTCAACAGTCAGAGTTCAGTTAGGCCATAGCCATGGATGTTACCAAAAAATCGCTAGAGGACCAATGGGCTATAGATCTTAGGACCAGGAGCGGTCAATTGCATCAGATGGCTGTACCACAGTGTTTATGATTGTTACCAGTTTACTCAACCCCACATCCATTCAACTATTCATATCCGTACCTTCCACAAACAATGCACACACATCATGGCGTCATTTCGGTAACAATAACGACGAAGCTTAAACGACCACGCCCCTTGTTCAAGCTACCATAATGGTACCCCAAGCACATGTATATGTATGACTTGATAGGACAGATGAAGCAAAAACAAGCATTTGGGCATACAAATCCTGGGTGTAAGGCGATAATGATCAACTAAGGGACGGCCTCACTTGGTCAGTTCATGGAAATTAGCTGGTATGAGATATCGATGCTATGATATGGTCCCACATACCCAATGAAACCTTGCATGACAGACCCAAGCAAGATGTACATTAAGATAATAGTGCGTCAGCTTTTCATCTACTTACTTTGAACCGCCTGCTCATATATTGCTAGGTTAACATCATGCAGCGTCCGAATGACCCAATCATCCTCAACCGTTTCAGCAATAAGTTTCAAATGTAGCAGGCTCAGCAATGCCGCCAATGTTGACGTTCAATGGTGAATTGCCAATTGAAATCAGTTGGCCTGGGATTAAAGCTTGCTTTTACTTTGACGTCATTAGTTCTTTTCTTGAATTTCAGACAACATTCGTTCGATCAACCATTCAACCTACCGTCCATGTGCTTCTTTTGTTCTTTATAGCCTTCTTTACTAAGGTAATAAAGGAATTGTGATATATTGTCAGTCCACTCCATGCAAGATCAAGCAAGACTGCGAATTGTAGACTACAACACCGAAGACGTCCGGGATGCGCTAATCCAATGACTGAGCTGTGACTAGGAATACTAGGCTGATAATTTGTAACTATATGTGCTGATCAGCTCTCTGTTTCTAGCGCTATCTCTGAGCTTGCCCTTGTCGCATCTCATTGCGACCTATGGATACGTTAAGGTACAGTTGCCTAATAACAGTCATGCTGCGTCGTCCAATAGATGAAACAACTTATTACATTGTCGTGTGTTACTCGCTTTGCCTTGTCACGCTATATTCTAATGTTAAGGACTCACCAATGTCCATAATTACTGAAAGCAGCTTACTTTTAGTTCGCGTGACTGGGATTCAAATAGTCGCTCAACGATGCTTGTTAGACAGACATACACCAATCTAAAATTCCCCGGGGTATCCATAATGTACATTTTTGGTTGATTAATGTCCGCTTGTGCGAGCAATTACTGGCACATATTCTTCCAAACAACTCCCTAATTGAAATATCATTGAATACCTAAACATCCGGGATATTGTGCTAGACAATACCTTTTGGCAAAACTGAAAAAAAAATGCTGGGAAAACAATTATTTCGCTTTCTTAACTACCCCGGTGAACGGATATCTTTTAGAAAAACACAGTGAGACAGGAAACAGTTTGCATAAACTATTATCTGGCCAAAGACATGCTGCTTCCAGATTAAGTAAATTGGCTGTTCATCGATGCAATTGATGTTGCATGTGAAGACGATAACGGAACTGTCACACATTGCGAGAGTGTCAATGACCTCATGCCTGTCACTGAATGACTTCGGTATATCACCGAATGTAACAGCTTTACATGTTTTACAACAAAGGCATATTTCGATATAGCAACCTTAGCTAAGATGATTCAGAGCTCATAAGCAGCAAAAGTACCATTTTTCCAGGGTGTTGAAACAACGCCAGTAATATATGATGATGAGATACTATGCGCATTCAAGTGGGACTCACCTTTGCAGCATAAAGAGTCATTATAACAGTTAAAGTTTATAAGAGGTTTTAGGAGCAAAATATTCTGCCGTTACCAACCAATTTACTCATTCGTATTTCTAGTCAACATAAATACACCTTTTTAATATCGAAATCGCGAATAAAAGACTTTACAGAGTGCGACGTTGCAGTATGCACAGGTCAGGTGTGCCTGTTACAGATCTTTATTGGAAAGCATGATTTGTGCTAAGCTAGAACACTACAAACTCATTCCACATAATGCATGGAGTAATCACCTCCCATTTGTGTCAGAGGAAGTCTAATCACTGGTTTATTATGATTCATCGGCGGGTACAATGTGAATAAGCGCACAACGTTTGTCTAATAATCGAAGTGTGGAGATCGATTACTTATGGAAGCCTGTGTATCTTGATCCATGGCAGCAGACTCCGCAGTCATGCCAAATGTTATCTTTTGTTACGTATTGCACAGCCACCATGTGCCACTGAGATCCCCATTACGTAATTTTTTGCGTGTGTATTTTATTTCTTGTCGAAACCGAATAAATTTTCAGAGACTAACCGCTTAGTTAAGACTACATTTTAAAGATTAAGATAATAGGCAACGTCATTAATCTCGTTGAATACCGACCTGGATAACCACGACATTTATTACCTATTTAGTGCATGCGATGCATTTCCTTCGATGATTTTGTATCAATACACGACAATTTACGCGATTGCACACCATATGTAGATAGGTGTCGGAAAGTAAACGTTTTTGAGTGACCCAATGCAAAGGAAACCAGTACAACTCCTTTTGTATGGTGCCAACACTGGTCCAGTTAATGGCAATGTGATTCTGTTAAATTATTTTGTGCTCACACTTTGCTGTATCTTCATTGTAGAAGACCATCAATACAGCATGCGTGCCTGAACATATGATTTTGGGTCAGGCGTAGTCACCATTCATTTAAAGTAACACAGATAGATTAGCTAGACTAGTAGCCGGTATGTGTTTGTAAGGTTACAAACAACTCTTCAAGCATGGCGTATCCTTCGGGATCTCATGCAGTTATTTCAAATACTCAATGAATTGGATGCTATTTTTGTTGATATTTTTTTCCAGCATCATCGTCCCTATAACTCAAGACAGTAATGAGAGTATGCTAGCGTAGCCGATATGCACTGACTGTATAAATAAAATTGAGTCTCTGACATATATGCATCAGCTTAATTTCCCCATTACCTACTTTATCATAGGTTTTTTATTACAGTGGTATCCCAAAGTACACTATCAAAGTTATACTTATCGGAAACAACGCTTCAATTTGAAATCAAGATACCGCCCTTTTGTCGATTTTGGGCATCTCTCTCGCACACCTTTCTGTATCGCGTTATTGTATTAGGCTGTACATCCCGCCACAAAGACGCCCACATACCATGGTACATTTATTTTTCTTCAAAGACATATAATGAAATATATACTTTAATGTGCAAATATTCAATTAATATAGATACGCCAACTACGATGTAACCAATGTCATCTTGCATATAATTGGCTTAACATAGACGACTTTTCAATGAGAAAACTTCGTTGATTATTATTTTTGAAGCCTGTTTAAAGACTGATAGATATCACAAGTTTGGGATATCAAGACATACGTTAGAGAGAGTAGTAATGCTTGCTTGTGTATTCCAGTAAGCCTGCGGACACGAACGGTGATATGTTGAATCCATAGCTCGTATGTAGGAACAATAGTCGTCACTAATTCAATTACATGACGTAATGTCATTATTAATGTCGCATAGCGTAGTATAATCCCAAACCCAGGCTATGTAATGCTGGTTGGCGCTGTTTTTCATAGCCTGTATGAAGATTAGTTGGTCAACGGTTATGCAAAATGCATGCATTTCTTTAATCAAATATACTGGGGTCAATGCATAAAGCAAACCAATCAACAATAAGTGCCAATGTTTTCATCTTTGCTACATTCAGGGACAAAACTGATACATCAGATATGCCATCAGCAGAATGTGCCACGTGTACAACACACGCGCATATCGAACATTTATGATTATTTAATATATTTCGAAAAGGCAAAAGTCTTTATGAAGTGTTATGTGAACTAACCTAAACTATCTTGTGCGTACTTCTATGGTATGTAAATTTTAAAATGGCAATGGAAATTGCAGCGATATATAATATTTTCTGACATGCGCTGCGGTTCGAGTTGTGATTCGTGCTAATGTTCGCAACAGATCATCTAGTGATAGAATCTGAATAACAGATTCAATATTTTGTGCAACGGTTCCAACAATCAATTGCATGGTATCATTAGGACCGGTATTTAATGTCAGCATTGTGTGCATTATGGGAAAAAAATAATACAGTATTATCGATGGATGGAATATAAGTCGCCCAATGCACGGATCGGGCCACTTCTATCACATCATCACATGTTGATCTGAACTTCATATATCGCCCTGATCTAAAGTGGCGTTTTATTCTTAGTTTCCAGCTTTAATGCTGTTTACAAATTAAGAAAATAACACCCATTTAGTTAGTTTAATGACGTCATATAGTGTAAATGAAAAGGGTCTTTTATATTTGAGACACAACCTTATATTAGGCATTATACATGTCCATTTATATTCCGAATATCATATCAGTTGCACATTAAAACCATAAACGTTTGTGATCCCATCTATTCACCTATTCTAAGGTTGCATTAAATTACACACCGCATCTTCCGTTTCTTTGTTTACCCCCCGTGTTTGTGCTGCAATTATTATATATGCATAATCTAATCTTATTATGTAGTTACAAACGTGTCAAGAAACGAACCCCAAGCCAAATTATCATATTGGCACACATGCATTTAATTCTCAATTACAACAACCCATCATCTAGGATCCCATTTTGAACATGGCGATTTATATTGCTCCACATGGATCCAGACGCAAAAGCATCCAAGTGCCATTGGGTTAACAGATTTCCTCGTACGTTGTCAGTATTCGCTACCGTCATGTCCATTCCCGCAATTTATCTAAATATCGTGTACAAGCTCGCCGCGTATTCCAAATCCAATAAGCATTGTACACGGCAATTTAACTCCTTTTGTCGTAGTACCTGCCCAATTTTACAATGGATGCATACACACATATTACTTGGACGTGTATTATATGACGCATCAGTCGCGTAGTTCTCCCCGGCGTTTGCGCTGCCTGTTTTTAGCAGACGTCTAGTTAACGCGTCCACAAAGGTCCTTGACATATTAAACCCGTGGAGCTCATTAGCATTTTCAAAAAGTCACTCGGGCTTCATAAATATACAAGGAATATGATAAGGGACCCCAACTCCTTTTCCATTAATTTCTACAACTCTCAAGCAATTGCGCTTGGTAGTATCGTGAAACGTCGACCGTGGAATACTAAGACTATTACGCACATAGCATTACTCATACCTAGCGATAATAAGCAATTGATTTGCAGCGTTGATGTAATTTTCGATTGTTTTCGAGTCAATCCCTGACGAAAAATACTGCAATCGCTGTGTCACTAATATCCCCCCTTAAAGAGGGTATTGACCTATTATCAAGAATTCTACCCGCAGCCACGTTATTGATGATCCTCAGAAATTTCAAACTTTGCGAGGCTATATCAGGCTGATACGGAAGAAAATGTTCTCTGTGCGCTTATCTGTTTCTGATCCGATCCAGTCGGCACGCTAATGCATTTACCATGTTGCCGCTGACGTTGCTTATATGGCCTCCCATGCTATGTAGGCCAATGAGTTTGGGCCATTAAGTTGCCGTAATCACAGGATAAGTAAGCAGTATAACCTCAGTGTTGTTTGAGTATGCAGCATTAACAGATCAGTAAACAAAACTTTGATAATAATCCGAACCCGTTGTCAGCTTCATCTTTTCTGTATCGCAAGGAATATCGCGGCAGTTTGGATGTTATCACAGAGAGTGTTTCGTTTTGTTTACTGATTCAAGAGCAACGATTCATGTTCATGCAGCTTCATATTGATAGCAGGACACTATTGGCATTTGTATTTGAAATATTCAAACGAAACCCGGCAAACCTACAAGGTGTTAGAGATGCATTGATCTGCCAGATACACTTCAAATAAAATATAAGATGCACTGACCATAAGATATCTGCTCTAAAATCAAGCACCGCCCGTTGGTCTGTGTATGTCGGATATTCACGATATAAGATGCTGCAATTAAATGTTGCAATTGTGTGTATTCAATAGTTAAAGGATACGTAAAATGTGTCTACGTAAAATGTCTTCTACGGATAAATTACGCTTGGGGGTGGCCGGAAAATTGATTCACCATTTGAATTATTTGAAAAAAACGGGAAGAATTTATACAGTAATTTAGTAACAATATATAGGATAGGCGAAGAACGACGGTTTAATGATGAGATTTTAAAGAAATCCATTTTGTCGCACGTATTTTGAGTACATGCAGCTACAAATATCTGCTGGCTATCATTCAAGCTGTACAGCAAAGAACAGGACACAAACTAATCAGATTTATACCTCATTATTGGTGAAATGCAATGAATAACCAGATTCATGTTTTGCATTGTCAATGCTGTATTCATTGTCTATTTCTATGATTTTAGGGCTAGTTGTCATATGTCGAGATGAGAGTAACATTTGTTCCACAGAAGCCGTTAAATAAATTAGACCGACGATAATTGTATGACCAGAACATTAATATCCGACAGAGCCCATTTAAATTATTGATACCCCTTCCAAACACACCATCACAAGATAACGGCAGATATCCGAATAGTATGTCAGCTCATGTAAAAGTGAGTGAGTCAGTGAGTCATTAATATAGTGAGTGAATCAGTGAGAGTGTGTGAGTTAGTGAGTGCGTTAATCAGTCAGCGAGTTAGCGCGTGAGTGAATGAGTTAATATTTATGTATATAAATAAGATATATAAATATATATACATGTGTATATATCAATATATATTTAAATTTTAGAAGCAAAATTTATTGAAATATATTATATATTGACAATAAATGGTAAAATATAGTTATATATACATATGTATATTCGTATATGTGCATGTATATATCTATGCATGTGTGTATGTATATACATATTAATTAATGTTTCTACAGCAAATATATGTATGAATATATTTATATGTTGACAATAAATGAACTAATAAGCAGCTCTCGATTGGGCAGTTCTGCGATTCGATGGTTTTAAGAAAGCCAACACAATTTAACAGCTGAACCTGATAGTATCATTCAGTTATTTTGCATTGAAATAAAGAAACGCATAAGGGCCGAGCAGGCAACCTGCTGTGGACAAAGATCATGTATGACAGGACAATGCAAATAATATACAATTCATAATTCAAGTACAATGCGCCAGAGCCTAAATATTGCGCGAGTCATATAACGTCATTTTTAGAGCTGATTAACTAATCACGATCATTCAAAAGTCTTGTAAACTTTTACAACTCTGCAATGTCCCAATGTAATGCTGATTAGGCCTTCTATAGTATCTTAATTGGTAAAAATGTTTACAAATTGTCGATTTTGGGAATCTTTTCATTCAAACCTCTCTGTATCGCTTTATCGTATCAGGCCGTTCATCCCCCATCCAATAAGCCTGCATAGGATGGTACCATCATATCTTCTTTAAAGACACAACTTAAAATCTATACTTTAATATGCAAAGATAAAATCAATATAGATACACATACTTCGATGTCACCAAAGTCAGCTTGCATATATTTGGCTTGACATAGATGAAACTCGAAAATGAATGTTGCATTGATTAATATTTTTGATGCTTATTTCTGGGCTGGTAAATATCACAAGAGTGGAATATCGATAGAATGTGACGGTGGAGAATATTGGCTTGTGTATAAACATCGCATAACGTAATCTTATCCAAATGTAATGCAGGGGGGTGCCTGTTTAATAGCCTGTATGAAGATAATTTGTCTAACGGTTATGTCAAATGCCAGCATTTCTAGAATCACAATCCACTGATCTACTGGTCAATGCATAAATCAAAACAATCGACATTAAATGTTCATGGTTTCACCTTTGTTGTATTAATGGACGCAACGTAAACATCCGATATGCCATCAGCAGAATGTGTACTACAACATTTCCTAACCTTTATGATTATTTAACATTTAAAATCGGTTAGGTCCTAAAGTGTTACAAACAAACCTTAACTATTTTGTACGTACTACTGTGGTATGTGAATTTGAACACAGCAATACAAATACTATTGAAACAGGATAACTGTAGCAATCTATAAAATCATCTGACATGCGCCGCTACTCGAGCTGTTCTTCAAGCTGACGTTTGCCGCAGTGCATGTGAGTATGAAGCTTTCAATCTATACATGTGTGCGTTCTTAAATCAAGGGATTATATAATTTTAGGGAATGAAAGCATGTGTTTAGTATTTAGTGCACGAAATATTCTGAGCTTGTAGTATGCAATCCTGTCAGACTATCGAGACTCAGGGTGCGAGAGAGTTACGACCTATGGCTTGCAGATAGTGCCACGGGAATAGACGCAATAACAGCTAGGCGTCAGGGACATCACCGGATATAGCTGAACCCATATGAGATGTTTGACCCATTAGTAAGTTTTACTATGCTATTAAGTTAAACAAATGGAGAACTTGATGTGAAGCTTGACGCTGTAAGTCCTTGAATGATAAACATCATGCATACTCAATGAATCCCGCAAAGAAAGATAGCACCAGCGATGTTCGGCGTATGCCTTATCATGATAGCAAGAAGGCACTGCATCAATCATATACAGCATCCAATCTGTATCTACATTGAAGCATTTATGAGTGGACGTCATTGTTATTGCGATAAACAAGCGTAATTGATGTTCATGGGGAAAAAAGAGTTTTAAAATATGGAGTTCGTTCACTCTCTATTATCGGTACATTAGCATTATTCAAACTTAAACTTATTGCTTACGTAATATAAAAGCTAACTGTTTTCATCAGTCATTCATGCAGGACTATGTATGGGATCGGCCGATGGTAATAAGGAAGATAAGTTCCGTCGTGGAACAGTAGGTTATCTAAAAGTTGATCGATAGGTCTAGAATTACGACGAATGTTGTCTTGCAGTGTAACTATTGGACGGCTTCTGACGAGTCGCAGGCTCAACACAATATGTATAGAGCTATTATATAGCACAGATCAACGGGGTACAGGCATGGGCTCGTAAAAGCTACGATTTTATCTCACAAATTAACGTGCAGGAAAATAATAGGATTCTGCAACCGGCTCTCTCTTTTGCATGTAATCACTGTATATCGTTTATGTTCGACCCATATAGCTGATTGTCATTATTTAAAAAAAGTACCAGGCAAAACATGTTTTGCAAAGATTGGCTTTTTACAAACCCTATTGTACTTCGCAAAGCACCCATTATTGAATTGTCTTTCAGAGAACTACGTATGAATTAAGTAACAGTTTTGGAGGACAGAACGTAAAAAACGAATGTTTTTGGTAAATGTCAAGATTATTTGCCATATGGCAAATCACGCCACTAGACTGTGTTACTAAGGAAATTAATTAAGTAGCGTGATTTAGTCGAGCAATAACACGCTAGGGCGATTCGATAAGCGGCTTTGAGAAAAGTCTCAGGTCTGCACATGCCGCTTTCAATCAATGATATTACCTTAGAAACAGCTATCCGACATAACAATCGTATCCCTAACGATTTCATGGACATTTTATGATCGGCTTCGACTCGCTGTACAATATGAAAACGAGGAAAAATCATAACGTAATCATTTATTGTATCTACAAACTACTCTTTGAATATCAATATTATTTCTTGAAAGAATATAGACTGAACAATAGCGCAATAATATCATTTGAAATGAAAGGCTTCAGTGAAATCACTGCTAGCATTCACGTCCGACTCGTTTGCATGGATATAAATGGTAACACGGCATTTTTTCCTTTCAAACAGCAACTTAATTTCCTTTAAATAAATGCACTCATAACGTATGAGCAACGGAATAATGTCTTTTGCGAGCAATTATGAATTATACATGGCGTATACTTTCAGCTTCACTTTGTCTATCTCGCTTACTTTTTTAAGTTGTGCCTTTCACATGATTGAATGATATTGCCAGATTTGCAGCGTTTACCTGTCGATCCTCGAAGCAAATGTTATTAAAAAAAAGAGTTTTGCAATATGGAGTCCGTTAACTTGAATTTTTTCATTATCTGTAGATTAGCATCAAGCATACTCAAATTATGGCTTACCGTAATATATGAAAAGCTAACTGTTTGATCAGCGATTCATTCATGACTATGTATGGTATCGGCCGATGGTAATAATGGCGATTATTTCTGTCATTGAACATAAGTTTATCTCAGGGTGGTTCGATATGTCTATAAATACTTTGAAAGTTGTTTTGCAATATAACTATGGGACTCAAACAGCTTCTGATGAGTATGAATGTGAGGTTTCGATGATATCACTGCAACTGTATGCTTGCTTTGCTCGCACGAAAAAATGATAGCACACACGATGTTCAGCGCATAACATTCCATGCTAGCAAGAACGCGATGCATCAACCATAAGCCGCATTCAATTTTCCCCTCCACATTGGAGTAAATATGACGCGTGGACGTCAATGTGAGTGCTATAAACAAGTGTAATTGATGTTTATCCAGTCGCTGTGTCACTAATGTCATCCCTTAAAGTGTATTGTGACTTATTATCAAAAATTCTACCTGTCGCCATGTTCCTGATGACCCTCCAAAATTTCTGACATTATAAACCAATAATGAAATAGAATGGCTGCTGGTGTATTCATATATACATGCCATAACGATTGTTTAGGTCGCTATATCAATGTCCACAAGTTGATATGTGAGAAATGAATATAGCATGTTGCCACGTTAACTCATTCGCCTCCCAGTCACTATCTATTCGATCATTCGTTCTTCCTCTGTGGTAATTAAATTGTTTGCAAGGAATAGACATACTGCAAAACGTTCAACCATTTGAGAGCTTTGAGCGCATTTAACATACCGCAAATGCCCGAAATTAGCATCTTGAACGGGCACGGTTCAACATTTCTCAGTGAAAGTTTTTCTTACTGATAGATGCGTGAGATATATCTCAATGCCACACAATCCATTAGTTATGTAACATATGTCATAAATAACATTCAAAAAACGTTTGCAACTTTAACAATCTGTAAAACTTGCTCTGATACAAATAATTTGGAATGTTAAGTTGCAGCAAACTTTTACTGTAGGAATTGGAATGACCTACATACCAGATATGGCCCTCGAACTCTCCAGACTAATGTGATCCCCAATTCGTCACTCCTAAATTATTCCCATTATCAGTGAAAACGGAATGTATTGTCCAGAAGGTACAGTTAGTAGGGAAGGATAAGGCTTGCAAATAACCACACAAGCAGTGACGAGTTTATCCCCTTTCGCAGTAGGCAAATAGACTTTGCCTCTGACAGCAACCGTGCCATTTACTACTTTTTGATCTCATCTCTCATATCTAAGCTGTAGAGGCAAAGTGCCGCTTTCAAAATGTTTGCAGTTCCCATGCCTACCATATCAGTTGAATAGTTCCCTTTTCGGAAATGGACTCTACGAGCACAATTATGGTAGGGTTAAGTATGAAAATACCTTGATTTGATCAAAAGAGCACTTTGAGCTGTGAAAAAGGGATATCTTTAACAAGTCAAAAACAGTTGTTAAAAAGGAACCTTCAGGTGTGATGCACGTTATGAGGGCCAGTTGATAAATATATTTAACGAAAATGGGGAGATCGACGGCTCAGCATTGCAAGGAATGAGACGCAAAAATTCCAGACTGAAAAGCAGCAATGCCAGTAATTATGCCCAAGTTGGTAATATCATCTGGCAGTCAATATCACAATAGTAAATGCAACAGCAACTCTGCTTAACTAGTGCATAGAAGCATGTCAGCTTACATAATCACACATGTAATGATGATCTAATGTTTATATTCGGCAAATCGCTGCTTGTATTACTCAACTACTTATTGGGCTTCATCCCATAAACAGAGGGAATGATTAATGATAGTACCTCTGTTTCAATGAATTGTTTATTGTTGTCCATAAACCAGCTGATTAAGCAATTACCAATGGTAGGCGGACATTTCTTCACTCGGATTGCCGTTTCTGAGGAAGCCAAGATTATATCATGTTATCAGTAGTAAAACCCTTTTCATTAAGAATGCAGTGATTATTGCATAATGTAGTGTTTGTTTTGGCTTCACTGTCATATTCAGTATCGTTAAATACTTAATTGAATACCAACGACTTTGATTAAGTTTATTGTGTTAATGTGATCAGATCGGACGATATTGACTCAATTGATGGTCAGCATTTTTTCTTTTAAAATGAAAACCACACCATTATGTTGTCCAAAATAAAATATTCAATAGATGTGGTAAAGACCATAGAATGAGTCAGCTCTTTCCATTATTTAATATGAAAGTACACTTCATCATACATAAATGTATGGTGTTTTAGGCTAGCAGCATGAGCTATTCAAATGAACCATCATGCGATATAATGAGCAATGATTCGGCGCAAAACCTAATTCTATCCGAAATGTAAGTCAATATGCAAGCTATAAATAGTCGTTTACATATTAATATTTGTTCTAGGCCATTCAAGTAAGATATATAAACTAGCACTACAACAATATTGACTAGAGCTAGGTAGCATAGTACTACCAATGACTCAAAATGACGCATTTAAAATAATCAAACGAATGTGTAAGTGCGTTTCCTGATCAGTGCAAGAGGACAGCTTGAGGGCTACTATAAATTAGATGCTAAAGAATGACAGCTTTGTAAACGGGAGAAATCAAATCCATCCCCGATAAAACGTTCCTAGCGTGGCTGTATACAATGATTCGTTGGTAGAATACCCCATGTAATGCGATTTTAACCCTTTGTTGACCACCATTGGTCGAACGTGGAAAACAATATATATGCGTGATCGAAATTTATTCACCGACAAGCGTTTTACGCAAAATTGAGATCGATAGAAGACGTTCGTGTACAAACACGCCAGCAAAAAAAGTATTTCAGCATTGATTGCGATAGCTACTCCAATGAACAGCTCTATACAGACAGAACATCACGGATCGGGCTCACCATTTAATTTAGTGCTTGCTGATAAGATGACGCGTGCAATCATCTTGATTGCCAATAGTTGGGTACCAGGATAAGCAAATGCTTCATATCTGTCTCCCAGTTTTGATAATGAATGTCTATTTATCATCGCATTATGCTTCACATAGTGGAAGATTATTGAGTTCAAGTTGCGCCTGTAGCAATGTTGCGCGCTTCTAAGACTCATTATCAATCGTGATGGTTAATACTCGTTAAGATAGTGAATATTTCCAACGTCACATTCAAGAAGGCGGTGATGGAATAATGCAGGCCAATATTCAACCATTTGTCACTACTATTAATATTCATTTCCTCTGCAGTTCAATGTTAATCGCATCTAGCAGTTGGCGATTCAGGATCAATTAACAATCTATCTGTAAAGCATGAATTCAATGACCTGTTACATCAAATACCAACATTTGACGAAGATATTTGCACTCTAAAATCGCGTCGAGGAAGACGAATTCTGTAGCCTATGAAGACGGCTAGGTTAATATTATTCTTGACAGCAGCTGTACCTAGTGACTTCAAAGGCGCCTACATTTGTCAAACTGTACTTAAGGCACAGAAAGCCGTGAATAAATTGGCTTGTCTTTTAGGCTATAAAGAATTCTAACGGAAGAATGCCATCTAGCATTAATGTAAATAATAAGTATTCATAAAAGATGACCACTTATTATACATGCATTGCATCGCTTGATATTCAATACGACTAAAAAAGCAAATATGATAACGAATTATAGCTAGGTTTAATGGAAATTGCCCGGAAAGTTAGGAAACGTAGACGATCGTTAATATATGATTGGCTTGCATGAACGTGTGAACAATCAATCGATTGTGTCAAGAGAAGTTGCCATAGATTCTTGTCCTTAGGAGAGCTCATTTAAAAATTATCCTTGCTTTACCCAACTAAACATGTTAGCAAACCATAACAGTCACGCACAACGCTGCCAATTTGCTTGTTTGACTGAGGTGGGCATTTCACATTGAAAAATCAAATCAATCTAGTAAAAGCCACCGTTGGCGTCCATTAAGCATATTGCTGGCGGTGTGTGCAATTAGTCATCATCGTTTATGCATAAACACCTGCGCGTGCCAGTGATTGAAACACCAAAAGGGCTAAAGAGCCACTATACAACAAAATGGCGGCCTTAACAATCCTTTGCTGTTACATTTGCACCATATTACCTTTTTCTCTAATCGTCTTTAGAGCTGGCAGCTAAACCCTTTATTTCAACTTAAGCGATGACCTATTAGTATCACGAATTTTCAATGCGTTAGTAAATAAAGCATTAACACATCTGACTATGTTTGAGTGATATACTCCTGATACACGAATACAAGGCCACAACTTATAAATATATCACCTACGATCACATCGTCAATTATCCGCTGTGATCGGGAAAGTTAATCAAAGTAGCAACCGGTCTGCAAAGCAGTTTGCTTGTTCAAATCAACAGTAGAGAATACTGAAAGAAATAAAAGGAGGAGATGGAATGAAATCAGGTAAATTTCCGCTCTCATATAAACCAAACAGGTAACATTTTGCTCGCACCGTCATAACAGTACTTATGCGATGTCGACAATTCGAATCGTATAATGAGAATGCTTCACGTGAACGTTCAGTCAAAGCCAAAAAAAAAAAATTCAATACATAGAGATGGTAATTTAGCACAAATTAAAACGCAAGATCTGCACCAAAGGGTGCATTAAATGCCATTTGTTGTTCACGGGCATGATTTGTTACGCTGGCTAACGAATGCACATTCAAGTGAAATCGATCGAAAGCATTGGCACGTTATTGATGACATTCGCATTTTGTACGCGACGTATTTCCGTTTGACGACTGCAGGCAATTTAAGTGCTTGCATGATTGCCAGTTGAATTAATATTCAACGCAAACCAATGAGTAATGCATAAATCGAAAATGGTTGCCTAGAATGTTGCTATAAACATACACATATATATATCAAATATCCCTCGTGTACTGGCCACGACGATCTGCATATCGCTTATATTTGGTCATGGCTATGACTGTTTCACTACGAATTGTCAAATTTGCATATAAAAGGGAACCTAGGCTAACAAAGTCATAAGGATAATTGAGCACTTTCTTTAGAAAGGCTGTAATTTGCTTAATGCCACCGTCTAAAACTATGAGTAAATAGTTATTTTCATGCCAATTCAAGATAGTTTAATAGCTCTAGTTAACGCTATATAAGGATGATACATTCATAGACTGGCCTTCAAGATAACTGATCGGACGAAAAATACCTATCAATACTCTTTAATGTAATATATGAGTATCGATATGCATGATCAGGCGTTCCAGTTCCCGACTGCACTAACGAAATGAACCACAATGGCTATAAATGTAGTATTTTATTTGACGATAGGACGTTTCTGTCGGTAATTATACGGCACTAACGACCGGCAGTGGTTCTCACTACTAGTAATTCATACTATTCATCGTTAGACAAATTACTAGAGCTTTTAAAACTTCGGGGTCGGTAAAATTATGATGTAAGCATTCTACGTTCACGAAGGAAAGTTGGAAATGCGACAGAACCCCGAAGTCATCATGATTGTGATGTCACTCTAAAGTATTAAGACGGGTTCGCATAACTTTTGGTCCCTCAAATAGTTACGTTTAGCAAATTGTGCCAATTTGGCACTACCACAAGCAACCCACTCATTATGATCGAGTAGAAGTTATTGCACTGCGATAATATTGAGCCTAATGAACGTTCTTAAAATCAATAATAGCCAGGGTTATCTCATAAACTGCACTTTGTAAGTACTTACAGTTGCTCGAAACACGAGTTCGTAGCCCATTTATAGATGAGTTGAGGTTTTTTTACGTTTTAGATAATGATAGTAAAACATAGTGAGATCATATGAATTCACGTCAGACGAATACATTATTATTCGCACACTATATAAAAATATGGCCTTAATTACGTTAAATGATAAGCTTCCTCCATTCGGGGTGGTTGAGAAGGAGGGTTAAAACGATATATGTGTATGGTTCACATTACACTTGCTATCTTGAGTTACCCTGATTTCAAGTTGCTCAACCAACTAGTACATTTACATTGGTGTTAAGGCGACCATGTCCACAAAGACAAGTGTTTCCTTTACTGAACGTATGTATATTGTTGAATGCTGGTGATGTCGTTACATCGTACAAGCTTATAGAAATAAGGCTATTGAAACGGTCAGATATCGCTATCGATTCACATTATTGAGTAGTCGGGATGTGATTGCTGATAATTAGCAAGTATTGACACGATTACAACACACAAAACGGATAAAGTCATGATCGTGCACTTCAGAGTGCCAAAAGAATGATTTATACTCGTTCAATGCAATTACATTTAGAATCCCTGCCAATAAAGTAAATAGGCGGCATGTCTGCGTTTATATGCGGACGTTGCTTGTCCTTATGGTAATCTGTAACTATGCTTGTAGGCACAATTTATGCTACGCTTAAAAATTTCACCTTGCCGTCTCTCTCTGCCAACTGAGCAATGCACGTTTTTGAATATTAAAATAACCTGGATAGTCATAGATACCTATCGCCAAAATACCAGATGCGTTAACAACACAGAATAAGGCTGAAGCAAACACAAGTCTGGTTGCTTGTTGCTTGGCGCAATGTCACACATTTACCATACCTGATCTAAGATAAAAGGGACGAACAATACTTATATCTAAGATAAAAGGGCATGCCCATCAGGGCATAAGATGGTATCAGAATGGGAGGCGTACTCCCTGTGTAAGAAGAGTTATTGCAAACAACAAACGCCCTTTGAATGTGCAAATAATGTTGTTGATATTACAATGTAGTGCAATATTATTTTTGGAATTTTACGTCATTTTTAAAACATAAGACTATTGAGAATTCCTATGATTCAGCGCCAGAGCCCAGGGCGCAAGGTCTTCTCTCGTGCAGGTCTGCAAAACCACTATTTGCGAACATTTGTGCCTCTTCAACGGGTTGCATAATATCATGCTTTGCGTTATTTATTTTTGGTCTGTTACTAGCACATATAAAATTATGAGTCTAATATCATTAAATAACGACTGCAACATAAGCGCAACCCTTTCGTGTCCGCGCTAAATAGATTTGCATCGAATCGACACTGGCCTCCAGACAAATGGTATAAAATGACCATATATATCTTGCCTCGCCTAAGGATATGGTGACGATGTATCCTATACATGATGATGTCCTTTGGATTATCAGATTGAGACACTGTACGCGTTTGACAGGACAATAAACCTTATTCATCAGGAGGCTGAACAAAAATCTTTGCCTATCGCCATATTACATTTTTTTAAAGACCCTCATATTGTCACTAGTTCCGATGCATAGCGACTACTTACGTTGATAAAAGTAACATTGAATGTTGATGATTATAATTCGTCAGGAAATCTCGATGAAGGCAAAGTCACATTTTGTGGCAATCTCGCATAACACAATGATTTCCAACGGCTAAGTAGTAAAGCCTCCCCGGACGCATCATAACGTTGAAGCAGCAATTGCGGCATTGGTGATGATACAAAGGCCAAACATTGGCGTTTGAGTTGTGCACGCTGGTGACAAAACATGAACATATTTTCAGCAGCACTAATTGAAGTGTTTCACGCATGAATTGAGAATGTCGTAACGAATGGCGGAATTATTGTTTCTTTGGTACGCAATTACATTTGCAGGAGCTTATCAGCTGGTTAGCGTTATGCAGATACACGATTTGCAGAGATGAATGCTTGTCGGATAGATCATTGCAATCCATTAATTTAATTATGATGACCATTATGCGGCCGATAATTAGCATAAAACGTTTAATTATCATATAACCACGATAATCTTGGTGATGATGTTGATTTCGTCAAAAGCATTACCGTTTTTGCACATGTTGTATCCACGTCAATAATGTATGCCATTAAAACAAGTGGTGGGAATGCGTGGGTATCTGATTGGAGCCAGCGTGGCGCCAGCACAGTGTTTGAAATTAGTTTATCCAGGTATGCTGTCTATTAAATAAATGGCAATCAGCGAAATATTGAATCATTCCAAAATCGAAAGCGACTATAAATTCATCATACAAAATCCAAGAATATGCTGTTGATTCGTCTGTTGAAATTTGTTAGCGTATATGTGGTCTTTCATTTCCTGTGAAATTTTCATATACCTGTCCCGGTGGCCATTTTTAAATCTCCGAACGACTGAAATCTAACTTTTGTGCTGCAAATGAATGATATATGATTCAGTTAGGGGTTTCTATCCCTCATTATTAGTCATGATCCACTTCGAATAACATAATAAGTGCTTGCAAACTACATTATAATCATCACCTGCTGCTTATTAGGTTCCGATTGCCGTTTTTCATTTAAGCGGAAAAACCTGTAGTGAGTATTGCAAAGAATAGTAAACCTGCTATCTCCATTTACTTTCAGGTTGCATAATATCCATGTGATCACGTTGAATTACCTCGGTTAAATATGCCCACGACAGGAAACTGAAATGCACCATATCATATATCGACTGGCCGAAACGGTTAAATTTTGAACGAGCCTACGTGTTCACCTGTGCAATGGGCATTATGAGCCAGTAATATCCGATATTCTGTGTCTGACTACTGACTAGATAAAAATGTTTTGTGGCTGGAAATCAACAATGAATCACTGAAACATCAATGTAAAACCGCAGCTGGGTCAGAAGGGACAGGATACAAGACCATAGCTGATACTTTTCATCATTAGACAAGTTCAGTGGCCTGCCAAGAATACTAAAACTGTAACAACTTAAAAATATGATTGGGCCGCAAACGAGTAAGGCCTGTGGAATAAATAGTAGACTAACTATTGCCCAAAAGACCTAAAATGGTTACGCTCAGTAAGTGACAAATGGTTAAAAGTACAGCACTCACTACTTAGCTGTATTAAGTGAGACGATTTCAACTTTGCTTGAGAGTTTCGTGGGTACTCCAGGCAAAAGTTCAATCAGTAATTTAAATATAAATTGCTTGATCCTAGGTATGTGGTGAGTACAATTAGGGCATTATTTAACGTTTACTCAAAGCTAACTACATTTAATGTTAAGTAAACGCAAACTCCGCCAATGTGACACATTTGGATACGAAACAATGTGTTAAGACGCTCGAGAGTGCGCAGTGGCGTCATGTATATTTGATACTGCATGTCAATGATTGTTAGATGTTTTGCACTATTAAAGAAAAAACATTAAGAGTTTGCCCCCCTATGCTCACATATGCACATCTATAACCATGAGTGGTAGCAATAAACTCGAATGAAACGAATTACTTTTGTTTCTGTCTATACATGCAACCTGTAGGAGTATGTATGACTCATCATTATATTCGGTGGTTGTTGTTTTTAAGTTCGCGTGTTGTTACCATTCATTTTGTGTAGCACAATCTCCGCGAGTGACAGATTCGGTCTGATTTGTGTGGTGTGATGCTAGGTCATGTCGAGCACATAATATATGCATGAGGATAACCATTTTAGCATTCATTAGTTGCAGTTTGCAGCTAGTCTCGTTCACGGAAAGGTCATTTGAAGCTACCATGTAACGAACCATTTTCAGTTCTATGCAGCATAACCACACGACCAGTGATATTTAGCCTGATATCAAGTAGATGTGTGACAAAAGTTGTTGTGTCTGGTCTTATCAAGTTTGATTTGATTGCAGAGAATGCTAACTTTGGTGTATTTTCTTTTGTGCCTGTTGTTATTTGGTCACTTATGCATGCCAACAACCGAATTCCTTATTAACACAAATAACAGTACCATTAACAAATGTTCAACTAACGGGACTTTCGATATTCCCCTATGATGCTTTAGTCAGTCACCATAAGTTATATTTGTTAGCTAAGAAATGGATATAACACTAAGACACTGACGTTTCAGAGCTCGTTATTGCATCTATTAGCACCTCAGAATAAGACAACAGAACACTTTTTACACGACAATATATATTGTTCCACACGGATCCAGAAGCACAAGCATCCATGTGTACATTAAACCCGCGGATACATCATAATAAAGTAGTTGTACTGATTTATTTGACACTAATGGTGAAGGATTACTTTATACAAATTAAGGTATACTAGAATCGCAATCTTACAAAGTAGTTATGTAAACGGCAAGAAATAATAATGGAAGAAAAGGTCATTTGACGCCAAATTTATCGGTAGCATTTTGTTTAACAAACGTCCGATCAAGAACACAACCTTATATAAGGCATTACATATGTCCATTAATATTCCTCTTGTCATATCAGCTTCACATTAAACCGATAATAGTTTGGGATCTCACAATTCCCGCATATGCACGCATACCAATTAAAGTTACAATAAATGACACTGCGTCATCCGTTTCGTGATTTACCCCAAGTGTTTGTATTGCAATTGTATAGCAATTATTTTGTTAACATGCCCAGAAACGTCCAAAGCATCATCATTTTGGACACCTGCATTTAATTCTCAGTTTCTTCACGTCACCTGGGCTAACGTCATGTCCATTCCTACAAGTTACCTAAATATCGTATCCAAGCTCGCCGTGTATTATTTCACATCCCATAAGCATCGTATACAGCCATTTATCTCCTCTCGTGGTAATTGCCCCATTTAAGGATGGTGACTTCAGCTATTTCGAAGACTGAACACCTGTCACGTGGACTCGCATTATATGACACATAAGTCCGCAGTTCTCCACAACGTTTGTACTGCCAGTTTTAGCAGAAATCTAGCCAACGCGTCAACACAGATTCTTGACTTATTTAACACATGGAGCCCATTTACATTTCCAGGTCGGGATGAAACCATGTTATCTGCAATAAACTCTCTTGAGTAAGAATGCAACCGATTATTGCCAGACGGTTATCTCAGTCATTCTCGTTCAAAACTCTCTTAAAGATGACACTAATTTATTTTATACAGATGTCGTTGATTAGGTTTATAGTTCCGATAAAGTCATTCAACTGGACGATATATACTCCATTTACGAAATATATAAAGTTAATCTTCCGAGAAAACTAACCCAACAGATGTAGTGCACCATAATATAAAATCAATCCATGCTTTAGATAACTAGTCAACTCTTTCCATTACGCATTATGGAAGTACAGTTAATTATACATAGCTGCCCGGTGCTTTAGAGCAAGCAGCAAAAATGTCAAAATATAACCAATTTTCCACCTGACATTTGCTGTACTTGTAGGGTCGTTAACGCATAATTGAATGACCCTTTTTGCCCTACGAATTGCCTTGAAACTGTAGCAGCGTTCATGGTTATAAATCATTATAATGTAACAAAAGTACACCAACAACGTTTCCCTTACGCTTAGTTGTTTGTTTTGACAGCGCTGCAATCAAAATATGTTCGGCGCAATTGGCATGCTCTCTTATTACCATTCAAAGTTCTCAAATATATCCAAGGTTCCTAGATAGATAACCCTTTCAAACAGTTGTATAAGATTTTAAATACGGGATATTTCCTATAATAATCCGATTGGCCCATTCGATTAGAATGTGCTTGACACCGTATGTGCTTTGATAAGCAATCTAGTCAGGGATGGGTTCATCTCGCAGTAAAAAAAGCATAAGTTGTATCGGTGTGCTTATCCGAGTACACCCAAGAATAACCTTTTATTTACAGCTGTACGACCACACCAAAGGAAGTAGGGGCCGGATATTTTTTCTAGACCGTAAAATTTCATACTTATCCAACAATTGGTTCACTTTGCATCACCTTAAGGCTAATTCAAAGGCTTAAGTGGAAATCTGCTAGCAAAATGTTTTTACTTTTTTGGGAACACCGATAAAGGTTAAGGAACATTTTACATGAATTCGTGCAACAAAAGTAAGTATCAATTGCTTGAATATAACAACCAAGTTAACTGTGATGTTTTTGGCAGGGTTCTTACGTCGATGCTTCAATGATCGCCCCCTCATCAGTGTGACACATTCACTATACAGCCATATGCGTCGCCGTTTTTGTCATTGAGCCATCCAGATATTACAGATCTACATAAATGTTATCTGTTATAGATGCTGTACTAATAGCGGCGGCACAAACAGCAGCACACAAACAGGGTTGGTGTTGATTATCGAATATTATTTGCGTCATTAAACGTACATAAACAATCGTGAGGGAAAAATATGTATTGCTCGCTAGCCACATATCATTTCTGGTTAACGATTAAGCAAACACACTTTGGAAAAACAAAGACATTCTATTCCGATGAAAACACCTACGTTTCCGAGATGAAGTCAGGAGCCACAACTAACGAGACACTCCGAAGCCTAGACGACAACCAAGAGATATATTCATATGGTCGTCAGCGTATAAAAATGAAAACTAGCAGACATTGACTGCACGTACTGCCACGCTTACTGCCAAGTATGTGTGTTTCTGCCTTAAACGATGATAAGAAGCACAATTAGAAATTTTAATGGACTTTTGTTTTATATTCCAACCTAAGTCATCGCTTGATTGGACCTTGACTAGAATGCTTATTGGCGCCGAGAACGGTTATTAAAAAAAATTACAGCAATGTGCCATTTGCTGGAATATTGCATGTAATTCAGCGCACTTACAGCTCGGAATATAACGAAACGCCAATAATCCTAACCAAATACATATCCTTAACGTAGCAGTTTCAAATGCAGACGAAACTTCTACATCATCTATTAGACCCGCGGTGATGTTACTTGCTGTAATTCACACACGACATACTCATATTAGCATTAAGAGAAATAATCATGCGTGACAATAGTGTCGCAAATAGACCCGTGCAAAAGCCCCGTTTTTCTATCAAAGGGGCGGAATCAAATTGCGAACTCTTTTGGAACTTAAACATTAAACATTACGTCGGTATATTGTCATAATAATGGATCAACACGCGTTTACTAATCAGGTATGCTCTGGTTTACTTCGAAGAATAAGTAAGAATGAGGGAACCGATCAGTCTCATTGCGGAGCTAGTGACAAACCACTCATGCTGCCCTTATCCAAAATGTTTATTCAAGCATTATTAAAGCAAAGCTTAACAAACCGAAAACTGACAAAGTCACACGGAAGTGCATCCAAAGCGATGATTATATTATCCATGGCTTTTGTCGCCATCGGCAGGGGTATATAAACTTAGACATTGGGAAAACAGATGCAGGCATTTGATTGCCAGAAGCACTTGGTAAAACAGCCACTTTTTCAGAAATGTCAATAACAGAAGCCGCCTAAATTTATGCAATCATTAAACGTTTAGGTTATCATATATACACTTAGCGGAAGTAGTTAGGCCAGAGGATATATTGATCCCAGAAGAATCGACATCTGTCAACGTACCTTGGGTCGCTTGCATAACGACGTCTCTGGCTAGCTAGCTGAAACTGACTGCTAGATTTGTTTTAAACGCTAATTTTCTGTCTTCGGCTGTATTTTCCGGCTTGGGCTTTTAGCAGAAGCCGCTTTCTTGTACATTTAGTCACTTGGATAAAGCGGCTACTTTAAGCCGCAAACTTAGCATGCAGCCACCTGTCATAAAATCAAATTCCAACTAAATTTTTATAGCGCGGATGTCTGTTTACAAGTTTGATACATATATTAACCTATAACGGCACACCATAATAAAATGACCCTGTCTTTGACCTAAGTGAAATATTGACACAGGTGTTTATGTCGTCTGGATGGTTCGGCAAGAATGTTTTCGAAACAAAACGAGTTGGAAATTAGTTCAATTTTACATAGAGCATGACAATTACTCAATGCTCCATTCGGCGCAAGTATGTCCAAGAAGGAGAAGAAGCCGTTATCGGATAGCTTGTGCAAACAATTGAATAGGTAAGTGCCAAAACATCTTGTTTTTACGACATTTATATCTAGTCCGGCCCTATATATCTGCGGGCTCACTGATGCTGACTCGCAAAGTATTTAAAATTATTGTTCCACAAACACACAATTTTTATTGCTCCACAAACAAACATTTTCTTATTGTTCAAACACAGAAAAATGCAACAAAATAATGACAGTTTGAATTGAATGAAAATGGAAATTCGTTCAGTCACTTGGCGCGGCGGTTCGGCTGACACACATAACACTGTAACAGTCTGTTTACCGGCTGTTAATCTCTTTTACCTACATAGCTACTATCGGCTACTATGATCTACATTAGTCCCCGAGTCAGTTTTATCACATCTTATGCCAAAAAACCTGTATCTTGCCATAAAGGATACTGACTAAACGATTTTCTTTTATTTAATGAACAGCTCAACAATGAGAACCACCAACATTAAATTCTTACTTATATCAATATCAGAAAGTTTTATTCTATTTCAGCCATAATGCTGGCAACAAACATGGTACAAAACAGATAAGGAAGAAGTTCAAAAACATAAGCGCAAGTGGTAACTAAATTCATTACTACCTAAATTAGTTCTAAGCAATCTTACCGGTTCGCTATTTAGGTACTAAGCATACAAGTAAATGTCATGGTAATTACCCTCTATGATTACACAACAATCATTTGAAGAATTATAAATGCAACACTCTTATGATTAACAGACAGAAAGAAGCTGCATGACAACGAAATCTACCAACAGAAGGGGGAAATGTGCGACCTACACGATGGATGAACAGTATTATGCCGATCATTTGGCTAAAATTGGCAGCGATATCATTGAAGGCATTGAGGGGGTAGTGAGACTCAATCTGAAACCTCAGGTATTTAATGCTTATTTTCTTCACTACACATGCAGTTTGTTATGTAACTGAATTATACTGTAAACTTGAATTGTAGTTAATTTTTTTACCTCAATTTCTGCAATTGTTATGTTCGACAGTTCATAACCATTTTAATTGAAATGGCTCATTTGTTACATGTACCTCAGAAGAAATCAACTTCTGCAATCATGTCTCGCTTTCTCTATCCTTCTGGCATGTCCTAAGTTGCAGTATCACCATCATTTACCAGACAGTTAAGATTTTCAATCGGCAGCACATCGTTGTTCTTGTGGGCAATGTTATGCAATATGCAGCAAGCGACAACAACGTTGGCTGCTCGTTGCTGAAAAAGACGAAGTTTGGTGTGCAGGCATTAAAATCTGCGCTTTAGTATACCATTGGCCTTTTAACACAAACAAGCATAAATTATTATTCTGACAGGTATAATTTGCGTGCTGATTCTGTATTATGTAACATTGAAAATTCATGGCATGAAAATAGGCTTACTTGTTCCACAACCAATCATGGTTTTTTTGGTAAGCCCTGGTGAAATTAATCCTTTTTTGCTCCCCTGTCATCAATTATGGTTTCAAAAGGTACTTTACCAGACAAACGGCACTGTCTCTAAAAGGATTCTCTCTTGTGCACCTACTTGAAGAAATCCATAATAGTGTCGATCCTAGCTAAATTTCACTCTCCTAACCAATCGTGATATTACATCAGAGGTAGATACCATTATTAAATTATCAATCATATTACCTGAATACATATAATCTTATTATAAGATACAAAAAAACATGTAAAATGCTTAGGTGCCATTCTCAAATTGGCCTGCTATCGCACTGTTTTTGAATATAGTTGAGTCGTGGCAGCTGCCGGGCCCCTTGGGCACCCAGCTGTTCCGATCATCTGGAAACAAATCATGACTTATTCTACAATATACAATATGGATTTACTATAATGACTAAGTTTACAATTTGACCCCATTGATTTACTCTAGTTACAAATAACATCAACGATTACTGTCATACTACAATATTTAGGCTATGGTAGCCTTTCTGGTTGACAAATTAAAATGAATTTACACCTCTGTTCCGTCAACAAAGCCAACTACATTAAGGAAGCATGTATAACAACAAATGAAATATTTGATATTGCATTGAATTTTTATCAAAAGAATAAGAGTTATCCGTTTAAGGTTAACCCCCGACCTGCTTAACGAAAGAACCATTGCTTGGTGGAAGAAAGTTTCGCTGCGTTTGAAGGTATTTTGATAAAATCATCTTTACGCTCAACAATAAATTTGGTGATTTTGTGGACAATTTTGGAGACTGTGCAGATCGTTACACCAAACATGCCGCCCACAATGACCAATGCCGAAATCTTGCCTTCAATTGATCCTCGTTCAAAACATCCATAAGATTGGTCCTGTCTCTAAAAACGTTTTACTTACGCAGGGCCCTTCTATATTCATCAAGTAAATGCAGATGAAGAGCCATGATGGCGCTATGTGATTATACAAAAACATGATATCAAAGTATACTGAATAGCAAGATCATCTCAACCACCCCCACCCCCTTCCCCCACCGGCTCATAGTATTCTGCCAAACACATATTGCCATACAACATTGCACATAAACCGCAGTGTTCGGCTGCTATTTTGCAAGAAGGAGGTGTTTACGATATGCGCTCGGTGGTTATAATTGATATTCACCATTGAAAAGATTAAGTAAAAAGCGAAAATGATCAAACAACAGTGAAATGTTACTCACACACTTCTTTGCGCGTCTGTCCCTTAGATTTGCAGCTTAAAAATAGGTAAACATCGTTTTTCGGAAATTTCCGCTTCGGAGATTCGATAATTTAATAACAGAAAACGGTTCAGCACAATATGTTGGTTAATGTTTGATTAAATGGATAAAAATTTGATATTCTCTATATATCAGGTGACGAAATGTCGATTGTGTTCTTATTTTAAATATGTTTGGGTTTTTTTTCATTTTAGTTTACGGCTAAATAACGCTTATCTCCTTGCTTGAGGCTTAGACGATTAGTCGGCTAAGTCATTTTCGAGCTGCGGCTTAGGCTTTGCGGCTTGGGCTAATCGTTTGTGGAAGTGGTTTGGGACAGCAGATTAAGCCGCTATGTGTGTTAGAAGACAAAATAGCCGAAGACGGCGTTATGCAAGCGGCCCCTGGTTGTCGTTGTTTTCCTCCAAACAATTATCGTTGCTCTTGTTGCGATTAATTTGCCACAATAGCTATACCACGCGATTAGTAGGTCTGGTGATGGCACAGATGATCCAGCATAGTCGCGAGGCCTCTGTAAGTATAATGCCCAAGCATCCATCTGAGGTAAGTGCCGTCTTTCATACCAGTGACCAGTATCTGTATTATATCATTTGCATGACGCATTAAACGGAAGCACTTTATGACATGTAATTTGATACGTCTCGTAAAAGTAAGATACCTTAAATTGTATGCTATTTTTGGTATTGTCTAGACAAGTGCGTCGCAGTTGCTCTCGATGAGCAATCATCCTATCCAATGACCTTATTAAAACAATTATTCCAAAAGGCACCTAGAAATGAGGGAATATCGACCGATGATTTTAAAACATATCGGGGAACATCAACCTCGTCGTGCTGGTATGTATTGAGGGTGTGTATAATCTCTCATTCGACCCCAAGCGAACATCTAAATGACAATGCAGAGACATATTCCCATTTCTTCGTGTCGATATGTTTAGGGTTAACTAATTATGCCAATGGTCTCTAGTTTATATTACTGGGGTGATTCTCGATCCAGTGTAGTGCTAAATATGGACTTAGTGTCTAGAACTGATTGATTAAGACAATAACAGGGTCGTGTCCTGCAAATTACAGTGATTAGCTGCGTTATACACACTAATTTGAGACGCGAGTGAAGCATTTGACAAATGACAGAGTTATTGGATCCTGTCATATAACTACGTAGCGCCTTGAATAGATAATAGTCTTGTTTTGCAATCTGGTGGTGTACACATTCGTATACACACAACAGCCACTTTTTGATATCTTAGCGTCTACGTATCATAAAACAAAGATGGTTGGAAAAATGTAAGAGTACTGCTTAAATGGGATACCCATAGAAGTTGTTGTGCCGTTGGAAATATAGGCGTTGTACCCGTCCGGCACGGCCATATTGGTGCGCTCAATGGGATGACGTTAGAGGTGCGGGTCTCAATAAAAAAAACTGAGATACAAAGAAGCGAAATCGCCGTCTCTGCAATGGCAACTCAACACGCGGAGCTGCCTCCTGGCGGCAAGGGTTAATCGGAAAAAGAAGCAATCAAATGGCATTCATGCATGGAGAGGCTACAATATGTTTTGCTTTCATCCTCCTGTGCATTTGCCATCGAAAATCATCCATTCACAGATATCGCTGGGCACATCTATAATCATAATATCAACATATATATATATATATATATATATATATATATATATATATATATATATATATATATATATATATATATATATATATATATATATATATATATATATATATATATATATATATATATATATATATATATATATAATATATATATATATATATATATATATATATATATATAAAATATATATATATTATATATATATATTATATATATATATATATATATATATCTATATATATTTATATAGATATATAAATATACATATATGTACTGTTGAAATATGTATGGGTATATATATATATATACATATGGGTAGGTGTGTGTATATATATTGCTGTATTTAGCTAATGGTCGTAATGGTGGTAAGTGTACGACTTGATATTTGTTATCGTTTAAAACATTGTTGGAAATACTACTAAGCAGTAAACTGTGTTCCACATAGGCATTCGATGTTTTGCATCCTAACTGTCATGGCATGCACTCGCAAACATCTACATGCGATGTAACATTTATGAAGCTACATTATGCCCTGCAGTTGCGTATTCAGCTCTGTTTGTATATGTGGTGTACCTGCTATCAAATGGCCGAGCGAGATGTTTGCTGAGCACTTCAACACCCAGTCAAGCATTGCTTTGGGCGCACAAATAAATACCGGAACTTAAAATGTTTTCCGCTGAGTATTTGTACACAACAGGTGTTGCCATTATGCGCCTCGTTGAACCCATTTTATCGTGGCCATATTCCAGGCATATACTCATTTTTTATTAAGCACATTGTACGAGGGTGAGTGCATCTATCAAAAGCTTGGCAAAATTGCGTTGTGATGTGTCGTACCTCACATAGTGTTATTTAATCATCTTTCACACAAACCCAATATAAATTTATGTTTTTCGAGATGTATTTAAACCGAAGTTAGTGCGTGTCCATGAGCAGTTTATTTGTCCGCAAACAAATCATTTGGAGAACCTTCCATATGTGAGCAGTTTGTTATTGATTGCCACAAGAGCTATACCACGCGATTAGTAGGTCTGGTGATGGCACAGATTATCCAGCATAGTCACGAGGCCTCTGTAAGTATAATGCCCAAGCATTCATCTGAGGTAAGTGCCGTCTTTCATTTCAGTACCCAGCAGCTGTTTTATTTCATTCGCATGACGCATTAAACGGAAGCACTTTATGACATGTAATTTGATATGTCTCGCAAAAGTAAGATACCTTAAATTGTATGCTATTTTTGGTGTTGTCTAGACAAATGCGTTGCAGTTGCTCTCGATGAGCAATCATCCTGTACAATGACCTTATTAAAACAATTATTCCAAAAGGTACCTAGAAATGAGGGAATATCGACCGATTATTTTAAATACATATCGGGGAACATCAATCTCGTCGTGCTGGTATGTATTGAGGGTGTGTATAATCTCTCATTCGACCCCCAGCAAACATCTAAATGACAATGCAGAGACATATTCCCATTTCTTCGTGTCGATATGTTTAGGGTTGACTAATTATGCTACTGGTCTCTAGTTTATATTACTGGGGTGATTCTCGATCCAGTGTAGTGCTAAATATAGACTTATTGTCTCGAACTGATTGATTAAGACAATAACAGCATCGTGTCTTGCAAATTACAGTGATTAACTGCGTTATACACACTAATTTGAGACGCGAGTGAAACATTCAACAAGTGACAGAGTTATTGGATCCTGTCAAATTACGTATCGACATGAATAGATAATCGTCTTGTTTTGCAATCTGGTGGTGTACATATTCGTATACACACAACAGCCACTTTCTGATATCTTAGCGTCTACGTATCATAAAACGAAGATGGTTGGGAAAATGTATAAGTACTGCTTAATATGATACCCAAAAAAGTTGTGGTGCCGTCGGAAAAAAATAGGCGTTGTACCCGTCTCGCACGGCCATATTGGTGCGCTCAATGGGATGACGTCAGAGGTGTGGGTCTCAATAAAAAAAAACTGAGATACAAAATATATATATATATATATATATAAATTTATATATATATATATGTGTATATATATATATATATTTATATATATATATATATATATATATATATATATATAAATGTACATATATATTTAAATTTAAAATATATATCTATTAATATATATATATTCAAATTTATATATATACCTATATATATATATATATATATACCTATATATATATATATATATATATATATATATATATATATATATATATATATATATATCTACTATATATATATGCTGTTGATATATGTATGGTTCTATATATATATATATATATATGAGTAGGTGTATGTATAATATATTGCTGTATTTAGCTTATGGTCGTAATAGCGGTAAGTGTACGACTTGATGTTTGTTATCGTTTAAAACATTATTGGAAATACTACTAAGCAGTAAACTGTGTTTGACTTGGGCATTCGATTTATTGCATCCTAACTGTCATTGCTTGCACTCGGAAACATCTACATGTGATGAAACATTTATGAAGCTATTTTATGCCTTAAAGTTGCGTATTCAGCTCCTGTTGGTTTATGTGGTGTACCTGCTATCAAACGGCCAAGCAAGATGTTTGCTGAGCACTTTAACTCCTAGTCAAACATTGCTTTAGATGCACTAACAAATACCGGAACTTAAAATGTTTTCCTCTGAGTATTTTTACACAACAGGTGTTGCCATAATGCGCCTCGTTGAACCAATTTTATCGTGGCCATATTCCAGGCATATACGCATTTTTTTATTAAACACATTGTACTAGGGTGAGTGCATATATCAAATGCTTGGCAAAATTGCGTTGGCATGTGTCGTTCCTTGTCTAGTGTTATTTAATCATCTTTCACACAAACCCAATATAAATTTATGTTTTTCGAGATAATAGCTCATGTATTTAAATGTAAGTTAGTGCGTGCCCATGAGCAGTTTATTTGTCCGCAAACAAATCATTTGGAGAACCTTGCATATGTAAGCAGTTTGTTATTGAGTACTTACACTGATGTTAGCTATTGCCCCGGATGAAATATGCAGCAAACTAAAATGTGGCGATTCAGTCGTCATAACTTGCACGATATATAAAACCTGTGCCAGTCGAAGGAGTGTATGTACTTTTCTTGTTACGGGTGTTGCCCTGAATTAAACCTGCTCTTAACTTTGAACACGTAGCGCGCGCAATGCAAATAGCCGGGTACTATTAGAAGCAATGTTCAGACTGATATGTTAGCGTTGCGTGTGTCATGATGCACCCCGGTTGCCTTCACCGTATCAGTGTCGGTAGAACCCTATGATGGAACTAAAACCAAAGAATAATCGTGAACCAGGGGGGACTCATCGCCACAATTTGATAGCCAAAATATAAATTTAGGGAATGAAAGGTATTTGATCTGTCTCGCAAACGTTAAGATACATTAAATGATGTATTTTGGGTGTCTAGTACAAATGCGTTGCAGTTGCTATCGATGAGGCAATCACCGGTACATGACACTTCTTAAAAACAATATCCAAGGTACCTAGGGAAATGAGGGGATATCGACCGATTATTTTAAATACATATCGGGGACATCAATCCAGTAGTGCGGTTAGTTTGAGGGTTGTGTATAAATCTCTATTACGACCCCCAGCAAACATCTAAATGGACAATGCAGAGGACATATTCCCATTTCTTCGTGTCGATATGTTTAGGGTGACTAATTCATGCTATGGCTTAGTTTAATTTAATGGGGTGATTCTCGATCAGTGTGAGTGTAAAATAGAATTATTTGTCTCGAAATGATTGATTAAGACAAAAAAAACCGCATCGTGTCTTGCAATTACAGTGATTAATGCGTTATACAGCACTAATTTGAGAGCCGAGTGAAACATTCAACAAATGTGCCAGAGTTATTGGATCCTGTCCAAATTAGTATCGAAATGAATCGAGAATCG